>CM037857.1:6313554-6391054 GCA_021292105.1 Anadara kagoshimensis | reverse complement strand
CTAGAGCACCCATTTACGGATTAAAGGTCTTTTCATCGCCTAGATTCTAACCCCCGCGTCAGATTCTAGTGTTTAAAAGATTGTCAGTTCGCCTGCCGAATGTCGGCGGGTTTCTTCGGCTTTTTTCAGCTTTCTTCGGCTAAAGATATCTTGAATTATAGATTTGTTTATTTCGTTTTCAGTCACTTTATTATATGATATAACTCATATTACTTTATTCACGAAAACTTTATTTTCTATTTCAGTTTGCAATCAGACGTCCGAAGCAACTAAAGCCAAGTTCCGCCCGTAACCTAAGCAACGAGTTCAATTCAAAGAGACAGGTTCCGGATAACGAATCTCCTTTCCCACCAGCTAAAGTCAAAAGAGAGCATACTCCAGTGAAGCGATTCTTCTCATTTGCAGTAAGTACTCTAAATAAAGAAAACTGAATTGACATGGATTTGTCAATTGGTATAATTATGATAGTGAACCGGCTTACTGTTGTACAGATCGGTACATCATATATAGTTTTAGTGCATTTGGGTACTGTTTGTATCGTGATGTGTTTTGGTATTAGTACAATTGCCACACAATTTTTTAGTATTTTTCATTAAAAAAACGTAGAAATGGTAAAAATCCGTCTAATTTGACCTCTCATTTTATTCGTTCGTTTATCCGTTTTTGTGGTACAAATCCGTTAAAAACGGATAAATCCGTCGAATTGGTCAGCCTGATTGAAGCATCATGCACGTCTTAGATGTTATTTTTCTAAAGTTGGCAAAAACAGTATTTAATTTTAACTATTTAAACTTATTTATACTATCGCTCTAACATGTCCGAGTTAAAATCCGTTTATGGTAACTAGGTGGTCTAAAGCACTGGCATGCTAAAGGTCGATGGTTTCCTCCCAGAAGCTCGGCTATCTATAATTCTCACTGTATCAATTAATGTGGCGGGTGTAGCTAGCTAAACAGGAGGTGATTACCCTTCCGGAGCACACGGCCTCACTTCCCTGGTGGAAGTTCACGTGTCTAACCTAACTTGTCAGTTCCAAAGTTATTACTTTGCTTCTGGATTGTGATTCGGACATGGATTAGTATGTTTGTTTTTGACTTTGCTTCTGGATTGTGATTCGGACATGGATTAGTATGTTTGTTTTTAACTTTGCTTCTGGATTGTGATTCGGACATGGATTAGTATGTTTGTTTTTGATTAATCCATTGTATGGAAGTCTGTTCATTTGCTAAAAGTTTGTTGTTTTTATACAGATACTTCGATTCTCTACATCATCCAATAACTAGGACTGCCTAGTTTTACACGAAAGAATCTGGACTTGGCCATAAAATACCATTTCCTTCACTCCTTTCTGCCAATTCTAAAAAAAGAACCACAATTTTGGACAATGCCCATGTATCAGTGACTTCAAAGATTTTATGTATATCATTATACAATTTTTTCTGACGGATTTATTACATTTTATTGTAGGATGCGTTTTCAAAGGTCCCGGATGACGAAGATATGGAAGAAGACAAACTGGTCAAGACGATCGTCAATAGATTTGAAGCTGATAATGATTTAATCGCCGATGGAAGTTCTACCTACTGTTTGCCCACCATTAAAGGAAAACACAGCGATTTGAAGAGTATAACACCTGGAACGGTAAGTTTATTCAAGAATTTTTTATTTATTTATATTCGCTCTAAACGAATATAAGAGTTTTTTTTTTTACATCTGATTGAAAGCATCATGTTTGACAAAACCGTCAAATAATCGGTGTGAATTTGCGATTACCGGTACCGCGTTAAACGTAAGGATTCGTTATTTGACGTAATCGAAGATAACGTTTCACGGTTTTCTCACGACAATTTGCGTTTACATTTCACATCTGGATTCGGAATGAAAGATCGAAGTAGAAAATTAAATATTCAATTGAGGCCATTGATTTCATCCTTACGATATATATTCAGATATGCAAATACACGAATTGATTTATTTGATATAGTAATGAAAATCGAATTTTTTATATTTCAGTTAGCCGATGTTTTGCGAGGTGACTATGATGACGTCATTGGTACCTATCGCATCATTGACTGCAGATACCCGTATGAATATGAAGGTGGCCATGTACAGGTAAATATATTCAAATTGTTTTCAAATGATTTAATTATTTATTAGTAAATATTTGAACTAGTATTACTATCAATTATAACTTTTGAATATCCTAGGAAAAAATCTTTGTAATTCATAAAAAATCCGAAAAATTAAGATGTTAATAAAATAGTGCGACATTAAAAAGTACAATGTATGTTGATATTTGAGAATGAGAGAGAGAGAGAGAGAGAGAGAGAGAGAGAGAGAGGTAAACGAGTCTTACTCCATTTCTTCTGCCACCATTTTGTCCTCCCCCTTTTCTCGAAAACTTTAAGATACTTAACTGGAACAAACGTTAGATGGTCCTTGTCTTTTCCTATTTGATCATGCACATAATTGGTTGCGGTTCATTGGGGGGACAAAAGTGACATGACACTCCATTTCAGTTATAACTTGTTAATTTGATATTGTTTTTTATCTTTCAGGGAGCAGAGAATATTTATGAGAAGGAGAACGCTCTTGATCTACTTATGAACCAGAAACCGGCTACTGGTATTGATGGAAAACGCGATATCTTGATATTTTATTGCGAATTTTCATCAGAGAGAGGCCCAAAAATGTAAGCCATATTTTTGTTTTTATTTTTGTTTCTAAAGAATCTGTCACAATATTTATTTTTGTCTCTGCCACATTATTGGTCATAGTTTGCTTGCCGAAGGTCAGTGATTTCCCCGAGTGCCCCGGTTTCCTTCACCATACCAGAACTGACCGCTTCGATGTAAATAAAAAAAATCTAACTGGTTAGTAACACACAATGGCTCAACTCCACTCAGTGTTCATATAAACAGAGAAATTGTTCTAACTGGAGTAATACATGTATTTTTGAGTGACAAATGTTACCAAAAACTTAGAAAATACAATAATTCCATTCAATCTATTTTGGCATTTAGTAATGACAGTGATCACTTTGTTTTTCGCGGTATGCTTTAAATAGCTAGCTGGATTGTAGAAAACAAGACAATGGCATTTTGTTAAATATGGTTAACTATCGCGCAACTCAAAAATTATTTATAGATGTATAAAAATTAGACTATATGTGAAGACGACTTGCACTTTTCTTCTGGCGGCTTTTGAAAACACGATTTATTTATTTATTTATTTATTTTCCAGGAGTAGATTTGTACGCAGCAAGGATCGTGAGATGAACAGTATTAACTACCCTGCTTTGTGCTACCCGGAAGTTTACCTTTTACATAATGGCTACAAGAATTTTTATGAACATGAAAAGGTAAATTATATACTCATTTTTTTTACATCAGGGAAAAAACACAGAATCAACCACAAAATATGTTTTCGTACATTTCTTCATATAAACTTTTCCATATTTTACCTGTATACCGTTTTTGTCAACCTTCAAAGTGGCACTAGACTGAAATTCTTTCGAGATGTACGAATTACTTCCCTTTTACCGCTAGAATATATCGATACTTTTTTATCGATCTATGCGCGCGAATTTTTCGAAGGGTTTTTTTATGAGCTTGCTATAAAATAACCAGGACTTGCATGGTCTATGGAAGAGAATGAAATACGCAACATGTAAGCTTCTTTCTCTTAATACGCAACATGTAAGCTTCTTTCTCTGAATACGCAACATGTAAGCTTCTTTCTCTTAATACGCTTCTTTCTCTTAATACGCAACATGTAAGCTTCTTTCTCTTAATACGCAACATGTAAGCTTCTTTTTCTTAATATGCAACATGTGAGCTTCTGCGCAACATGTGAGCTTCTTTCTCTTAATACGCAACATGTAAGCTTCTTTCTCTTAATACGCAACATGTAAGCTTCTTTCTCCGAATACTCAACATGCAAGCTTCTTTCTCTGAATACGCAACATGCAAGCTTCTTTCTCTTAATACGCAACATGTGAGCTTCTTTCTCTGAATACGCAACATGCAAGCTTCTCTTTCTCATGTCGAGACGCCCAGTTCTGGGATGGCGTAGAAACGAAAATTTAAACCCGACCCGCGACAAGTTGACTCATTTTAATGCAATTGATTAAGGTCCTCGGTGGCTGAATTCAAAACACACTCACCGTCTAGGTTCGAGTCAGACTCAGTAATATCCTAGCTCAAGAAGGTTTGTCAGTTAGCTGACAGAAGAAAGGTGGTTTTTTTAGACACCCCGGTTTCCCCGACTATCAATGGATAAATGATAAAAAAAAGATTTTGTTGCTAATTTCATACTAATTTTGTAGATTTTAATGTTTTTATTTTATTTTTGCAGGAATGTTGTGAGCCAATGAATTACAAACCCATGCTTCACCGTGACCATGGAGCTGACCTACGTCATTTCCGGATCCGGTCGAAGACTTGGGCTGCTGGAGAGAAGAAGAAGCAGTCACTCAGATTTTAAACTGATAGATTTATATTAATTGGATAGATTGAACAAACAAATAGTGCTACTAAAATCTGTGATATACATATTTTGGCTGTGATACATGTATATATTATAGGACCGATATTATTTTATAAACTGTGCTAGCAAAACATTATTTTATGAAATGACGAAGAAAGTACGCAAGGAAATGTTCATGTAAACATACGTTTAAGTATGTATTAGGAGAAAAAAGTATGTTGAAACGTTTGTGAGCATGGAAATTTTATGTATAATGAAATATTGTACCGATGCATTGAAGAGAGAATATTTATCTTACCTGTATGAGAATGAGAGATACCAATACTGATGGGAAAATGTTTGTCAAGATTGTTTATTATGTACATATGAGAGAGAGAGAGAGAGCGCGCAGTGTATAAGAGAGAATATTTATTTTTGTATATATAAGAAAGAGAGAATTTAATTAGGTGCTTGCTTGCGTGTGAGTTCGTGTTGGAGATAGTGGATATTGTATTAAAAAAGTCTATAATTGTAACTTCTTTCTATTCTCCTTTCTTCTCTCTATCTTTAATTTATAAAAATGCTTAAATATAAAAACAAAATATCAGAACTTGTTTGTTTATAGTTTTATATTGAATTTAATTGACTAGAGGACTATCTAATCACTTTTTTTCACTTAGGTTCTTAAAAAAATGATTGATTGAATGAAAGGGGTTTGACGTCCAGTTAAGAATATTTCACATATATCGTCATTTGTGACGTCACCAGTCACGGGTGACTTACAACTTAACGAATCAGTGCCGAATCGCCAGCTCATCTCATTCCATCGTTAGCTACTTCTCGACAACTTTACGGGTTAATGCCTTTTATCTATTGGCAGCCTTTCGATCACTAGATATCTATTTCTGCTATTGATGCCATTAGACAGAGTAGTGAGTGGAGTTGAGTAATGGTGTTTAACGCCCCAGTCGTGAATATTTCACTTATATCGAGATGTTGCCAGGTGCAGGGATTTTGCCTGTGCGTTGCGCTGATGGCATACAGCAGGGCTTTTAAGCGTGTAAAGCCAACCGTGAAACGGGACCTCGTTTATTTTAAGTTCACATTCGAAAGAACTGTGCCTTTTATTTCGTAATGCCAAGTGCTTGGCGAAAGAACAATCACTACCCACGACCTCCCACTTACGGAGCGAGCACTCTACCAACTGAGCTACCGCAGAGGTTCCTCCATTTGACAGAAATCTTGGATTCATTAGCCCAGTGTAAAACTTTACTTCATATGAGATAGAAAACTAGTTATACTTAAAAATGAATGGATCTCTATGGAGTGGAGTAATGATGCTACACACTCCAGTCAAGATTGTTTCACTATATGGAGACTGAAAACCAAACCTTTGTGAACGAACCAACTTTATCACACTAGGATACTTATGCCCGAGTGGGACTTGAAGGACTTAAAAGTAACGCGATCCGTAAATTGGCACTTAAGATTACATGACCAGCTTCGGAAATGTATAACGAATTTAACACGCCACATTGATATGTAACTTTAATATCTATGTGAGTTGCCCCCCTTTGTATGGCTGCATTGCAAAATGACTCGAATTAGCAAAAATTTTATCGCATACAATCGATTCAGTTTTGTTCATGGTTATGTTTGTAAGGATAATACTTGCTGTGAAACCTGTCTATAATTAAGGCCAACAATTCAAGGGGATGGGTGGGCAATAAAAGTTCTTTGTGGAAAATTTGCACTTATATACATGTTCAAACAACATGAATAAGAGCAACCGGGATAAACTTTACTGGCCTTTATGGGCAGGTGGCCCTTATATACAGGTGGCCTTAAGGCAGGCTTGACTGTAATTTCAAATGGGAAACAAATTAAAATTCATTCTGATAGCATAAATATTACATGTGTTGACAAGTTTCTATAGTTTTCAAAGTTTAAGCATAAGGAAATGCATATAAGGTATCAAAATTAAAAAAGCATAGCCAAACAAATTTGACCTGTCCGCTTGACCTTTCATTAAAATAGTTATCACGAACCAAGTACATCTATGTAAAGGGACCATAGGTTTTTTTTGTATACATCGTTAGATATACTCGCTTTATATAGTAAACCTATGTCATGTACATACAAATGTATGTATTAACTTGGATCTTAACACTACTCACGCATTGTTAGTGTTGGTTCCTCCTATATGGATATTCTGAATGAAAGGTCATACGGACAGATCAATGTTGTTTGCGTATTTGACAATAGCTAATGCAACCTTACCAACAAAATACGACAAGGCTGTTGCTGATTATGAAAATCCCGGGAGAGTCATGTGACGTTAAAAGTATCAAATACAAAAAAGAATTTAGTAAGTGCGTATTAATCTAGTGTTTGGCAGCCACAACCACCTGACGAATGGCGTAATGGTGTTTTACTTCAAGTTAAGATTCTTTTACTTACAATTAATTTTTATTAATACATGTAGTACTACTAACAGCAAAACAACATTCCTTAATCGTGAATTGATACTCAGATTATAGACAGTTAGGTGCGCATGAAAGAATCGGAAGATACGAGATACACGAAGAAGGTGTTTCCAGAAAACGGTCATAACTACTGTCATAACCACGAATTCACCCCCCCCCCCCACGAAATAATATATCTTAGAACCACGAAACTTGATGATTTCACGGTATATCGAGGCGGGAAATTTTGTGATGGTTGAGGAAATCAAAGTACCAAACATATCTAGATAAAAATATCTGCTCGGTCGTGATTCGAACCTAGGCGGTGACAGCCGCTGTGATCCATGAGTACTCCCCAGACTGTTTCTGAGTTTCCCGTAAAAGCCAAGAGTTGAGTGTGATGAGTAACGGTGTTTAACGCCCCAATTAAGAATATTTACTTATATCGAGACGTCGTCAGCTATAGGCGGTGGTGCAGAAATTTTTCCTGTGCGTTGCTGATGACATTATACAGCATGATTCTTTATCGTGCCAAGCCCACCGTGACACGGGACTTCGTTTATTTGAAGTTCCCATCCGAAAGAACCGTGACTTTCATTTCGTAATCCCGAGTGGTTGTCGAAAGAACAGTCACTACCCACTTTCAAGTCTTGGGTTAGACCTGTTTGGGGTTCAAACCTACGGCCTCCCATTTACGGAACGAGCACTCTACCAACTGAGGTACCGCAGTGGATCGTCAAAGTAAAGAAATTTGATACAAAAGATACAAACTACGAACGGATCTCCTGTTTAGCCTGATCAATCGATCAAAGATTAAATGGGTTTTACATTCCAGTCAAGAATATTTCGCTGATATCTAGACATCACCAGCTGTAAGAAAAGTCACATCTATTATAACCTTCGTAGTGCTTTTAAGGCAATATGCAGTCTGGTATATTAGCGTGTCACGCCTACTGCGATATGGGGCATCGAGTTTTAATGTCTCTCCGGAACGAACCTGTCACTATCATCTAAATGCTACGTGCTTGTCACAACCTATATTCAAGTCTTGGTCATACCTATTCAGGATTCAACTTGCCTTACAACAGACGAAGCCGGAAAACTCATAGCGAGCAGAAATCAATCTTACAGACACCGATTTCAAGAGTGTTGTGACCTATTTTTCGTCCATATGACACGAATCCGCGGGTAAGAACTGTTGGTGACAACTTCTTTAATAAAAAAAAACAACTTGGCGACAACTTCTTTAATCTAAAAACTGTTGGCGACAACGTCTTTCATTTATCCTGATTACGTACCGGTTGATTTTTAAAGTGATTTTACACGCCATGATTTATAACGAAATTACAGATCGTAGGTTCAGAATTAAAGAAAACGGACAATGATTAAACGCCGTAATTGATATTTACACAGTAAACAGTTACCAATCACCTTGTGGGCTTTAACAAACTCTTGAAACTGATAAATTGAATCAAAATGATCGCTGACACATGTTTTACGGCGCAAATATCGACATCAGACGAGTTGAAGTATCCTATAATACAATCAAGGGCAGATAAATCACATTACAGCTATAAACATTGACACGAAATGTAATCCCTTGTCGTATAAAATCATCACACATCTGATTGGTGACCAATATCAGACGCTACTTCAGCCAGAAATGTATAAAATAATTAATTGTGTTTAGTTCTATGAAATGGCCATCTTACTGGTTGTGTCTTGATTGGAAAGTCATAAATAACGTTAAGTGGATTTTTATTTGAAGTACAGATCGAAGATGCAATCAAAATACTTCAACAATTAATATGTTAAAATGGACTGATGATTACAACTTTTCTCCCACATAGCACCATATAATAAACTAAAACTAGACGGAAAAATTGACACTATTTCTTATATTGTCAATAAAGATATCTGAGTTTTAAGATTATTTCATAATTACGATGTTTTGTAAGCAATTTATGTTATTTATTTATTCATTTTTCTTATAATTTTGATCCCGAATGTCTCAATATTGATAAAATTAAAAAAAAAAAAAAAATTAAAATCTAATTTTGGCTAACATATATATATCAAGACAGATATCTACTCTAATTGATGCAATTGACACTTCCCGAAAGAAGAAAATAGAGATCCATCTGTTAAAATGGAATGATATTCAACATCAAATTGCGTTTTTATTGTCCTTTTAAAATTCTAAAATCTTAACATGTTTTATTTTGTTGTATGCTGACTATACGCCAATATATCATAACTATCAAACCATGGTCATATTTACATTGTTTAGGAGGTAATTATATAAAAGACTATGGTACTAGTCAGGATGATACATGATGTATTTATGGTACTGGATTGTACTCTGTTTTTTATAGCTTACATATGCATGTTAGGATTTTGGGTTTATTGTTCATTACAAAAATACTTATTTATTTTAAAATGCGCTTATGTATGTATCACTGGTTGGGAAATAAGTGAGATGTTTATTGACTCATTAATAATAACTATTACCATACCAGTTTAATTTGTACCACTGTCCGTACCAAGTCAGGGATCATTTTCAAACCAGTACTCCCAAATTCAAGTATGTGCCTTTCTTGTCTATTGCATAGCTGTTTTTTAAATTTAGTTGTGTCATTTCGTGTTCCTGATTGCGTTGCAGAGTACACGTGTACTCATGCTTCATCGGCTGTTTTCTTCTACTTCCCAGATTTTTTTTCCATTTCGTGTCCCTGGATACGTTGCAGAGTGTATGCGTACTCATGCTCTTTTCAGCTGTTTTCTTTTACTTCCAAACTAGTTAAGTGCTAAGAAGACATTAGAGGTGTCTATGAAAAAATCGATGTTAAATTATTGGTCCGGAATATGTCATAACCACATGTTTCGATTATAGTAACCCAGTGGTTGTTTTTAGATATTAAATAATATATAACAGGCCTGCCGAAAGTTTAACACTAAGCTAACAAATTAGTGCTGATTCAACAACACAATCCAGCCCCTCGCTAGCTATAATTCCTAAGCTATTCTTTAAGCATTGTCCGTCTCTCGGAAGCTTATTTGGTCACTAGCGATTCATATCTCGGTCACTCGGAGGCCGAACTTTGAATCCCCTTTTTTAGCGCAGTGTTAAACTTTCGACAGGTCCCTATTGCAATTACTAACATGTCAAATTCATGCCGAGGCTTTGTCATTTTACCCGTGTTTGAGATTAGCTTGATGAAAACAACACAGCAACCTGATTTTCTAAATTTATTATATAACTGACTAAATTAGAATACATTAAACAATCGAGAACAAGTACATGTAATTGAAATATTTAGAGTACACATGTACTCCAGTGTAAAGTACAGGCCTGTCGGAAGTCCAATACTGAGCCTAAGGGATTAGATCATAATCGCCAGCATATCTAGTATTAGTATCTATTTCCTAAATGTAACAGGAAAGAGAAAAATGCAGGGTCGGACCGGGGATCGAACCCGGGACCTCCCGCACTATAGGCGATTGCTCTACCACTGAGCTACCCAGACCACTACATTCCTCCCTTCCTTTTTACATTTCAACTCCTTTGAATCGAAACCACCAGGTTCCACCCTGGGACCAACCTGTTGGTCGGTCACTTCCCAGGGTCGGACGAGCCCCCCAATCTAGTACTAGTATCTATTTCCCTCGTTAACTTTATTGCGGCAGTTTTCGGCAACTACTATCAATCTATTGGCAGCTTTTTAGTCATAAACTAAAGTGATAAACTTTCGACAGGCCTGTACTGTAGCTAGACTTTATTTTATCATACAGAGAATTTTCCCTTCGGAGCAGCATGTCTGGAAAAACAAAGCAATCCTTTAGGATGTGACATGTCTATATTTTTCGCAAACAAACAACACATATGTCCCTGGTTTTCGATACACTTCCAACAAAGTAAGAAACCATTTATCTGAGTTTAATCCTTATTGTTTTATATGAGATATAAATATAGCACCGTTATTTAGGAATATGCCGTATGTGTCACTTTCATCTCCTTGCTTTAGTTTTTATACCCCCGGCAAACTAGTTTGAGGGGGTATATAGGAATCGCCATGTCTGGCCGTCCGTGTAAAACCTTGTCCCTGCCATATCTCATCATTGCTTTGGACGGATGACTGTCATACAATTTCACATGAAAAATCTTCATGGTCCAAAGGTGTGTCATGACCTTAAACCAAGGTCATATCAGATAGGTCAAGGTCGCGGGAAAACATGAAATGTTGAGGTACATGTATTTAGTTCTCAAGAGACAGTTCTAGTTTGTCCTATTTTGGATGTTTCCGTAGCTTGGTTGCATTCGTTTTTCGTTCGAGTTTGAACATTTCTGTGGCTGCTTTTGCTTTGCGTTCGTTGTCTTTAGTCACATTCCTGATTGCTTTCGATTTTCGTTCGCTTTATAAACCTATTTATGGCTTCTTTCGTTTTTCAAAAACCCTTTTTGGATGTTTCTGTTGTTGCTTTCGTTTTGATAGTTTTAGACGTCTCTGTGGCTGCTCTCGCCTTTGGAGGTTTTGTTTTGACCTATGTCTGGCTACTTTCGTTTTGCATTCGTTAATAATAATCGGGCGGTTCAAGGGTTGCTCTTTAATTTCTATTTGTATTATTTCCGCGTATTTGTTACTTTCGTTTGGACGTGTTTCTGAGTGTTCTAACTATTGTCAAGATAATGTCATTGAATATTTTCTACATACCAATTGAAGATCTACCATAGTACAATTAAAATTGTTTTCTTCTGTGTGGGAATGATTGATACGTTGTAAGCCTTGTATTGAAGGAGGAGGTTGGTATCGATGTCCTTTTTAGCCACCTACTATTCTTTGATATAAACAGAATACTCTAAAAGTTATATTATGTCATTTCTAATAATTAAGGGTTTACTGAATCTAATCCCAATCTTAAATTAAAGCCTTCTTATTGTAGCAGCAGGGATAGGCCTCTGTCACTAACTTTGATAAACATATAATTATGACATTTTTGTGACGTTGCTTTCGTTCTCTCTATCAAAATATATAGTACAGCCCCGTCAAAAATTATACACTAGGCTACCACAGGCAGCGCATTCCAATCTTTCGCTAGCTATATATTTCTGCAGCTTTTTGACAATTGCGTTATACGTATCTTTCAGCAGCTGTTCGACCACTTGCGATTTATATTTCGACAATTCGCCAGCAGTGCTTCGACTCTATTTCGTTAGCTCGGTGTAAGACAGTGTTAAACTTTCGACAGGTCTGTAGTGTGTTTGCGTGAGATAAAGCAAGAATCGGTAACTATCACCTCTATAGACAACTGATTGAAAATCAATGTTTACTGTTAATGAACTGCAATAGAGAGCAATTAATGGTACGTAATTGTACGATTTTCGTCATCGGTCTAATTCTATATTTATTGCTTTATTATGACACCCTGTCCATTTCATCCGTCAGCTGTGTGTCCGTAATTGTTGTTTACAAATAAATAAGATTCAAATACAATCCAAAACACACGTAGGCTCATCCCATCCTACAAATCGTCAATCGTAGAGTGCGTCAAGTTTGACCTGGCAGTTTGACCTTTAATTTGACTATTACTTTTGGCAAATAAACTGGGTAAGACAGCATATTTCATTACAGTAAACACCCGGTACTCAGTGTTAATACTATCTGCCCTTATATACCAACTTTTTATCTCGCCTAAAGTCCACAATGGGCGTGTGTGTTTGAATATTCCAATTAAAGGTCAAACAGCCAGGTCACACTTGACGCACTTTACACAACCTTTTGTTTTTGTCTGCTCCACGTGTTTGAATCTGTTATTAGTGACGTGTTTGATCTAATAATGGGTTGAAAAAAAGACAGGTACAGTTCCCGGTATGCAAGACCCTAGAACCGATAAGTGCAATACAACCTGTCGAAAGTTCAGCACCAAGCTAACGAGAATGGGAATAATTTCGGCTATCAAATGGCTTGTCGAAAGTTAGACCCATAATCCACGAATAAGTGCCGAATCATAAGCTAATTTCGGACCCTCGTAAGCTATAACTCGGTTGATTTTTTCAGCAGCTGCCATCTATTTCTCGAAAACCAACTAGCTATCCGTACATTAGCCACTTGGCCACAGGACAACTACTCCGTTTCACCACTGCGGTACCTCAGTTGGTAGAGTGCTCGCTCCGTAAGTGGGAGGTCGTGGGTTTGAAGGCCGACTGGGTCTGACCCAAGACTAGAAAGTTGGAAATGACTGTTCTTTCGCAGAACACTCGGTATTACGAAATGAAAGTTACGGTTCTTTCGGATGGGAATTTAAAATAAACGAAGACCCGTGTCACGGTTGACGTGGTACGATTAAAAACATTTCTGTATAATGCCATCAGAGCAACGCAAAGGCAAAATATCTGTACCTTCGCCTGTAGCTGGTGTCGTGTTGATATAAGTAAAACATTCTTGACTTGGACGTTAAACACTGTTACTCAACTCAACTGCTCAGTTTCGTTAAGTTTCGACAGGTCTGTACTATACTTGGAACCTGTCTGGTCTGCAGTTTATTATACGAAAGTTTTCAGCTTCAAAGATTATATAATTCTTTCATTATCTTTACGCTAAGAACTTGTTAAGCTATATAGGACGCGCGTCTAGCCGCTTGCTACGTGTGTTGTAGACTTCATGACAATGCACAAGATGAACATCTATAATCAACCAGATGATTTTTTTGCAATATTTCGGTTGCTCTGTTCCATGAACAATTCAACATAGTTAATCGAGATTTCACTTTATGACCGAATGAACATCTCCAATCAAACCGAAGATGATTTTGTTTAAATTATTGAAGCAGTTAAAATTGGTGAAGCATTTTATAACCTTTTATAATTATTAAAAAAATGTAGAAATCATATATTTAAAGACAAAATATGACATCATAGCAATGTTTTAAGTAAAAGTAATGATTCTAGAAGAATAATTTCTTTAAAATCTATTTATTAATAAAAATTATAAATTGTTATAAAAATTGCAAACCCGATTTCCTTAATATGATGATACACTGCTACTACCGCCATCTGAAAAAGAGAGATAATATATTTAATATGTAGTTTTACATTAAAACATAATAGATTGAATATTGAAATGTTTGACATCCATTTAATATAAATAAATCAAACAATGCTAACCGGTTACTCGTTTCTTTCCCAACCGAGAACTAAGTACCCCCAGTACTCGAAAACTGTAATTCCAGCAGAACATTTTAAAGATTTTTTTATAGTGTAAGACGGAAACCACTTGTTATTATTATTAATGTTTCATTTGTTTTAGAAAATTTATAAGTATAAAGTATACCTTATGATAAAAAATTGGATGTATTAAAAACGAAACTCAAGGGCCGCCGTTGCCCAGTGTTCTAAAGAGCTCACTGTCATTTCACAGCACCTGTCACTGCACGGATCCCACTCGGGACAGATCCTACTGTAAAAAAGTTTGTCAGTTCTTTTGCCTAAGGTAGATGGGTTTTTTTTTCTCCGGGCACTCCTTTTCCTCCACTATTCCTGAACTGACCACCTCTATTTAAATGAAAAAATCTTGACTTAAAAAATCTGTGAATCTTCCGTTATCTTTTGCGTAAACAATGAAATTTAAAGACATTCGCACCTGTATAGACTCAACATAACCGGGTACTCGAGAGCTAATTTTGTAATCTGATATCCGTCCTCGATCGAGTTCTTGAATACTCGTTGTCATTTCTAATCAGAAATTTTATCTCAGTAATGTGTTAAAATATTGACGAAACACACCAGTAAATAAATTGGGAAAAGTTTAAATACATTTAATTAAAAAGTCAATGCCATTTTTATTTTTAAGAGAAATTGGTTGCATCTAAGAAAAAGGAAAAAAGGGAATGGACGGTGGTGGAATAAATGATTATAAACAGTTGTTGTTTATTTCTTAGAAAAAAAAGAAAAAAAAATGAATAAAAAATATTACTGATTTTAGGGAAGCCAGTTAGTTTTAAAAACCTCTGATCTATTTGTCTTATAGAAATTAAATGTAATTTTCTTTTGAATTATTATAATTGTTCACATGTATCATTGTAATAAGAATTAAAATTATATACCAGGATTTTTGAAAAAAAATAATAACCGTTTTTAATAATTAATTCCAATGTTTATTTGAGAGAAGAATCATTTGTCTAATTAAAATTAAATACCACACTCTGAATTGTTGTAACTTGCCACATCCGTGTACATTTTTGTAGTGCATGTACATATCTTTTTTAAAAACAAAAATGCGAAAAAACAAAAATATTACCTGTGTCATTTCTATTTTCTTGTGTAAGTATATCCATAAATTGGAACTCCACTCAACGAAAAGCCAACAATAACCAACTGCTTCTTGCGTAAACGGTCAGTTTCTTCATAATTTACTCCGGTAATACCAAAGGATTCACCGTTACCTCTATCTCCACGAGTAATGGAATTACCATGTGTGCCGTGTCCATGGCTATTTCCATGACCATGAGTGATTGCATTACCGTGTGTGTCTTTCCCGAGGCTATTTCCATGTCCATCAGTGATTGCATTACCATGTCCGTGACTATTTCCATGTCCATCAGTGATTGCATTACCGTGTCCGTGACTATTTCCATGTCCATCAGTGATTGCATTACCATGTCCGTGGCTATTTGGACCATGTCCATCAGTGATTGCATTACCGTGTCCGCGACTATTTCCATGTCCATCAGTGACTGCATTACCATGTCCGTGGCTATTTCCATGTCCATCAGTGATTGCATTACCATGTCCATGGTTACTTTCATGTCCATCAGTGATTGCATTACCATGTCCGTGGCTATTTCCATGTTTATCATTGATTGCATTACCGTGTCCGTGACTATTTCCATGTCCATCAGTGATTGCATTACCATGTCCATGGTTATTTCCATGTCCATCAGTGATTACATTGCCATGTCCGTGACTATTTCCATGTCCATCAATGACTGCATTACCATGTCCGTGACTATTTCCATGTCCATCAGTGATTGCATTATCATGTCCGTGACTATTTCCATGTCCATCAGTGATTGCATTACCATGTCCGTGACTATTTCCATGTCCATTAGTGATTGCATTACCGTGTCCGTGACTATTTCCATGTCCATCAGTGATTGCATTACCATGTCCGTGACTTTTTCCATGTCCATGTGTGATTGCATTACCATGTCCGTGACTATTTCCATGTCCATCAGTGATTGCATTACCGTGTCCGTGACTATTTCCATGTCCATCAGTGATTGCATTACCATGTCCGTGATTATTTTTATGTCCATGTGTGATTGCATTACTATGTCCATGGCTATTTCCATGTCCACCAGTGATTGCGTTACCATGTCCGTGGCTATTTCCATGTCCATCAGTGATTGCATTACCATGTCCGTGACTATTTCCATGTCCATCAGTGATTGCATTACCATGTCCGTGACTATTTTCATGTCCATCAGTGATTGCATTACCATGTCCGTGACTATTTTCATGTCCATCAGTGATTGCATTACCATGTCCGTGACTATTTCCATGTCCATCAGTGATTGCATTACCATGTCCGTGACTATTTCCATGTCCATTAGTGATTGCATTACCGTGTCCGTGACTATTTCCATGTCCATCAGTGATTGCATTACCATGTCCGTGACTTTTTCCATGTCCATGTGTGATTGCATTACCATGTCCGTGACTATTTCCATGTCCATCAGTGATTGCATTACCGTGTCCGTGACTATTTCCATGTCCATCAGTGATTGCATTACCATGTCCGTGATTATTTTTATGTCCATGTGTGATTGCATTACTATGTCCATGGCTATTTCCATGTCCACCAGTGATTGCGTTACCATGTCCGTGGCTATTTCCATGTCCATCAGTGATTGCATTACCATGTCCGTGACTATTTCCATGTCCATCAGTGATTGCATTACCATGTCCGTGACTATTTTCATGTCCATCAGTGATTGCATTACCATGTCCGTGACTATTTTCATGTCCATCAGTGATTGCATTACCATGTCCGTGACTATTTCCATGTCCATCAGTGATTGCATTACCATGTCCGTGACTATTTCCATGTCCATCAGTGATTGCATTACCATGTCCGTGACTATTTCCATGTCCATGTTTGATTGCATTACCATGTCCGTGACTTTTTCCATGTCCATTAGTGATTGCATTACCATGTCCGTGACTTTTTCCATGTCCATCAGTGATTGCATTACCATGTCCGTGACTATTTCCATGTCCATATATGATTGCATTACCATGTCCGTGGCTATTCCCATGCCCATCAGTGATTGCATTACCATGTTTGTCGGGTCCGTGGGTATTTCCGTGTCCATGGAATTTTGCATTGTTGTGTGTGTTGGGTCCATGAGTATTTCCATGACCATGTGTGTCTTTCCCATGGCTATTTCCATGTCCATCAGTGATTGCATTACCATGTCCGTGGCTATTCCCATGTCCATCAATGTTTATTTTACCATGTGTATCTTTCCCGTGGCTATTTCCATGTCCTTGGGTGATGGCATTACCGTGTGTGTCTTTCCCGTGGTTATTTCCATGTCCATTCGTGATGGCATTACCGTGTGTGTCTTTTCCGTGGTTATTTCCATGTCCATTGGTGATGGCATTACCTTGTGTATCTTTCCCGAGGCTATTTCCGTGTCCATGAGTGATTGCATTACCATGTGTGTCTTTCCCGTGGCTATTTCCATGTCCATGTGTGTCTTTTCCGTGGCTCTTTCCATGTTCATGGATAATGGCATTACCGTGTGTGTCAGGTCCGTGACTATTTCCATGTCCATGAGTGATTGCATTACCATGTGTGTCTTTCCCGTGGCTTTTTCCATGTCCATGTGTGTCTTTCCCGTGGCTTTTCCCATGTCCATCAGTGATTGCATTACCATGTGTGTCTTTCCCGTGGCTTTTTCCATATCCATGTGTGTCTTTCCCGTGACTATTTCCATGTCCATGAGTGATTGCATTACCATGTGTGTCTTTCCCGTGGCTTTTTCCATGTCCATGTGTGTCTTTCCCGTGACTATTTCCATGTCCATGAGTGATTGCATTACCATGTGTGTCTTTCCCGTGGCTTTTTCCATGTCCATGTGTGTCTTTCCCGTGACTATTTCCATGTCCATGAGTGATTGCATTACCATGTGTGTCTTTCCCGTGGCTTTTTCCATGTCCATGTGTGTCTTTCCCGTGACTATTTCCATGTCCATGAGTGATTGCATTACCATGTGTGTCTTTCCCGTGGCTTTTTCCATGTCCATGTGTGTCTTTCCCGTGGATATTCCCATGTCCATCAGTGATTGCATTACCATGTGTGTCTTTCCCATGGCTATTTCCATGTCCATCAGTGATTGCATTACCGTGTCCGTGGCTATTTCCATGTCCGTCAATGTTTATTTTACCATGTGTATCTTTCCCGTGGCTATTTCCATGACCATGAATGATTACATTACCGTGCGTGTCTTTCCCGAGGCTATTTCCGTGTCCATGAGTGATTGCATTACCATGTGTGTCTTTCCCGTGGCTATTTCCATGTCCACGTGTGTCTTTCCCGTGGCTATTTCCATGTCCATGGGTGATGGCATTACCGTGTGTGTCGGGTCCGTGACTATTCCCATGTCCATCAGTGATTGCATTACCATGTGTGTCTTTCCCGTGGTCATTCCCATGTCCATGAGTGATTGTTTTGTCATGTGTGTCTTTCCCTTGAATATTTCCATGTCCGTTATCAATGTTATTGCCATGTTTATTTGAGTTTATTCCATGTCCGTTTCCATGTGAGTTTGAGTTGATCCCATGACCATTCCCATGATCCTTTCTGTTGTCATGTGGATTGGAAATTATTCCATGACCTTTATCCTGATTTTGACCGAGTGTATTTTTATCAAGGTTGTTATTTTGTCCGTTACTTTTAATGTTACCCTGATTTAAACTCTCATTGGGCATTGGGTTAGGGAAAAGGCTATTGCTAAGCTCCTGTTCGGCACTGTTCCTTTCGGTACTATTCTCACGGCCGAACGTATTTCTGATTCCAAGACCGTGTGTGATTCTTTTGCCGCTTGTTCCAATGATGTGTTTTCTTTGATTAAGGTGTCCATAATTTATATGTGGTACTCCTGTCGGTTGCGGAACTTGACCAGTGATTCCATTTCCTACTGCATTCCTTATAACCCATGTTTGAGGTCGTCTTTTGTATTTTGGTATGAGATTCCAAACAGCGTTTCCGTTTCCAGTGCCATATCGTTGTATATTTCTCAAGTTCCCCGTGTTGTAGTATTGGCCAACCCGTCGACGCTGATATGATGTAAGCCATTGCGCCGGACGCTGATTATAGTAATAGAAACCATGTAGGCACGGTGGTAGTGCCACCAAAACTGAAAAAAACATAAATGTATGCAAATTATTTAGGTTATGTAAATAATATCGTTCGTCTGCATCACCAGCGTTTGAGAAGATGTTTACGTCACAAATTCCCAGAATAACATTATTTATATCCATCGGTACGGACAAACGCCTACCTAGAGTGCATGCCTATTAAAAGTTTAACGATCAACTAACGAATACGTGCCTATTAAGCACAACATCTCGGACCTTAGTTTACGTATCTCGGCCGATTTTCGACAGTTGTTCCGTCTCTCACAGTTTTTCGGTCACTAGCTATAAATCTATATCCCGGCCACCCGACAGCTGGTTTCTATCTCTCTGTGATTTTAGGTCAGTAGTTATATATTTACTGGTATATCTCGGACAATAGACAGCGATAAGTACTCCGGTTCCTGTTCGTTAGCCAAGTGTTAATTTTTCGACAGGTCTGTTATGTATGATATCCCACACCCATTGAAGATACTATGACCACACCACTGGACATTTAATTACATTGCACGTTCACGTCCAACATTTGAAATTGTATAATCAGTGGTCCCAAAATATTCGTGTCCTTTCTTGTCTTGGCTGGTTTTTTTTTAATCCAATATCATTATTAGATTGACCAAATACTATAGCCAGGAATCTGAAGAACCAAGGCTTAAAAAAGGTATCCACGGGGTCTGCTTTCGTCAATATTAATTTATCAAAAGTATTAGGGAAGTATCTTTCAAAATATGACCTTCTTTTTGACACAGTACCCATAAACCTTCCCAATTCCTGGATCCGGACCCCACTCGGGTCAAATCCTAATTTGAGAAAGTTCGCTTAATTAATGTCCTTCACCCGTTAGCTTAGGGAAAATCGTTAGTGAAAATTAAAAATGTTATCAAAATTACAAATATTTATTGTAAACATACAATTATTACTTATGATTTAATCACTTCTAATTGCTAAAATCAATTGTATTAATGTACTTTTGAACAGAAATTGCAAACAAATAACTTTCACCTTAGATACTAAATTCCTTTTGACCAGAAAAATTAATAAGGATTAGCGTCTCCGCAAGATATAAAATTTCACTAAGCAAATGGCTAAGCTAACGAAGATTTGAACAACTGTTAATTATAAGGTTGTAAAATAACCAATTATAACCGCTATATAATTCTGAAACCTTATAACAAGTCCCAGCTTGACATTTTTTTCTTAACCAAGATTTCTCAACATAAATGTAACAAATTTTAAATTGAAATAAATTTGTTAATTTTCGAGCTATTCGTTCGTTGAAAATCAACCCAAGCTTATAATAGATCTATATTCTAAATTTGTTGTTTTATAAAGTAGCATAAAATCATAAGTAAAAATTTGCTAGATTTAAGTAAAGAAAAATCTTAAGGATTTGGAAACTGGAGCCAGTTATGCACCTAGGTGTTATAGTACTGTTAATTAGGAATTTTTACGGCAGTTTATTCTCGTTGGAAACGATATTTCAAGTAATTTGCGGTTGTTTTAATTTCGCGTCGTCGGGTGACAGACATTGCAAATGTAAGTGAATTACATAAAAATTCTTAAAACGTTTGCGAAATTTTTTTTTCGCATATTGGTATCCACGCAAATTTTTACCAAATTAAAAACAAACACACAATTAGTCTAAATCACAGTCCAAAAGCAAAGTAAAAAAAACTGTGAAAACTGGCAATTTAATTCGTTAAACACGCGAACTTCCATTAGGAAAGTGATACGACCGGGCGCACTACTGTTTAGCTAGCTGCAAAATCATGAAAACGAATGCAAAAATTCCCTATTAATAGTATAAAAAGATAAAAAGAAAAACTTACCGGCAACCCACGACAAAAGTGTCTTCATTTCAAAACTTTCCAGTCAATGTGAAAAAATTCGATTCCCATGGGTCTTTATATATCAATTCAGGTTAGATGTAGACCTAATGAATTCGTCATCAAATCATTTGACTAATAATTTTTCATAATTTAATTAATTTTTTATTTATTATTTTTCTCATTCAATAAAAATGCGTACATAAAAAATCGAAGGATATTAAGGAAAAAAACATTCGATGTGTAAATTAATAAATTTGTTGTCGGAGGTGGATGACAGATATATTGTTCCGGCATTGATAGTAATTTTTTATGGAAATTATTAAAACAATTCATTAAAAACTTCCGCAAACTATGAAGGTTAGTCCTAAGACATGAACTTGATAAATATGTGTACATGCTTTTAATTAATCAAAATTATTAATATCATAGATAATTCTACATAATTATTAAAAAGGTAAAATATTGTTTTTATTGATTTATTAATTAAATAAACAAATAATACATACTTTTAAAAAACATTTATTACTTTCATTTTTTTCTGTGTGAAAACCAAAAACAAACATATTGATCCATGTCCATGTCACACTCCAGAAGCAAAGTAAAAACTTTGAAACTAACAAATTAGGTTAAACACGTGAACCTTCAACGGGGAAATGAGGCCGGGTGCTTCGGAAAGGTAAGTATTTCATGTTTAGCTAGCATATTTGTTCATGCAATGGTGTGAATAATTTAAAAGTAACTGGCTTATTTTTATAATCATTCCCTTTACTTAGATTTCTTACTTTAAATCTGGTAAATTTTGGCAAAATTTTACAAATAAAAAGTTTCGGCAGAATTAGAATATATAGATGTTTGATTGATCTACAAAATGGCACCTTAAATGTATAATTTGTCTTGAAAACTAACAAAATGTCTGGTTTAAAATAAACCAGATATCAGGTAAAGACAAAACTTAATTAAAACTTGGGCCTGAAGTAAGCTCATTACAGTAAGTGGGAGGTCGTAGGTTCGCCGGGTCTGACCCAAGACTTGAAAGTGTGTAGTGACAGTTCTTTCGCCAAGCACTTGGCATTACGAATGTAAGTCACTGTTGTTTCGGATGGGAACTTAAAATAAACGAGGTTCCGTGTCACGGTGGACTTGGCACGCTAAAGAACTCTGCTGTATAATGCCATCAGCGCACAGGCAAAATTTCTGCACCTTCGGCTATAGCTGACGACGTCTTGATATAAGTGAAATATTCTTGACTGGGACGTTAAACATCATTACTCAACTCAAGTTCATTACAGGAATTTCATGAAACGGAACACGCTGCTTACAAATGAATTGTTGACCCTAGACATTGTATATCACCCTAGACATTGTATATCAAGGCCATCATCTGTACCTAAAACTATCCTGGATATATCTGATGTAAGACCATGTTCCTTTTACTTCTGAATTTTAATTTCACACGTCTCGGATATAGCTAGAACCCGGTCTCGCTCCCCTTGTGGAGATTTATGTGCTCACCTGAAGCCAGTATTTCATCGGGTTTGTTCACAAGTTTCTTTCATTCTTAATTTTGATCACACACGCGGCGGTTAAAGCTAGCTACACATGGGTGTTTATGCCTCTGGTTTCACTACAAGTGTTTACCTCAACCTAGTTAAGTGGTCTTTTATTCTCACGAAACGGGCGTAGCTAGCTTACAGTGGGTTCTGACCCCTCCATATTTCCTGACCTAACTTCCTGGATGAAAGTTTCAGTGTTCACCTGATTTGCCAGTTTTCAAAGTTTTTGCTTTCCTTTAAGGGTTGTGGTTTTAATGAGGACTTACAAAGTTACAATAATTTTGTTGGTTACCATGTAACAAAATAGAAGTGCAAGCTTAAAAACATATTTGGCAACAGCTTACACAACGAGGAATACGCATGACACAATACAAATTGATTTCAGTTTTAGTCTAAAACAAAACAAGAAATGAGATCATGCAGTCATTACAAAAATCCTCTGACTCTGGACGGCATTTGAGTGAATGTCCAGTGGTGTGGTTATAATACATTTCAACCTGCCTTAAAGGCCACCTCTATATAAGGGCCACCTGCTTATAAAGAGCAGCAGAATGGTATCACAATTGTTCTTTATTTCTATTATTTGAACCTGTAAATAAAGGCCAGCTACCCATAAATGCCACTTTCACTTGTTCCCTTGGGTGGCCTTTATAGACTGGATCCGGACTAAATATCCAATGCCATTGTTGTGACATTTTTGCAGAGCTTCATATCATTGAAAGAATAATTTGATTTTGTAGAATGTTTTCAGAAATAATAATATCCGCTAACAATTAGGTTTAAATTTCTTAGCAATATATCATATATATTGTATACATATATACATGTATTCTAGTTAAACAATGACAAATTCAACTTCCCATAACGTTTGACACATATAATTAATATTAAAACCATGTTTCTCCATGTTAATGATTTGTCATATTAATGAGCTCTTAATTAATTTAATTCATTTTTTTAAACCATTAGAGTTGGTTGTGTTCAACAATATACCGGCTTCTTCTGCTTAAAGTGTAGGTAGAACGTGCTCCCTCTACGCAAACTTTATAGAACGAAGCTGCTTATAAATAAATTGTTGACTCTGGGATATTGTAAGCCTAGGCTTATCAGGGCCCTTAAGAAAGTTTCATGGCCATCATCACATTATTTTTAATAAGTTTGATGCCTCTGTGTCCAGGATTGCCCTGGATATATTTGACGTCCCATTGTTCTATGTTCCTTTCACTCAATTTTGATTAGACAACGTGGCGGGTGTAGCTAGCTAAACAGGAGGTGCTTACCATTCCGGAGCACCCGGCCTCACTTTCTGGTGGAAGTTAACGTGCTTACCTAGCATGTCACTTTTCAAAATTTACTCTGCTTCTGGATTGTAATTCGGACATAGATTAGTTTGTTTTTGATTCATAATGTCTGGATAAATACAAACACTGATAAGTTAACACGTGTCCATGTTCAAATCACAACCCAAAAGCAAACACGCTTTCTTCCACCAGAAACGTAAGACCAGGTGCTCTGGAATGATAAGCATTCACACGTACATTGTGTAGCTATAGCTAGAATATTCGTATAGAAAGCTTTATAGATAGAGTAGGTTTTGTTTATTATGACCTTAAATTGTCACCATGGAGACAGAATACATGTATTACAGCCATAACATCTCAATCTTGGATCTTCCCAGGTTGGATTTCAACCTAAGTTGCGAGAAGCGTTGTAACCCGTAAGCGGGCGTTTTTTCACTGTGCCACAAACGAGTAAGGGCAATATAAACAATTAATGGAACACTGAATTAAATAGCAATAGTGAGTTCATGAGTTGAGTAACGGTGTGTTTAAAGCGCCCCAGTCAAGAATATTTCACTTATATCGAGACCCTGCCAACTATAGACGAAGGTGCAGAACTTTAATAGCAAGACGTGTTTATATGGTATCTGACGTTTTGAGTGTAGCACTGTCATATACCATTTTTGAATTTAATCATAAAATATTGGTACATTAAAAATGGTATTATACAAAAAAAATGGTATATGACAGCACTATTGGAATAATACAGCTTACCAACTTATTTTTTGTTGTTGTTGTTGTAAAAATAAGAACTAATTTAAAAAATCAATATGTTTAATTTAACAATATGTAAATTGTAGCCAAAGTATGATTCACGTAGAACATGTTTCATTTAGTTTCTAGCTTTGTAAGACATATTAGATTTTTTATTCCGTCAGTGCACTAGTACCTACAGTACACACCTGTCGAAAGTTGAACACTAAGCTAACGATTAAATGACGAACAGAAGCTTATCTTGACCCCTTGTTATCTATATCCCCGCAGCTGCTATCTATCTCTAGCCAGCTTTCCGGCCAATATCTATTCATATCTCGGTCATTTGACAGCCAAACTTCTCCTTTCTCGTTAGCTCAGTGTTAAACTTTCGACAGGTCTGTACTATATCTTATACAGCAATGTACTTTTAAAATAAATGAATGGACGAGAAATGAAATTACAATCTACATCTTCATTACTATCCGGAATATCTTCCGGTAACCAAAGGAAATGAGTTATGTTCTTTGTGAAGTACAGACCTGTCTAAAGTTTAACACTAAGCTAACAAATGGAATCGCCACTTCATCTGGGTCTCTCGTAGGCTATCTCTCGACAGCTTTTCGGCAGTGTTATCTTTATCTCTACAGCTTTTACAGAGGCCGCGGTGGCCTAATGGATAAGAAGCCAGTCGTCAAATCCAGGGTATCTCACCAATGTGAGTTCGAGTCCCGCTTAGACCACATATGGGAAAGTAAATTTTCCTTGCCGTTGTCCTTTACTGATTCACCTGGTATTAGTATAATGGACTGGGGGAGTGGTACGCTTGTCTGCGGCGTACTGACTCTGTGAGCTAGCACGTTAAGGTCGTTTTGAGTGCGCGCTAGTACAAGGCAGACCATGCAATACACTCGCACTTCACATGCATGCACAAAGTTGTTCATAGATTAATCCATAGAGATTTATGAAATAGTTTTCGTCGCGAATAGCTGAAAAATTGCTGATGCGGCGTTAAGAAACATTTAACCAACCAAACCAACCATCTACAGCTTTTAGGCCACTCTATCCATATGTAGGTCACTAGCTATCCATATGTAGGTCACTCGGTAACCCAGTTTCGGCTGCTTTTCTTTAGCTAGCTCTGTGTTAAACTTTGGAGAGGTCTGTACTGTCGACGAACCAGAAGGAAATCAATGACCTGTTGATGACAATACTGCCCTATAAATATTTATGTACTTTTTGTTTACAACAATAGAATACAAGTTGTTTTGATGTCTTCTCTGCTAATTAGAAAGACGACGCCATCCTTTGATCAATTTTAACACCTTGCATACAGAGTGTTCACATTAAGGGCCAAAGTCACAAATAATTAAAAAACATATTCCTTAGAAAATGACGGCTATTGATAAAAATCTGAAATGAAGTTCGACAGCAAGCGTTCCACTGGTTCAATGCCCTTTTAAAGGTTGTGCGGGAAAATGGGCAAATTATATGTCGCCAACTGAAATACCGACTCTGTTTTGAAGTTTCTGCTAATTAAAAATATCACACTGTCCTTTGATTAATGACAACATCGTATGTATACAGAGTTGTCACATAAAAGCCAATTTCACAAATAAAACGTATTCATTAGAAAATGGTCCTTGATAGAAATCTGCACTAGAGTCCGACATCAAGCGTACCACTGGTTCAATGCCCTTTTAAAGGTTGTGCAGAAAGAAATAGACGAAGTTACGTCACCAACCGAAATAACGGCTTTGTTACGGGAAACCGGAAGGTTACGTCGCAAACCGAAAGATCGTCGCTGCTGCGGGAATCTGAATAATTTTGCGTAGCAAACCAAACGACGTCGTTGTAACGAAAGAATGTATATGCATCTGATTGAATACCCATGGCAAATAATAGTTTCGCACCGCGAGTATTGGGTATCATATGAATGAAACAAATTACATATGAGTACATGATACCAGTGATTATAAAAATACTAACTGACACAAATCATAACAGCAGCCTAGTATCAATCAATCAATCAATCAATCAATCAATCGAAAGCAAAGATGCTAATTCATGTCCAATTTCAATCCAGAAGCAAAGGAAAAACCTTGGAACAGACAAGTTAGGTAAGACACGTGAACTTCCACAGGGAAGAGAGGCCGGGTGCTCCGGAAAGGTAAGCGCCTCCTGTTTAGCTAGCTACGCCCACCATATGGAAAATTTAGATGTCAAATATATCCAGGGCAATTCATGCAGTGAATTGGTTCGGGTCTTAGCCATCCTCCTTTGACGAAACGATTTCTAATTATGACTATTGTTTATGTATCTGGCGATTGAAAATTTATATAGTCATGCGACAAGACTTACATAAGTCATCGGCAATAATGTAAAATAAAGAAGACAACTTTTAATTTTAATTTTAAAGGATTTTAATTACAATATATACATTAAACACAACTGTCATATATTAATTAGACAATTAATAAAACTGGTATATGAAGCACATTAAATGTTCTAACAAATTAAAAGGAAAATCATAATTTCGGATATTTCTTTTGCAGTCTCTCCTCCAAGCTTGGTTAGGTCCATTTCCAACATTGACCATTATCATATTATTGTGAGCATTGGGTTCATGACATTTTACGTGTTTGCCAGTGATAGAGTTTATTTTGGGATTTTTCCTCATCCTGGCACGGTCTAAATCTTCTCTATACACCTCTTGATTTGTTTCAATTGTTGGTTCACTACCGAAACCTTTTCCATAATCAACATTCTCACCCTCTAAATTTGCCTCTTTTCCATCATTAGCGCCATCTAGTGAATCCTCAGTTTCACTCCCATCAGAATCGAGATTGATGCTGTGCCAATGTTCAACACCGTTATCATGAGAATATTGTCTATCATTTTGATGAGTACCATGTTCATCGTCTCCAAGTGCACTATTTTGTTCGTAAGTTGTTTGATCAAAACTTTGTTCCTGTGGCACATTAGTGTAATCTCGATTATGACCCATATTACTCTCAGAATTCAGATAATGGCTCTCTATTATATCCCGCTTGTCATCAGATGTTTTTCTAGATGCATTTAATTTTGTGCCAAGACTGTTGTCATTTTTTAATTCGCTATTCTGTTTATTCATATTAATATATAAGTCCTGGTCCACACTGTCCTTATAATCGAGATTGTTCATATGCGTATTTGTGTTTATCCGAGCTCCTTCTTGCTCACGAGTTCTATGACCGACGGCGGGGTTACCTTGGATAATATGCTTTAGTCTATTACTATTAACATTATCAAGTTTGTCTTTTACGTCGTCGTGTTCATGTTTGTTGAAATCCTGTGAATGACTGTGATGAATGGTTCCAGTTGTATGATGCTGATGTCGATGATTCATACGACCCTCATCTACGTTTAAATTTGTTACATAATGTTTATCATCACCATATCCGTTATGATTTCTAAGTACTCTTTCTTTTGCCCCATTGTTGTTGCTCTCATGAGACAAATGCATTATTTGAGAACGCAAATATGAATTTTTATGTTTATTTTCAATTTCATTTTCTTGTAAATCTGATAGCATTTTCACATTATCAATACCATGTGTATGATGAGAATAATCTCTTTGATGGTTTCGGATTGACTCGCGAATTTTGCCTTGCCCATAAGCATTGTTTTCATTACCAGCAGGCAAATCGTCATGACCATAACCGCGATTATACTCTATGTGTGCAGGGTGATTAAGATCTAGTCCAAATAAGTTACTATTTGTATCATCATTATAATTCGCTCCATGGCTTTGATGGTGTTCATGATCCAAAGTGTTCTTGTCAATGTTTCCATGTTCATTGTTGTTTTCATAAAGATATTGGTGTTTATTACTAGTATGTGTCTCATCAATGCTTTTGCCATGGAAACCTTTTTTCTGTCCTTTAAAGTCACTGTGTTCATAGTCGACGTCATCGTGGTACATGGGGTCGTCATGCGAGTTTATATAGTGTTCATGTCTGTCAGTATGTTGATAATCTAAGCCTGAATTTTGATTTCCGTTTTGTCCTCGAATGTCATCTTGTCTGTAACCCATTTGTGGTTTTTGATCATTTATATAATCTCTCATTTGTTCATCGTGTCTTTTGTCATACTTGTTTCTTTGAAAATTGTTGGTTTGAACTCGATTTTTGTTCGTGTTTCTACTTGATGTATATGAATTTCCATGTTCGTTTTGATTGTTGTTGATATGTTGATTGTGGTTGTCGATATAACCGTTGTTATATTCATTACCTTTTGTGCTTTGATGCGAACTCGCGAGTGATGCGTCATTGCCACTATGAGTATGAGCCAATCCATTAACATGTGATTCTTTGTTAAGTCTATCATGCTTTGCGTGCACGTCGTGTGCATTTCGATTTGATCCATGGTTGTGTTCATGAATTTGACCTAACGAGTTTTTATTCGCACTCTGAACGCGTAAACTATTAGGAATTTGTCCGTAATTATCGATAATTGCGTCATAATTTAGATTTGGTGTATAATCACTTTCACGCTCATGATTTACGGATGCCTCTTTTGAACCTTGTCTACCAGAATCAGCGTATCCATGTTGGTTTATAATACCTTGTATGTGTAATACTGGTACTTGATGGTTTTCTTTGATGTTGTTATGCGTTTTTGATTTGGATCTTCTGTGACTGTGTTCATGGGGAATGTCTCTATTCCAATTTGATATTGTTTCTTGTCCATTTTCAAATTCGACATCAATAGACAAGTCATTCAAATTTTGAATCGGATCACGCATGCCACCGTGTCCACCATCAGCTCTAATGTAATTTGAATCAGGCGTGGTCCAACGGATACCATCTTGGGCGCGGTCAAATGCATTATCGTTTGACTTAGGCTTTGTCCAATGGTTGCTATTGTGTTCCAGATCAGCTCCAATATAATTTGAATCCGGCGTTGCCCAAAGCATATCATCATAACCGCGATCGGTTGCAATGTCATTTGAATTAGGCTTTGTCCAATGATTGTCATTATGGGCGCGGTCATCTCCAATATCATTTGAATTAGGTGTTGTCAAATGGCTGCTATCGTGTTCCAGGTCAACAAAAACGTCATTTGAATTAGGTGTTGTCCTTGGAATAGTACCATCTCCAAGATCCACCGCGACGTCGTTTGCCGAAGGGTTTCGGTGATGACCTATACCTTGTCCAAGATTCATAGCAATGCCATCAACAATATGAGCATTATCATTGTTATGAGAGTTTTTGTTGGTGTGCAAATGCCCTGTTCCCTTCTTTGAATAATTATGTAAAATATCTCTATGTTCTAACACGTTTGATGTTTGTCCTTTACTTTCACGTTCTCTATAATTTATTCTGTTTCTTTGCACTTTTGGAATTGGTTCTTGGTTGTTAAAATGTTCAAATCCATCCCCTGTTTTTACGTTTGAAAGCTGTCGTGGTACGTAGTCTCCGTTTTCCGAATTATGATCCGATTTATGACCAGTATCTTGCTTATATAAAGTACTGTCTGGTACCTGTTGGTTAAGTTTGTGACTATGGTGAGCTTTTGAACTCATTGTGTTGTTTTTCTGCGTCTGATGTTTGTCTTCAATGCTGTTACTACTTTTATGAGTGAAACTATTTCCAGTACCAACTTCGTTGCTTCTTGTGCGTTTCATTTGCTTAAGTTTACCACTTCTGTCATAGATTTGTGTCGGTCCTTCCATGTTGATTTTTGAATGCGGTTTTTCTCTGCCATCATCATCTTCATTGCCGTCCTCAATATATTCGCTTCTTGATGTTTGTCTTAACATCGCTTGTTGGGGTAGTTGTGTTGGAAGAAGATTCCAATCTGCATTACCAAACTTTCCAAAACCTCGATCTAGTAGCCATTTTGTAGGTTTCTGGTATAAGTTGATAAAGTTACCATTTAAGTACTGCGGAACCATCATTAGATCTGAAAAATTAAAAGTATTTATTATGAAATTTACTAAGACATTTTTCATTTTTACGAAAGCATTATTCCAAAAGTTTCCAAGTGTATGTACTTACTTGATAAATAACAATCGATAAGTGAAAATCTGACTTGGGCGTAAAACTCAACCATCGCAGAACGGAATGTCTCATGATCAATACAATTAAATTGATGTTAACACCATTACTCCACTCCTCCCGTTTTCATTGCTATCTCTTGTGGACAATTTACCTACGTAACTCGTTGCAAAGTTCAGTAATGATTTTCTATATGTCATTTAAATAATTTTGTGATATTACAAGCCTAGGCTTATCAACACCCTAAAATGTTTTACGGTCGTCATCACAGCAACCTTGATAAGTATGATGTCTCTGTATCCAACATTATCCTGGATATATTTGACATCAGTTGTTTCACGTGCCTTTCATTCTCATTCTGATTTTAATCGTGGCGAATGTAGACAACTACACAGGAGGTGCTTACCCTTCCGGAGCACCCGGTCTCACTTCCATTTTGAAAGTTCAATTGTTTAACTTAATCTGCAAGTTTTTAAGGTATTTACTTTTGGGGTTGTGTGGATTTGAACATGAGTCGTTATAGTTGTGTTTAATTGCATTGCGAATGAAAGAGAATGTAGGCAAGAGTGCAACAACACACAAAAACCAATCTTTGTTATCTCCGATTTAATTATGTTGATAGGACCAGTCATGGCCGTAGTATTTAATGTGTCTAGAATCGATAAAGTCTGTGACAACTTTTAAAAAACGAGCGCATGACGCATTTAGTTACGACACATACTGCACGTTGTTTGTTTTTAAATTGCATCTAGTACTAAAATCTATTTAAAATGTATCTACATTTGTAAAAAGTAATAGCTACGTAATTGTAACTTGATATTAGTAAAACAAGTACTTACCTATAACCCAGACCAGAAGTGTCCTCATATCGACGATTATAACATGACACTAAAATTAAATCATGATGGACTATATACTATACTATATATATGGGATCAAACACTAATTAAGTTTCAATAAAAGTGCAAAATAAAAATAATTTGGAAATTAATTAATATTGTCTTCAATACTAAACATATATTACATAAAACTCATTATTTAGGGATAGTATTACGTTTGAGGAATATTGCCGACACCTGTCGTTTGAATATTAACAGTTATAGCCGTGAGAATTGCAATTTCCCTTTCCGATCTATTGGGTGGTCCATGACATAATTGCCTTGCATAATATGGACGACTATAATTATGAAACTTGTAATAATTTTAAAATTTTGAATTTCGATTTTTAGCACCTGCATTAAATGTAAATACAAAAAGATGATCTTGAAGAGTTACGAATAATGACACGTTAAGAGCCATTCCAAGAGGGTTGCTAATCAACGAACATTTTCTTTGTAATAATTTTTCTATAAAACGTTTTTGATATTGAGCCATAATGACCATTTATTAAGTAACAACACTCTTTTCTTGCTTATGCATATACCTGTGACGTCGTTTAATTGCTGTTTCATCAACTGGACGACATGCATGTCGTATGCGGCAGTTTAAATTTCAGTCAGGATTTACTAATCAAAAACAAACATACTAATCCATGCCCGAATCATCACAATTCAAAAGCAAAGTAAAAACCTAAAAACTGACAAGTTAGGTTAAACATGTGAACTTCCACCAGGGAAGTGAGGCCGGGTGCTCCGGGTAAGCACCTTCTGTTGAGCTAGCTACACCCGCCACATGTGTAATCAAAATTGAATGAAAGGAACATATGGGACGTCAAATATATCCAGTCTGAGGGCAATCCTGGGCACAGAGACACCAAACTCATCAACAATACTGTGATGGTACTGATGATGACCATAATTAACAATTGAACTGTTATGAAATGGCGTTCATAGTCAAAATGATTGCCAAACCTTTGCACGACAAACTGAATAATGCGCGACTTTAAATTCTGAATAGATCATTTTTAGGGTTAATTTGCGTTCAGTTCGGCATTTATAGTCCTATGAATGCCAAAAGTCTCAAACTGGAAGATATAGGAAATACGCAGGGCTAACTTTTTGAGGGCCGTGATGAGCCTAGGCTTGCAATATCCCTGAGTCAACAATTTATTTGTAAGCAGCTTCTACCATAGCGTATCAATTGGGGAACAAATACATCATAAGCAGGAGAAGCAGGTATATTGCGGCATAGAAAAGAAGAGTTAACAATGGAAAAATTGAAGCCATCCCGTTTGTCGTAGATTTTAAAGAAATGTCAAATTCAAATGCAGCCATTGAACTAATGCGACTTATGATTATAATGAGTTTTGATTGCATGACAATTGAAGTTATAGCACTGTCAACGCCATTTCTAGACAGGTGTATGGTTGATGGCTACTAGTTATTATAACCATGCAATATCGGGTGCCTATGCGTACCGACTAATTTTAAATGTTTCCTAGCCTGCAAGCATGAATCGGGTTCTGTTCAGAAAAAATATCTAAGACCTTTCAGGGGCGTAGCTGGGGTGTTTATGACGTGGACGCCTAAAGAGGGCAAAGGGGCCGCCCTGATGCAAATTTTCAACCCTCCAGGGCGCTATTTATCAGAATTTTTCTTCATGATAATTTTATGCTATGCTGTGGTAGTTTTTGTCGTTCTTTTGAGGACTGGGTCATTCTTAACCTGGAAAACGAGGTACAAGGGGATCTGATGTTGTATGGCATAAGCACTACGAAAACAACACACTCAATAATTGAGAAAGTCAAGTTAAAATGGGAGTTCAATTAATATAGTGGTGAGGTTAAACGGAGGAGAGGAAATATATTTGTAAATATATTGCGTTAGTACATAATGAAACGTGACGAATGGCTAGTATTGCCGGCAAAGTCAAGACAACACCGGAACCGCACCTCAGAGGCTATCGAAGTCAGGTATAAACCGAATTCGTATACAACATTTCCGGTGAATACCAACGGTTTAGTACATGTATAAGAAACATATTATACTCTCTCTCTCTCTCTCTCTCTTATTTTTTTTTTGTTTTTTGTTTTTTTTTTTTTTTTTTTTTTTTGCGAAAACGATGTGGACGTTTTTGCGTACAAAAGTACGCCTGGCTACGCCCCTGCCTTTAACTTTAATTTATTTTTAGCCGAGTTTTATAATTATAGTTCAGATGAAGGTATTATTTTCCAGTTTCCATGATGACGGATAACACAAACATCTCCAATCAAACCGGTGTTGATACAGGTCTTAATCAATATTTTCATCGCACGTTCTGCAAACCCAGTCTTTCTTTTGTAGAAAGTCACGGGGTCAGTTCGAAGAAACATTATAAGCCGATGCCTATTGTCACACTGACCGTGGCATGTTAAAGAACTCTTCCTACATTTTGTAATGAGCGCACTGCAAAGGTACAAATTCTGCAACTTCACCTATATATACTCGGTGACATCTAGATATAGGACTTGCCCGTAAAAACTCCTCTATTTAAAACATCTAGAACCCCCAAAAGAATGACAACAACATTAACTCAAGACATATTGATTTAATGTAGACGTGTATATTTGTTTCTAGTATTTAAAATAGCTTATGTTTTATTTAAACTTTTTGTGCTTTGGAAATTTTATCAGATTGCATTATATATACAGCACAGTCCTGTCAAAAGCTCAACACTCTTAGTTCACCAATCGGTATCCAATCGGCAGCTCATCTCGGTTCGGTCCCTCATTTCCTATATCTCGACAGCTTTCCGACATATGCTATCTATCTCTGTGCGGATTTTTGGTCCCTAGCTACCCATATATCTACTCCTCGACAGTCGAGCTTCGAATCCTTTCCGTCAGCGCAATGTTAAATTTTCGACAGGTCTGTACTTTTTATTAACTATTTTAAATGGCTAATGTTTTATTCAATCATTTTTGTACTTCGGAAATTTCGATTTGTCTGAGTTTGCAGCACATGTACTTAATTGACTCGCGTCGGGACAAATTAAATAAATGCACTGTTTGTTTAATGACATATATACTACTACATGGAGTGCTTGATCGAGCATACAGAGAAGAATGTAATAATAGTATTGCGTTTGAATATAAGTCAAATATTGGTCAAGTTTACGTATATGTATTACGAAACAAAGTCACAGTTCTTTCGGACGGGATCTTAAAATAAACGAGGTTCCGTGTTACGGTATGGGTGGAACGATAACGAATCCTGCTGTATTGTGCAATCAGCGCAACGCACAGACAAAATTTCTGCACCTTCGCCTATAGCTGGCGACGTCTCGATATAAGTGAAATATTCTTAACTGGGTCGTTAAAGCATATTTCTCGCCTCAATTTGCATTTGAATACTAGTGTAAGATTTTAATGTATTTATAAACTGGTCGTTGTAAATAAAGCAGGATTGTAAGGGTGGGTGGTGGTGGGGTGGGAGTCCAATGGTGCCATAACTATAAAACTAAAATTCTCTCTATTGCTATCAAGAGTCGAGAGGTTTTTACATATAGCGGTCACAGCGTGTTTTATGTCTTTTTGCCTTGTCGTTTGTAGACTACTGATTGTAAAGTTAGTACAACACCATTGGGCGTGTACGACATTGCCTCTCCAAACTCGGAGGTTTTATAAGTGACAGTCCCAACAACTTTTATGTCTTTTTTGCATTGTCGTCTTTAGACCACTGGTTGTAAAGTAAGTAGGGTGGGCGGGACATCCAATGGTAATTAAACCACACCATTGGGCCTTCCCTTTTCTAAGTCGGAGGTTTTATACTAGCGGTCTTAATATTGTTTTGTCTTTTTTCGTGTTGGGTCTTGTTTAATTTCAATCATGAATTTTATATCATATGGTATTTTTAAATGTGTTAAAGTTTACCGAACACTTGTTTTTCGGTTTTATTCTACTATTTTGAAAGTTAAAAACATAACCCTGTCGTGTGCCATATATGCATAGCATTTTTAAGTATTTTAAAACTACAATTTCTCATGAGAGACAAGCAAAAAACAAAAAATTATGTTGCCTTGCGACCTTGACCTTAGACCTATACAATCTTATATATTAGCATGTGACACATTTAGATGACGTTGGTTGGACACAATTTTTCATGAACAGATAAACGGGCAAACAGACAATGTGACATAGTAATTCCTATATAACCTCTTCAAACTGAGTTTCCAGTGGTATAAGACGGTTCCTTTAAGATGATAAATGGAAAATTGTCTTTTAATTGCTCATATGTTGTTATTGTTGAATTTCTTTACGTCTTGTGTACATGCATACAATTAAGTTTCAATGGCGTTAGTTACTGAATACCTGTACATTAATTTCATTTAATTCATTTAATTCATAGTAAGACTGATGGAAATAAATCATCATGTGTTAATGAGACTTTTCCGGAACTAATTTTTTATGATAAATTTGACTTCCTATTTTTGTTGACAGTCGCATTTATTAATTTAATTTATTTTTTATTTTTCTCCTTTTCAAATTAATAAAAAAGAAGACATTGTGATATAATTAATTTTATCTATTTTGTGTGCATGTTTACAATTTTGTCTGATAGGTAAACACACTATTAATATCGTCATATAACAGTTTTAAAATTTTGATAACGCATAATCCAAAACATTTTTACATTTAAATTTCAAGCGCATGACATGTACATATCGTTTACGAATAAACATCAATTTTCTAATACTTTCTACATTTTATAATTAATCCAATAACTATATAAGAGATCTAGAGTCCTAGAAAAACTACAGCGTTTTCCACTTGCCATTTATCTACTGCACGGCGATGTTTAGAAAAGAGCTAAGACATTTTCTTTTTTATTTGATTATATATTCATTAATTTATTTATTTAATATTTGTTACTTCATGTTGATTTATATATTGTAATATGTTATATTTCAGGAGACTGGTTTATATAAGAGTTTCACTCTTGGTCTGGAATCTTTTATTGTTTATATTTGTGATTGTGCACCATGTATGTTATCAAATAAATTATTGTTTGAACTAAGACATTTTAACTTAAATTTCAATGCTAGGGAGTGTCTTGTCACATTTGGTGAAGATCATTTTGTGTCGTATTGTAAACTTCGTATTTAGTGACTTAATAAAAATCTCCAACGCAACCGCAAATTGTACAGGATGTGATAGGTATTTTTTTGTGGAACGTTTTGATAAGCTCGTTTTTTAAGAAGCTTTCCTTCCTTTTTGTTGACACGTTCTGCATGTTCCACCAAGTTCATGTTTCAGAACCTTTCATTTTTAGTGGATAGATGAACATCTCAAATAAAATCGAAGATGATAAAAGTTGTGGCTGATATTTTGTGGCATGTCTTTCTAAGCGTGTGGTGAAGTGGTGAAGGGCACTCTGTCCAATATTGAAGACTCAATCATGAATAACTTGTTGAACATCTCTTACCAAACTAAAATTTTATCGATATTTTAAGTGACTCGTTTGGTTAAATTTACAATCCAACTCATTTAAAAAAAAAAAAACTTTCCCTTGCCCTTTCATTAGCTATTATATAACTATTAATCAATCGTTTAGCATCTTGTTGACTATGTATACAGAAACTCTTATCTTGATTGCTCTAAGAACTGCCCAGAAACGTTGGCGACATTAAGACGCATTCTACTTGATAAAAAGAAATCAGCTTTAATCAGTTAAATATTCAGCAAAGATTCACAATCACAAATTAAAGTCATTTTGTAATCAGGATTGGTTTGAATGACACAACTATTCACTTAACTGCCTCATTAAAAATGCATTGAAGAAGCGTTGGACTTCAAAAAGCAATTTCGATAACAGTATAGAAGGCCATAATGAGTCTTTGTAATGACGAAATTATACGGAATCAACACAAGTAATGCACTTTGGATGATCAACATGTCCATTTTATTTACTTATAATGGAACAGGCAATGATTCTGAATTAAGTTCCGATTGTCTTATCACAAAGTCATTGTCAAAGACCTTTGTACGGAGTCCGCAACGTGACATAGACGCTATAGTACATTGTGTTTCTAATATTCGCAAAAATTATTTTGTAATTTTAGAATAGTTAATTTGTATATTTGCAATAGATTGTTCGTAGTTATAGTTTTTAGAATACTCAACATAATAATTCGAAATACTGTTTCGAACATTCAAAATACTATTTCGAAAATACGAAGTAACAAATGCCAAAATACGAAATACTGTTTTGATGAATACGAAATACTTTTTCGAAAAAAAAACGAAATACTCTTTCGAAAATACAAAATACTAATTCGAAGAATACGAAGTATCAAATGCAAAAATACGAAAAAACTACTGCGACTAACGAAATACTACAATATTTCGAAATGACGAAATAATTGGTTTTTTTTACACATGGCACCTTACGGTCTCCATACAAAGATCTGTTTATTGGCAGACAATGGACCATTTATTGGCAGAGACAATGTCCTGATTATTATCTGTTGTTTTAAGCTTTCTTTGTTACGTTGTACATAAGAGAGCGTTATCTCTGTGAAATAAACATATTGAACTGTATATTTCTCAGAAAATAGCCATTTATTTTATCTTGTTCTTTTAAAAACTTCCCTTATGATTATTTACGTTTATTTAACAGTTTGTGATCAAAAGTCAATTGCTGATAGAAGCTTTATAATTCGGTGAAGAGTTTAGTGGAGTAATGTTGTTTTAGTACACCAAAGTCAAGGTTGTTTTTTATATATCGAGAAGGTGATCAGTTCTAGAATGTTGAAAGGCAAAGGAGTGCCTAAAGAAAGTCACCAAACTTCCAAAAGCGAACTGGCGAACTTTCTCATACTTAAGAATATTCGAACTTAGGCGATGCGATAAACTGTGTTTTGAAAATTGTCACTTTAGTGTCTTTTAAATAAACATTTCAAGCTTAACACAACTGTATTAGATTTCGTCAGAAATGTTCAATCGTTGTTCCAGAAAAAATAAAAACCAAAATTTGCTAAATTTAAGTTAAGGAAAATTTTTGTTAATAATAAAAAACAAACATACTTATCCATGTCCGAATCAAAATCCAAAGTTAAAACTTTGGAACTGACAAGTCAGGTCAGACATGTGACCCGCCACGTGTGTAATCAAAATAAGGTGAAAGAAGCATCGACTTATGGGACATCAAATATATCCAGGACAATTCTGGACATCCAACTTATCAACAATACTGTGATGACGGCCATAAAACTTTTTGAGGGTTTTGATAAGCCTAGCTTTGCAATATCCCTGAGTCAACAATTTATTTGTATGCAGTGGGCTTCGTTGTACAAAGTCCCCGTAGTGGGAACAAACTCTATCTACCATAGCGTATAAATTGTGGAACAAATACACCATAAGCAGTAGAAGCAGGTACAATGCTAAATGATGTGAAATTGGGGCCTGGAACTAGAAGGCTCTGGAACCTGAAGACATTCACGTAAACAATTGTGTATATAGTTGCAAAATATATTATATATATATGTACATTGTACGTTAGTATGTTATTTAAACCCGAAAAACGATATGTAATCGTGTTGTTGCTTTCAAGTGCGATCAATGAGCTTAAAATCCGATATGTCACAATCATACCGGTTTAGTATAAGCATATAAACATAGATATACTTATATATTTATTACAGACACATATAGATGTATATTGTATAGATAAATATATTGACGCAAACATATCTAAAATAATTGTATTTAAACTGGAACGTTCTCTTACGTAATATGTACATTATATTTATTCTGGGCTCAGCTGTTCAAAACTGCGTTAGCTTAACCAAATCAATTAGAAAATTCAAAATGTAAATCAAAATGTTAAAAAAAGTTTGATAAAAAAAATTACAATTTTTAATCACATTGTTTCTATCTGATAATAATACTGTTTTCATCAAATTATAAACAAAAATTTCAGAAATATTGCCTAAAATACTAATTTCTGGCTAATCAATCGATTAAACTTACAGATCTCTGAACAATAGGACCCAGATGTGCTAGATTGTTGATCGTAATGATTTTTAACTTTACATCAGCAATTTTTCAGCAGAAAGGATATTAATCTCTAAGGATTAATCTTAAACATGCGCGCGAGGCGTGTGTGTGTGTGTGTGTGTGTGTGTGTGTGTGTGTGTGTGTGTGTGTGTGCAGTGTTCACATTTGTCGGTTGTTGATTTCAGCTTTGTATTGTGATAGTATGTACACCACAAAGAGGTAAGTTTGACTGTGTGTGTGTGTGTGTGTGTGTGTGTGTGTGTGTGTGTTATAGTCAAACTTGACTAGCGCGAACTCAGAGCGACTTTGAGGTGTTAGCTCACAGAACGTCATGTGTACAGTGAAGCATACCACTGCCCAGTCACATTACAATGACACCGGATGAACCAGTCGATACCCTGAACTCTCAAAGTATGTCAAAATTCTAATGTATTTCCCGACCTGTGTCCAAACCCACGACCTTCCACTCTCGTGAAAGACACACAACCACTACGCCACAGAGGCGTTTTTTGATAAACTAGTGCTAGATGTGTTCCATATATATTAACTGGACCTGTTAAGAGAACCCATTCTGACAGCAAACCTCGTGAGACTGTAGGGTTTAACGTGATTAGGAACAATAAATGTCGCGGTAGATAAGTATTTAGGTTCTCAACCATATAAATGTCGATAGTATTTAGAAAACAATGGATGCGATTGATATATAAAAAAATTTAATACAGTAGAACCTGCCTTATAGACCACCCCCATATAAGGGTCACCTGCTTTTAAAGGCCAATAAAAGTTTATCCCAATCACTTTTATTCATTTTATTTGAACCTGTATATAAGGATCACCTGCCCACAATGGTCACATTCACTGGGTCAATCGAGTGGCCTTTTTATAGGCAGGTTTAACTGTACATGGTGTAAAGTTGCCATTGACTACTTTTGAAGTTCTTTGAAAAAAAACATTAAAAAAGATACACATGACAATATAATTTAATAATGCATTTATGTCAAACAAGAACACAACTGATTATATTCAAATAACAATTTAAAAAACTATAACAATGGTTAATAAAGTTAAAAACGCGAACTTTCCATGTAAGAAGTGAGGTTGGGCGCTCCAGAAACGTAAGCGACTCTTGTCTGTCCAGCTACATCCGCCTTGTGTAATATCATGACGTCATATATATCCAGGGTAATCATGTTAAACATTATATCGATATGTTAAAGTGCAAGTCTGAAAACGAACCTCACGAGACAATATAATGTTATTTAGGACAATAAATGACACAACATATCAGTATTTAGGGCACTTATCAGCTATATATGTTATTCTCTATACAATAATAGATTCTGAAAAAAGAAAACATATATATGAAGCAGAGCTTTAATGTGGTACTTTTGAATTTCTATGAAGAAGCGCATTCAAAAAAGTAGCTCAAGACATTGTCATGAGATAATGCTTTCAAAAGTAGCGCATAATATTGTCATGAAATGGTACATTCAAGAGTAACACAAGACAACGTCATGAAATAATACATCTAAAAGTACCTTAAGGCACTGTCATGACAATAATGCTTACAAAAGTAGCGCATGATATTGTCATGAAATGGTACATTCAAAAGTAACACAAGACAAAGTCATGAAATAATACATCTAAAAGTAGTTCAAGGCGTTGTCATGAGATAATGCTTTCAAAAGTAGCGCATAATATTGTCATGAAATGATAGATTCAAAAGTAGCTCAACGCATTGTCACGAGATAATGCTTTCAAAAGTAGCGCATGATATTGTCATGAAATGATAGATTCAAAAGTAGCTCAAGGCATTGTCATGAGATAATGCTTTCAAAAGTAGCGCATGATATTGTCATGCAATGATGCATTCAAAAGTATTCAAACAAAAGCCGGCATGGGCACTGTAATCAGTAAGCGGGCGCTTTAGACCCTTCGGACGCCTAAAATGAGAGAGTAATATTAATGATGAGAGAGAGAGAGAGAGAGAGAGAGAGAGAGAGAGAGAGAGAGAGAGTTCATTTGATTATCAAATACTGAAGTAAAAATAACAACAAACACCAAGACCTATCGATCCGATAATTGTGTATATGTCGCAAGTCATGTTTAAATTAAATTTATCTTCGACTTGCTCCGCCAAATTTGGTTACGACTCCAGTACAGGCTTGTCGAAAGTTTAACACTAAGCTAACGAGATTTAGTGGAAACCCGACTTCCGAGTGGCGATAAAATGACTAGCCGAACAAGCTGTCGACTGATACATAACAGATTTTGAAATCTGTCGAAAAATACACAACGAGAAGCAGCGACGAGCTGTACCAATTCGTTAGATTGGTGTTAAACTTTCGATAGGCCTGTTCTCTATTTTCCGCAAAATAACGATACTGGATGATGAAATTACTTGCCTTTGATCAAAGTGTAATTACGGGAAATTGTCGACAGATGATGTCCCGGTCTGATACAGTTCCGGGTAACACAATTATTATGGGCAAACAACATTGACCTGTCTGGTTAACCTTTTTTTTAACATTCGTATACGATGGTCCACTAAATACATGGGTAGTGTTAGGATTTGCAGATACTAGATACACAATTAATGTGCTCGCCTAAATGAAGACGAAATGAATGCTTATCTTCCCTATACATAAATGTACATGGTCCATAATAAATATTTAAATTAAAGGTAAAGTGGACAGGTCAATGTTGTTTGCCTATACAAAACACCAACAAACATCAACATGACTGATAAACAAACTAGTAACTTAATATAGGTTATATTTATTTATTATTTTATTTTATTTTTCCTATTTACTGGATCTAGAATGATCCGTTATCTTAGCTACATTTAGTCGTAGTCTATTTTAATAACTGAAATATATCACAAGAAAATTTTTAATTTTAATGGTATTTCATCTAGAACAAGACGTTATCTTGGAACCATACACTACCCGTGGTCTTTTTTTTCTATCTTTAAATTATATATCGAGGAATAAACGATTCGTCCAAATATTGCATTATTTTGTTTTTGCTCCTCCAATGATTGTAGGTTTTGCAAACAATTCCCCCAAGAATAACTATAAACCATAGTCACTAAGAATAACCAACTGGCAGTAGAATTACTTGATCATCAACCAACACTAGTTATATTATAACAACTGGTCTTAAAATAAGTCTAAATTTTGTACATAAATGGTAACAGGAAGAAGCATGTCCAACTTGGGAAAAATCCACATCAGAGTCCCCGAGTAAAAGCAAACTGGTCACAATTAAACAATATTTCTTTCCATAACAACATATAAGTAATAATTAATTATAAAAGCAAAATACTTTATGATGAAAACTGTAAATCAGGAAATTATTTGCGTCAGTTAATTTTCGTGAGGATCGACATTTCAAGATATTGGTGTCTATAAGGGCCATCAAAATGTCTAGGGGTGTTTGAGTCCAAATGGAGACGGCGGTTTTGTAGAACATCCCTGGTTCACCAATAAATGTAATACGGGTTTTCCTTGTCATAGGGCTTTACTGGTTGACTCAAGTCAGCCGTAGCACTCTTAATGTCGGCATAAGTGCGCACTATAATAGTGCAAAGCAGACCATAAATATTTCTACAAAACTCAAATACCACAATTCATGTACTTGTATTTAGGGATAATCATTGACATTAATAAGAAAAACTGTCTCGACACTAAATAGCTAAAATATTGCTAATGTTGCGTAAAACAGCATTCGACCAAACAAATTAGTCAGCACAGCAAATTTGGACAAAAAAATATCATTGTATGTATCAGTTGCTGTTTTGTTTTGAATATTTAAAGTTAAAAAATATGTCAAAAATTTAAAACATAAACAAGATTTGTTTTGATTAGTAATCGTGAAAATGACATGCATGTACAATGGGTATTTTAAATATTTTGATTTGAATGACGTATTTTCAAATTTAAAATTAAAAACAAGGTAAAGTGAAGGGTATTCAAACACTATTGATGTTAAAATCAATGAACGCTCACTTACAATACAGACCTGTCAAAAGTTAAACAACACTATAACGAATTAGTGACGATTCGGCAGTTCATCTTGGTCTTTCCTTAGCTACAGTCCAACCTGCCATAAAGGCTACCTCTATAAAAGGGTCACCTGCTTATAAAGGCAGGTAGAATTGTATCCTAATTGTTCTTTATTCATAAAATTTGAACCTGTATATAAAGGCCACCTGCCCATATAGACCACTTTTGCTGGCTCTTTTGGGTGGTCTTTATATACAGGTTTGACTGTATATCTCGACAACTTTTTGGCAGCCCATATCCATCTTTTGGCAGCTTTCTTGCCACCAGCTATCCGTATCTCCTTGTCGTTGACACGGTGTTAAACTTTTGACGGGTCTGTACTGTATTTTAAAACTTGCATGTTAAAATCTGATCAGAAAAAACAATTACATTAAGTAGAATGGTTTTTATGTCTTTTGAAAATGTTGACTTAGCCAAAGACATAAACTACGGACTTGGTGAAATGTTAATGTCCAGCAAATCTCTAAATTATCAAGTTGAAAGGTGATAGATTCTCCGATATATTTATATACACTGTTTCGCTAGCTTTTTGTCATAGACAGGCTCGCTATATAACCACTTGCTATCATAATCTCGAACCCTTGGTAGCCAACTGTTACTTCAGTCCAGTGTTAAACTTTCGACAGGTCTGTACTGTAATAAATGGATTAAGCGACATTAATGCTTGTTGTTGTAGAAAAACCTTGATTTCAGATTAATGTCTCCCCGAAGCAGCTTTAATTTAATTCTAACACATTATACATATCGTTAGTTGAGATTAAATTTTAATCCGTGATCCTAATCCGAGGGCGATATTTGGTTAATGGCTTTAAGATAAGGTCATCGGGTTTGCGGGAACCGTTCAAAGTCGTAAATACAAAAATCTCATAAATATTATAACAAAAGAACGCAACAAATGCACAGCTTTGAAACCTACCGTATGCATCGATAGCATGAGTTATGCCGCAAAAAATAACAGTGAAGTTAAGTGGAATGAAATGGAATAATGTATGGTGTTTTACGCCTCAGTCACTACGTTCTTTACTACCTAGACGATGGAAGACGCTGTGAACAGTTAACCGAAATTGAGTCAAAAAATGTTATTTGTAGTTTTTTATCCTCCGCCTTTCGAAGAAGGAGGGTGATATTAAATTCGAGTTTTCGTTCGTCCTTCCTTCTGTCCGTCCGTCCGAAATTCTTGTCTTCGCAAATTCTCAAAAACTATGAATTACTGTTTCACGAAATTTGGGACAAGGTATCAACATTGAAAAATTATGCGCATACCATTAACCTGAGTTGGTTGTTTAATTTCCTGGGAGATTTTGCCCTTTAAACACAACTACAAATCATAAAAAAAACTTGCTAGTGGCAGATCCTAATTTCCTGAATTTGCTTGTTTTACCTTCAAGTGATGCCGGGAACTCGGTATCTGAAACACTGGCTTACGTATCACAGCGTCCTGCTCGTATAGGACCCAATCTCATCCATGAGGATCCCAGTGCTAAAGGTTTGTCAGTACGCATGCTGAAGTTCGATTTTTTTCTCCCGGAACTCCGTTTTACCCCAATCATGTGACTCTCTTGATAGAAATCAAATAACTTTGATTGAGACCTAAATTTACATCGCTAAACTCCTCTCTTTAACGATGCCATGCCTATTATTCTTAATAACTTGTCTTTATTGTTTTTAGATCTGTTATATTTTTGTATGACACGAATGATTCATTTTCCTGTTTTTTTTTACAACATTATTACTCATTGTTTTTTACATTTATTTAATCTCAATAAAATTTGTTTTTATATTTTAACTAAAAGGATGTTGAAAACATCGATGATCTTGTAATTTGTAGCATAGAAAAATATTAAACGTCACACGAATTAGAGTTAAGATAAAATTAATAAGGCTTCTGGGTTGCTAAATTGCTATTCAAAAGAAGTGGAAAATGTACTTGTATTTAAGATATAAAGACACAATGACACCAATGCTTCTGCGTGGCTAACGAGTCTAACTTTTGAGGTGTTCATTCCAAAACGATAAAATATATGTCACGATATTCCTTATATTGTGCATATATTTTTTAAAAGTACACGCGTATATAAAACACGTTTCTATCAATTTGTCTAAATGTGAAACTTAAGTATCAATTTGGAGTATTAAAACCATTCTCGCCTTCGTTTTTGTGATTAGTACAATCTCATATTAGATGTGACAAATTACTTTCTGATATAATGTTACTCTCATTTTTTCTGTTTCGCCTACGTGAATCAGTTAGATTTGAAATATTAGCTAAGGTAAGGGATGTTCAATATATGTCAAATCGTGGTGTTAAAGTCGATTACTTGTTTTCAGTAAAAAGATTTTTTAAAAATTGAATTTATATCAAGCAAAATATACGACAGCACAACTGTGGCATGAAAAGCATCTTTATATCATGTTTATATCGAAAGTTTTTGCGTCTTCGCGTGAAAGTTCGTTTGGATTCGCCTTTGTAGCACTCGATACCACCTAAACTTTACGGAACAGCTATTTTCACTGGATAAAGAATCATATCAGTAAAACGATGTTATTCCGAGATTTCGGTGCGTAAGCGTATTCCAAACATATTACACTGACCACCATCACAGTGTATAAAGGGGAACTGTACGCAAAAAGGTAGCTACTGTTCGGCAAAGCGAGAGACAATGAGGTCAACGAGTAAAATGTTTCTTATTTTCTTGTTGCGTAAATAGCAACTCGAAATCAAATATGGTAAATAAGCAGTTGTTCTTTATCTTCTTCTTGGGCGTATTTGTATGTTTTAGAATCTCAAAATAAATTAAATATTTCATTTAGAACAGTCGTGAACACGTATTTGAGCAACGCTGGACCTATCCAAAATGTAGATTTATGCTCATTTAATCGAAAATATCCGAGAATTTCAAACTACATAATGAAAACAAACCTTTTTTCAATCAGTCTATATAGTTACAAAATCTACTTTGGCACAGAAACATTCAAAATATTGATTCAAACGACATGACTGACAAAATGTTACTGTACCGGTAGTTTATATTTTGTCTGTACCGGTAGTGAGTTTCTAGTAACAGAAACACTGTACCGGTAGTTTTTATTTTGATACTTAAATTTCAGTCTCTCTGTGATACTGGGGAAATTTCTCTTTTTCCAGTCAGAGATTTTTGGTATTTTATGCTTATTATACTACCATATGATTTTATCTAATTAGTTGTATAAGTATTATGGTAATACAGCCACCACTTCCCTTTAAACATAACCCCTGCGGTAGCTTAGTTGGTAGAGTGCTCGCTTCGAAAGTAGGAGGTCGTTGCTTCGAACCCCGACCAGGTCTGACCCAAAACTTAGAAGTGGGAAGTGACTATTTTTTCGCCAAGCACTCGGCATTACGAAATGAAAGTCACGGTTCTTTCGGATGGGAACTTAAAATAAACGAGGTCCCGTGTCATGGTAGGCTTGGCTTGATAAAGAACCCTGCTGTAAATTGCCATCAGTGCAACGCACAGACAAGATTTATGCATCTTCACCTATAGCTGGCGATTTCTTGATATAAGTGAAATATTCATGACTGGGACGTAGAACACATTTACTCAACTCAACTCCTCTTAAACTTGTGATATTGCTTTGGCCAAAAAAAATTGTCGTAAAATAAAATACTTTCATTTACACAGATGGTTTCTTACCATTTTTGTTACTGCAAATAGTCTTTATACAATTTTATTTTGTACGACATTGAGCTTGAACTTAAGTTTAAAACTACTCACACCTTATAGTCGCCCTAAGTGTGCGCTAGTACAATGAAAACCATAAACTTAACTTAATGTTCTCTACGCCAAAAGGCTCATAAGGCCTAAACGCTATCCTTCCATTTTTGTCCGTCCTTCATTGCTGCTTTGGCTGTGTTCCATCTACTCCGTTCATCAGCGTTTCTTTTCTTTTTCGTTGCTCTCCTCCGTGTGGACTTAGGTCTTCCTTTTTTCCCTCTGGCTGCCACCCTAGTGTTGTCTTTCAGTCATTTGTTCCCGTCTTTCCTTAGTATGTGTCCGAATCAATTCCACTTTCTTCTCCCGATCTCATAGCTTATGTTGTTAAGTCTAGCTGTTTTCAATATTTTTTTCATTAGGTATTTTCTGTTGACATCTTATTCTTAGTATCCTCCTGAGGCAATATGTTTGGAAACCGTTTGTAAGAGGTGTTCATCTTTCTTTGTTTTTTTTCCACGTTTTACTTTCATAAAACAATACTGGTCCTACTAAGGTCTTAAATAGGTGCATCTTTGCATTTTTTCCAATATTTTTGGTGTTCCAAATCCTTCTAAGTCTATTTCTTTGAATTTAATTTAATCTCTATCCTTGATGCCTCTTCAGTCGTTTTCCTAGTCTTATCATTCAGGTCTTAGAATTTAGAGGATAAAAGTGCTATATCTTCCGCAAACCCAAGACCTAACAATAATGTTGTAAAGTCACTTCTTATTTCTCTTCTCACTCCATTTGTTGTTTTCTTTACCATCCAATCTATAACTAGTAGAAAGAAACCCTGACATTACACATCCCTGTTTTACACCACTTTAATAGCGAACCACTCTGATGTTTCATTTTCTTCAATGACAGAACATTCGAATCACTCATACATCCCTCTTATAGCATTAGTGATTTTGGTTGGAATCCCATAGCTCTTCGTTATCGTCCAAAGGCTCTTTCTGTGCACCGAGTCGAATGCCTTTTCAAAGTCCACAAAGTATGTGTATATTGGAGTTCTGAATTCATTTGCTTGTTCCATTATTTTTTTCTGTTGTTGCTCTCCCTGGTCTAAATCCTGCTTGTTCCTTCCTGAGTCTCTTGTCCAATTCTTGTCTTAATCTTTGCAATGACCATACAGCTAAATTCCTTGCTAATGACTGATAGTAAACACACTAGCAAATCCTACGCACATAGATTAATTCTCAGAGGGTAATAATCTTGTTCTCGTCGCGAATAATAGCTTACGTTTAATAATAATCCTATATTATAGCTATCAACTCCTCAGTTCTTGCAAATTTGAGTAATACATTGCCAAAAACATGCCACAGTATACGATATATTTTAATGCAATTGCAAAATGTGCTATAATTAAGGGGCTATTGGTCTTTAATATTGTCCATAGCATATTTTGCTTCAATAGAAAAGCATGATTTATAATTTATAATTGAATTACAAAAATTTCTAGTATCAAACTGAAAATTCCATCTAACTCGCATGGATGGCGTGGAAGAGAAAAGTAGCTACCGGTACAGAAACAATACAGATGTTGAAAACTACCGGTACAGTTCTAATTAACTTTCGACCACGGAAGGAAAACTTGCTTTTTCAGTGTAAATACGAGTTTTGTAACATTCTGTACATGAGTTAGGGAATCTCAGAATAGTTTTCTACACATAGGTACTGATAATGGAACATACAATGAGGAAAAACACGTATTTTACATCATTTAACTAGAAGTGAGAAGCCCACCGCTCGACGTTGATGATGTTCATCATCATATTTATTGTACAAGTTGACACTTTTCTGAGAGCATATGGCTACCACTAAAGCTTTATATCGTAAAGATGGATTAATAAAAGGGATAAACTAAATCCATTAAAATTGAGCTAGAAAGATAGATAATCAACAACCTCGTGTCTCCCGATACACCGTCTTCTCGCTTCGACGAACAGTAGCTACCTTTTTGAGTACAGTTCCGTTCATACACTGCGACCATCAGACGGCGCTAAAATAATAGTGTATGTTATTTAATATATCTTGAAGTGATGATTTTTGTTAAAATTAATCGGCGCAAAATTTCCTGATTTACAGTATATAGTTCAACCTGCCATAAAGGCCACCTCTATATAAGGACCGCCTGCTTATAAGGGTCGGTAGAATTGTATCCCAATTGCTCTTTATTCATATTATTTGAACCTGTACATAAAGGTCACCTGTTAATAAAGACCGCTTTAAGTGGTTCCCTTGGGTGACCTTTATAGGCAGGATTGACTGTATATACATCATGTGATCTACAATACAGACCTGTCGATAGTTTAACACTGAGTTAACAAGAGGTCGAAACCAGACTGTCGAGTAACCAAAATTTGGATAGCTAGTGACCGAACACTAAATTGTCGACAGATAAATATCAGTTGTCGAAAAGAAGTCCAGATATAGCCAAGGAGAAGCTGAGATGGGTTGCTGGTTGGGCATGGGCTCAGTGTTAAAATTCCGACAGGTCTGCACTGTACTTCTAAAAATATGAAACATGCCAAGGAGATGCCGAGATGGGCTTCTGATAGGACAAGGGCTCAGTGTTAAAATTCCGACAGGTCTGCACTGTACTTTTAAAAATATGAAACATGCCAAGGAGTAGCTGAGATGGGCTGCTGATTGGGCATGGGCTCAGTGTTAAAATTTCGACAGGTCTGCACTGTACTTCTAGAAATATGAAACATGCCAAGGAGTAGCTGAGATGGGCTGCTGATTGGGCATGGACTCGATGTTAAAATTCCGACAGGTCTGCAGTGTACTTCTAGAAATATGAAACATGCCAAGGAGGAGCCAAGATGGGCCGCTTATAGGGCATGGGCTCAGTGTTAAAATTCCGACAGGTCTACACTGTACTACTTCTAGAAATATGAAACATGCCAAGGAGGAGCCGAGATGGGCTGCTGATTGGGCATGGGCTCAGTGTTAAAATTTCGACAGGTCTGCACTGTACTTCTAGAAATATGAAACATGCCAAGGAGGAGCCGAGATGGGCTGCTGATTGGGCATGGACTCGATGTTAAAATTTCGACAGGTCTGCACTGTACTTCAAGAAATATGAAACATGCCAAGGAGGAGCCGAGATGGGCTGCTGATTGGGCATGGACTCGATGTTAAAATTTCGACAGGTCTGCACTGTACTTCAAGAAATATGAAACATGCCAAGGAGGAGCCGAGATGGGCTGCTGATTGGGCATGGACTCGATGTTAAAATTTCGACAGGTCTGCACTGTACTTCTAGAAATATGAAACATGCCAAGGAGGAGCCGAGATGGGCTGCTGATTGGGCATGGACTCGATGTTAAAATTTCGACAGGTCTGCACTGTACTTCTAGAAATATGAAACATGCCAAGGAGGAGCCGAGATGGGCTGCTGATTGGGCATGGACTCAGTGTTAAAATTTCGAGAGGTCTGCGCTGTACTTCTTCTAGAAATATGAAACATGTAAAATAAGGAAAAGGCAGTATTATTTTCAAAATCGATATTAAAACACATTAATTATGGTAGCATTAAATTCGTAGTATGTAATGCTTATCTACATTAGATACGTTACCATGGAAACAAAACCTATTAACTGACTCTCTTTTTCTCAGAATTAATGAGTAAATGCTCAAGAAATTGTGTTAATCTTCAGACGTTGATCTTTTTATTGAGATTTGTATTAAAGACAATACAATACGCACCAAGTGTTGTCGTTAACACTCAGAATAAATAATTCAAACACAAGCGATGCTAGAAGGAATTTAGCGTCTACCATGTCAGTCAAATCACAAGCCAAAAAGCAAAGTATACACTTTGGATACTGGAAAACGCATGGTTTTCACCAAGGAAGTGAGACCGAGTGTTTCGGAAGTTTAAGCACACCCTGTATTGGTCGCCTCTAAAACATCATGCTGTATTATAAATCATACTAACGATAAAGCAGCTGTAAAAGACAAGAAGAGACAAACACATTTTGGGACCACTGATTATAAAATTCGCACATTTAGACATACAAAGTGTTATTTGAAATAAAAAAAGAAAAGAATTTGCAAGTTTTAAAACATGTACTTATCAACAGCCAACGTAACCTATAAGTTGGAGGTCGTGGGTTCGAACTCTGACAGGGTCTGACCCAAGGACTTGAAAGTGGGTACTTAGTGACAGTTCTTTCGCTAAGCACTCGGCATTACGAAATGAAAGTCACGTTTCTTTCGGATCGAACTTAGAATAAACGAGGTCCTGTGTCACTGTCGGCTTGGCAGGATAAAGAATCTTGTATAACGCCATCTGCGAAACGCACAGACAAAATTCTGCACTTTCGCCTATAGCGGACGACGTCTCGATATAAGTAAAATATTCTTGACTGGGACGTTAACCATCATTATTCTTTTTAAATCGACTTATGTATTGGATTTAAATAATTGTGGCATATATAAAGCAATTACACGATTAGTATTGACATGGTAATCGTTAAGTGACCGGAGAATAACACCGATTCATGGCCTTCAGCAAGCAAACTGAAAAACATTCTTAGGATATATTTGAATGGGATTTTCGAACCTAGGGGATAAGCGGTCACATGCGTTCTTTAAATCATTTGGACAACAGTCGCCGACAGTCATTATGACAAGATAATAGTATATACAGCTTTTATTCAAAATAAACAATACATATAACATTCATTCTATAAACATGTATAGTAATTTTACACAGTTTATGGATATACAAAATACTCGCACATGGTCTTGATGTGTCTTTATCCGCCATTTGCTAATACTGATAATAATAGCAATTATACCGCATTGAGATATAGATGTACCATGAACTATACTTTCGACTACACACTACCATCCATTAGTTCTTACATGCTTAAAACTTGTCTTATATTGTGAAAAGAACGCAAGTTTTTCTCCTAAAACAAGTGTTTTGAACTTGCAAATTTACAACATAAATCGCGATCGTTAAATTAAGATATCACGTTTAAATACTGCCAAAAATTTCAATATTTCATGGTTACAAGAATCGGCTATATGACTTTGATGATTTAATTACGGACCTCAGGTAAATCCTTTATTTTGTATAGTTAGTTATGGGTGGCAGTGAATACTCTCGCCAATAAACAGTTACTTGAGATCATATGTACTTGTAATTTCTAAATACAGGGTTGAAATCAATGCATACATCATTATTTCAACATGAATATTTACAACACATTACAATTGTTTACATGTTAACCATGGTGATGAAAATGTCTTTTTTGATGCGTGTTTGCTTCCTGGCTGCCTCCGCCTCCTTGTTCAGCCTGACTTCCTTGTTCATTGTTATTTCCGTTGTTACCATGGTGATTTGTATTTTCGTTGTTGCCATGGTGACCCGTGTTACCATTGCTACCATTTTCATTATTGTTTGCTGTGTTTCCCTGATTTGAATTTTGGTTTGATCCAAATATATTTCCAGGGATCCTTGGAAAGAATCTATTCCAGTTTCCTTGATTCCCAGTATTAGCAGTGTTACTATTTTCATTATTATTGGCTGGGTTTTCCTGATTTGAATTTCGGTTTCCAAACACATTTCCAGGAAAACTGGGAAAGAATCTATTCCAGTTTCCTTGGTTCCCAGTATTTGGAGTTTCACCTTGACCTTGCCCATTGTTTCCCGCATCAGATATTTGTACTGTTGTTGGTTCTACAAGTATTGGGGGTGGCGGTATCATTGGTGGTGGTGGCGGTGGAACCATTGGCCGTGGTCGAAACGGATTTGGAATAAAATTCCAATTCATATTGGAAAATCTTCGAAACGGTCTAAAGTTTCCAAATCTCCCCGGAGGTCTAAAACCTGGAAACGGTGACCATGACCCTGGACGTGGAAAGTTGAAATAATGACCATTTGAGCATTGTAATATAATAACCAAACCTGAAATTAAAAAGAATGTCATTAATATTTATAAATGCATATATTTGTACAATATTACAGCTCTTTCCATACCTATATATTTACAATATGACTGTATCTCTCTTCGATGAAACATGCAGAAGCAATTGCATTGCATTTCCCGTGAAAGACAATTGGGACCATGACCCTTGACGTGTATCAATTTTCCCGCAATATAACGTCATGCCCTACACAAGGGGGTCACGATGTCATATGAGATACGTCGATCTTGAAGGCCTAAAATCTTATCCAACATGAGCAGGCATGGAAGAAAAAGCGCTAAGGGTTAAAAGAAATTGTAAATATAAGAATGACATTTCTGCTCATGGTCTTAAATGACGTCATCACAATATTGATGATAAGTACATTATGGCGTCTCTGTTTCCACGGTTACCCTGGGTGTTGCACTTGACATCTCATAGCTCTATGTTCCTTTCACTCCCAATTTTGATAAAACACAGGCTTACCCTTTCGGAGCACCCGGTCTTACTATCCAGGTGGAAGTTCACGTGTTTAACCTAACTATATAATTTGTCAGTTTTAAAGTTTTTATATTTTGCTTTTGAATTGTTTTAGTAAGATTGTTTCTTATTTGAACTGCTGAAAATCTAAATAGACAAAATGGACATGTTCTAACAAGAAACGGAATGATCTTACAGTACCTGGTAGTTAAAATGTGAAAATTCTTAAAAAAAACTTAGGTGTACTCTCTCATGCATAGTGTTTACCTTAGATAGATATCAGGCCTTTGGATATTTTTTCAATCCCTTTGAAATTTCTGGTTTCGCAATTTTTGTAAAGGCACTACTGGTGAGTAATTCTATTTCGAAAGGGACGCCTAGTGCTGTAACATTAACACTGGTATAATGTGTAAATGTCAATTTTTAATAGGCAGGGTGTCTCTGGGATATTAACCAATGGTACGACATTTGTTCATTTTGTGTGGAGCTTTACGACTACCCTGAACTTACTTTTCAGGTTTTCCATCATCGCTTGACTGTCAGTAATTCAATTTTTTTTTCGAAAAACACACAATCCTCTTGAGACGAGTGAACTTGATATATTGAAAAAGCGATATTTTGTATAGTCTAAAACATTGTGCAACGCTGACAGAACAATAGAACAGAAATCACTTTTGAATGCTTCATCGGAACGGTTTCAAACAACGAATAACTGTGCTTTGTTTTAATATACTTTTATTGTGACAGTTTCTATAAATATTTCAAAGTGAGAAATTTAATAAAAATGTTTCTTGTCACAAATATCTGAAAGAAATTAATGCGAATGCAACCAGAGTGCATAAAAATCAGGTTTATATTAGAAAAAAAATACCCCTAATAAAATGTATCTTGTCACAAATATCTGAAAGAATTTAATCTGAATTCAATCAGAGTGCATAAAAATCAGGTTTATATTAGAAAAAACATACCCCTAATAAAAATGTATCTTGTCGCAAATATCTGAAAGAAATTAATGTGAATGCAACCAGAATGCATAAAAATCAGGTTTATATTAGAAAAAAACATACCCCTAATAAAATGTATCTTGTCACAAATATCTGAAAGAATTTAATCTGAATGCAATCAGAGTGCATAAAAATCAGGTTTATATTAGAAAAAAACATACCCCTAATAAAATGTATCTTGTCACAAATATCTGAAAGAATTTAATCTGAATGCAATCAGAGTGCATAAAAATCAGGTTTATATTAGAAAAAATACACCCCTAATTTCCTCATACTAATTACATATTTTACTAGTTTTGATTTGGCAGCACTAGCACTAGACGACCGTTTGGAAATACAATTCCTCATCAGTAGTGCATCGACCAAAATAGTGAAACCAAAATTTATTTTTCAAGATGTTTAAAAGATACTCAATTGAACAAAATACATTTTGCCAAATTTAGCCAAGGAAATACTTCCCACTACAGTAGGGAGTATGTTTTTATGTATCATGTTAAAGCTGAAAGCTTTTCAAGACTTTGAATTCATGGTGCTTGAATAAATTGAATTTTAAACTGCATAAAGGTATTTAGGCAGTATATAAAAATTTAAGAACAAACACAAATCAATGTCCAAATCACAATCCCAAAGCAAAGTAAAACCTTGAAGTTTTTTTTAATAAATGTCCGACAACAAATAAAATATATGTGTGAAATAGTGGAGTTATGTGATTTTACGCCTCAGCCGCCATGATTCTTAAATTACATATTATACCAGTTTTAATTTTACAGCACTAGACGGCCGTTTCGGAATACAATTCCTCATCAGTAGTGCTTGAACCAAAATAAAATTATGAAACCAAAATTATTTTGAAGATGTTGAAAAGCTACCCAAAGTACCAAAATATATTTTACCAAATTAAGCTAAGGAAATACTTTGCATGAGGGAGTATACATTTGTTTTTAAAAAATTTCAAATTTTTTCTTGCAGGAAATTTTGACAATTAAAGTATATTTCTGACAATAATACGAAATTATTGCCTACTGAGTTTGTGATATCCTCGGGGCACCAGCCACCAGCAGAAATATCGGCTCAGGGGTTTAAATTACATATTATACCAGTTTTAATTTTACAGCACTAGACGGCCGTTTCGGAATACAATTAAACTTATACCACAGCCGTCTGTCTGGGAAGTTCTGGTAATTAACCCGAAGAAAACCGCCAGCCTTACACGATTAGTTCTGGCATGGTTAATATAAGGTAAAAAAAACTAAGATATACTCCATCATGCAGAGGATTTCCTTAGCTAGAAGGTAAAATATATTCTGGTTCTTTGGGTATCTTTTCAACATCTTGAGAAAGCAATTTTTGTTTCATAATTTTGGTTCAAGCAGTACTGATGAGGAATTGTATTCCGAAACGGCCGTCTAGTGCTGTAAAATTAAAACTGGTATAATATGTAACTAACAATGACCGGAAAACACCAACATTTTTCAAGCAAACTAATACTTTCTAACCCCTGAATTTACCCGAGCGGGATTTGATTAGATCTAGGCGGTGATGAGTGGCTCCCTGAATCAAGAAATTGGACCCCTCGCCTACCAAAACCACAAAAATATGCGAAATTAAAAAGCACTTACCAACGATGGCTAAAAGTATCTTCATATTTGTAAGTTTTAGATGATAATGATAATTTGATAAAAATGCGACTATTTATATAGCATGGTTATTATTAATTAAGAAAATTAAAATTTTAATGAAAACTGTAAATTTCTTTTTAAATTTTCATTAATAAAAAGTGAATCACATTTATTATAAATTTTTCAAAATAATCCCTGCAAGTCATACAGAGTACTGAACTGTCGAAAGTTTAACATTAAGCTACATGTAGCGAATTTATTACCAAAACGAGGCTCATATCGCGCCTTATTAGCTATACCTGACAGTCTTTAACCAGCAGCACCTATGTGTTTCTCTGCAATGTTTTGCTATTCATATTCCGGCCAACTGACATTCGATGACGAGTTTAGCTGATTATTAAACTTTCGACAGGTCTGTACAGTAAATTATCTAATTACATTAATATCCTGGTCAGACAAGCACATCCTTCAAGGCATGATTACTTCCGTGGTATAATTTCTTCCTTTTTTGACAAATATAGTTTTAGCAGTGGAAATAATTGTTTTTAGTAATTTGTAGGTTTTTATTATTTTAAAGCATTTATTGACTCATAGGTTGTAATTTCTTAATTGCCTTAGGTAATATTAGAATATTAAAAAAAAATTCACGACAGTATGACAAAAGCTTCACTAGGATATATTTGTTGTAAAATGGCATTCGATTTTTTTTTAATTCATCAAATTAAACACAAACATATATGTCAATCAATATGGAAAAATGACCCATTGGTAAAAGGTTTGAGAATTTCTCTTTTTGTTATATTCTTGAAGTTCCGAAATTAGGTTAGGCAAAAATAATAATAAAGGTGGAATCAAGGCAATAGTCGTAGAGACATTGTCAAAGAACACAAAGCCATCTTTAACAAAAATATTCTGTTCATATGCTTTTGCTGTTTTCTGCTTAATATCTTGATTGTTTTAAGGAACCTTTTTGCTAACGGAACGTCATATGTCAATGCCATTTCCAAATCAGAATCTCAAAACTGAGTTTAAACTTTGAAAACTGGCATTATAAGTTAAACACGTGAACTTCCCTACGGGAGATGAGGCTTGGTGCCCCAGTTATATGCCTCAAGAGTATGATGTCTCTGTATCTAGAATTGTCCTGATTTGATTCTCCATAATTCCATGCTTCTCTCAATTTTGGTTTTACAAGTCGGTGTAGGTAGCAGGGTGTGCTTATTTTTCCAGAGTATCATCACTTCTCTGGTGGTAATTCACGTGGTTAGAGAACTTTCCATATGAGATCTATATATATAGGATAGCAGCACAGATAGACGATTCATAACACCAATACCTGATCATATCGTTAGTCTTGAACATAACATAGCAAGCTTTCAATAGAAAGTCGCGCTATCCTAGATTTCAAATATTTTTGCGCAAAACCAACCTTACAAGAATAAATGTTCCAATAAAGCAAGGTCCAATCAAATATACTCATATCAGTAATAAAATTCATATCAATTGTCTCTATATAACTCTAAAGTGTAAGAACAGTCTACGTGCCTTAAAGGCCACCTCTATATAAGGGTCACCTGCTTATAAAGGTCAGTAGAATTGTATTCTGGTTGTTCTTTATTCATACTGTAATTTGAACCTGCAAATAAAGGTCACCTTCCAATCAAGGCTACTTTTACTGGTTCCCTTGGGTGGCCTTTATAGACAGGTTCAACTGTACATTAGTGCTGCTTCGTGGAGCCGACACTGTCTTGTCTGTTATTTATGATACGGAGGTCTTCATAAATAAGACTTTATTAGTAACATCTTCATTTTTTATATCTTATATTATTGCTAAATTTAGGATTTAGATAAAAAAGAAACAATAAAAGAAAAAAGATGAAAAGAAAATCAAAGAAAGAAGAAAGAAGAAAAACAAAAAAAGGAAAAAAAGAAAAAAGGAAAGAAAAACAAAAAAGGGGAAAAAGAAGAAAATTAAAAAATAAAAAGAGAAAAAAGATGAAAAAGAATTTGCGTCTCTCAATTGAAATGTATCAATAGTAAAAGAAAAGAGATAAAAAGAAAAAAAAACAAAAAAGAAAGAAGAAAAAGAAAAGAGAAAAATTGAAAAAGAAAAAGAATAAAGAACTTGCGTTTCTCAATTCAAATGTATAAAGAGTAATATAATGAAGTCAAGCGTGTAAAAGACACATTAAGAAATAGGAATCGATAAAAAGATTATACAAGCGTGTTGAAGTAAGAGTTAATTGGATTTAGCAGAGAGTTATAAAAGAGGATTGTAACATATAGTAAACGGCTCAACATTTAATGCCTTCAGATTTAATAATATTTGAATCAAGAAGCATGCACCAACAACAAATCATCTAATAAAGCAGAACAGAGCGGTCGAAAGTTAAATACTTAGCTAAGGAATTAGTGCCAATTTGACAGCTCATCTCGATTCCTCGTTGGATATCTAATCTCGAAAGCTTTTCGGGACCTGCTAACTATTTATCGACAGTTTTTGCCACCCTCAGTTCCGCCTCTCGAAAGACAAGTCAACAGTTTAACCTTTAGCTACAGAATTAGTGCCGAATCGACGGCTCATCTAAGTTCCTTGTAAGCAGCTGTATAATCTCGACATTTTTTCTGCTGCTGATACCTATCTCGGCAGCTTTTCGACCGCCACTTACTATCCAAACCTCGGTCAATCGAAATAAATTGTTGACTCGGAGATATTGCAAGCCTAGGCTTAACAAAGCCCTCAAAAAGATTTATGGCCGTCATCACAATATTGTTGATAAGTTTGGTGTCTCTGTGTCCAGGATTGCCCTGGGTATATTTGACGTCCCATAGTTCCATGTTCCTTTCATACAGTTTTGATGACACATTTGGCGGGTGTAACTAGCTAAACAGGAGATGCTTACCCGGAACATTTCACTTTTCTGGTAGAAGCTTAAGTTCACGTGTCTAACCTGACTTGTCAGTTTCATAGTTTTTACTTACTTCTAGATTGTGATTCGGACATGGATAAGTATGTTTGTGTTTGAGTCGACTAGTGTTTAATTATCGACAAGCCTGTACTGTACGTACTTATTGGTCTCAAATCGACCTTAGATAAAAGGATATGCTATTGGTGCATTGCATACATGAATATATTATTCAAATCTCTTAGGTCTACGTCGCATGAATGGCTGTCTTTATGTTTTCTCAATAGATGAAATATATCTGAAAATATTGAATAACCTTATTGCAATAAATCAAATGTTTATGTTTCACCTGTGTCAGTTTCTGCGATTTATGTCTAATAAAAATAAAAAACAATATATAAATAAATGCCAAAATCCCAATCCCAAAGCAAAGTAAAAACTGTCAAATTAATTTAATCACGTGAACTTCCACCAGGGAAGTGAGGCTGGTTGTTCCGAGAAGGTTAGAACCTCCCGTTTAACTCGCTACACTCGCAAAGTGTGGAATCGAAATTGAGAATGAAAGGAACATGGAAATATGGGACGTCAAATATATCCACTCTGAGGGTAATTTTGGATTCAGAGACACCATCCATATCATATCAACAGAATGATGATGACGGCCATGAAACTTTAGAAAGGCTTGTTAACTGTTTAAGCTGCCTTTATTCAATCTACATAAGTGTGTTTGACTAATCGCTGCTATATTTACACATTATAACCGGGTGAAAATTCACGTGTCTAACCTAACTTGTCAGTTCCAAAGTTTTTACTTTGCTTCTGAATTGTGATTGGGACATGGATTAGTATGTTTGTTTTTGATTATATTCGCTCTATCAGGTTCTGTTTTTCATTTGGTACTTTTTAATGAGTGTCACTAATTCTTCATTATCTGTATTAATGAATAAGCTGTAAAAAAGAGAGATAAATTTAGGACCATTATTGAAAATATCACCTTTATCTGAAAAATAATGTACTGTAGATTACTTTTTTATCGCGAGAGTTTTATTAATGCGTAATTTCGCGAGGACTCTCAGTCGCGAATTCAAATATCACGCGAATATTCCCAGAATCGCGAAAATTATTAAGTCAAATTTTAAACATAACGGCAATCGACTATGACAGTCGTTAAAGTATGCCATATTTGATGAAATGAACTAAATCGTAAACTTCGCCGAAACTGGCAAGGTTCTGTTGAAATTGTCGGTTTAACGGGCTAAATTTATGTTTTCTTTTAACTGTTTACAAAAAAGTCTTGATAAAACTTAACTTACAAGGTTCTATTGAATTTTCCCTTTAAACAAAAATTCCTTTTAACCGTTTACCGTGACTTTGGAACATTAGGAAACAATCAACAAAACAAGACGCCTAAAGAAAGGTAGATAACTACCGTATATAGCCGCCATGAAGTGGACGCGAAAAAAATATGCACCTGGATTGTGGACGCGAATACACGTATTCGCGAAATGAAACTCGGATGTAAGTACACGAAATTTGATACTCGCGATATTAAAGTATTCTACAGTAAAATGTTTGACGTCATGTAGGTCTAATTTGCACCAATATCGGTAAGTACTTTTGCATCAAAACAAACTTTAGTGCCATTTGATAACCGTTCATACGTCAAGCTAGACATTGTTTCATTCTTATTTTAATTTTAAACTGCATCAATAAACATAACAATTGACAGAATTATTAACATAAATCATTAAAAATAACCATCATTGATTCAAAATATCCAATGACTCCACACAACTCAATAACCACCATGAAAATCAATTTTCTGTTTGCAAACATGTGAAATATTTCAGTTTAGTTGTCTTGATACCTCTGCACTTGAGTGTTCAATGATAATTCCAAACCACTTTCCAATCATCTCTAATACACTAAATACTAAAGAAAAATGAATTTGTTCAATTTTAATGCTGTGTAAATAAAGTTATGAATTATTAGATTTTACTATGTAATTTTCCCAATTTCTTTCCTTATGGTGGCATTTAAACGTAAAAACTAATTTGATTTATTTCCTATTAACATATATAATATAATATGATTACCAGGCTAGTGTGAATCATCAGCTTCCTAAACTAGATGGATTCAATTTTAATTCTTCACATTGGATGTGAATCGGTTTATTTGTGGTTGGTTGAACCTCACAAATCTCCCACCGAAATGTCAAACAGTTACAATGAATAGAAAATACATAAAGATGGCAAATCGAGATAGAACTCTATAATAGAGAACGTCTGTATTCTACTACCATTGTCCCCGTGGTAAAATTAGAAATATTTTTGCATTAATATGTTTATATCTACATCATTACATTAATATAATTCACACTATTTCGTTCTATGTTTAAGTTATACCTCGGGGACAATACGCTCGACTTATAAACGAAATCTCTTAATCAATATATGATTCTCTAACCTGTTGGGATATCCATTCAACTCGCAAACCACATCAAATCCATATATGTATGATTTGATTGCAACAATAATAATTACGTTTATGAACAACAAATCGGTATCTAGCGACATCTAATTCCAGAAGGCATAGAACGCCGCTTTTTGTGTGAATACCATTTCAATATAGCTTCCTTATCTATCAGTTTTCATATTTTCCGTGCATCATTATTAATACCATTGACTGTTCAGTTACATTCAGTAAGATTTATCTGAGTTTGTATTAATATTCCTGATCCTGAATATCATTTCTTACTAATCGATCCGAGTATATGGTATATAATATAAACATATAAATAACACAACAAAAATATACGGATTAGTATGTTTGTTTTTGTAACAAATATAATATAGTCTTCGGTGCATTGTCACCATTTGCTCAGTCGGATTTAGATATTGTAAAGGGATTTGGTATAGAACCCAGGGAAGCTTTTCAGTGAAGAACATACGAGAAATAGATTTTAAAACTTGAAATGTTGACAATATTTCATTGTAAATGATTTGGGTGTATGAAATATAGATAGCACAACAACGGTGCATTGTTTACAGATATAGTAATACCTCGGTTCATTGTCACTATTTGATCAGTCGGATTTAAATATTGCAAAGGGATTTGGTATTGAATTCAGAGAGACTTATCAACAAAAAAAAACATTCGAGAAATAGATTTTAAAATTCATAATAATCGATTCATGTGTACGACATATAGATAACACAACAAAGATACATTGTTTACACATACAGCAATACTTCGATTCATCGTCACCATTCGGTTCAGTCAAATTTCAAGCTTTGTAAAGGGATTTGGCATCGACTCCAGAGGGGTTTATAAAGTAACAACATACGAAAAAAAAATTTTAAAACTTGACATATTAAAAATATTTCATTTTAATTGATTCAGGTATATGTCATACTCGTAGCAAAACAAAGAGGCATTGTTTACACACACAGTAAAAACTAGATTCATTGTCACTATGACATCTTGACACATGTAAGAAATAGATTTTGAAACTTGAAATACTGAAATTAGTTTATGATAATCGATTCAGGCATACGACATATAGATAACACAACAAAGATGCATTGTTTACACATAAAGTAATGATTCGATCCATTGTAACCATTTTCTCAGTCAGATTTAAAAATTGTAACGTGATTTGGCATTGAATTCAGAGAGGCTTATCAAGTAACAACATACGAGAAATAGATTTTTAAACTTGAAATATTAAAAATATTTCACCATTTGTTCAGGCAGATTTTAACATTGTAAAAGGATTTGAGATTAAATTTAAAGAAGCTTATCAAGAAAAAAAAATCGAGAAAATAGATTTTAAAACTTCATCTTGCTTCATTGTATTAAGTTCAGTGTCATATCACTAAACTTAAAACAAATACATTGTATATCTATCATAAGCAAAAGGGGTAAGAATGAGTGCTCCGGAGGATGAGTATGACCTTCCTACACACACAACGTGTGTAATTGAACTTTTTAATGTTTGACATTGTTTATGTGAGAAAAAAACAATTACAACTATACAAATACGTTACATACAAGACTGGAAATTTTCACAAAATGAAATTGTTCTGCTTAGGCTGGGTCTATGCTTAGGCTGGGTCTTTTTAAGAAAAAATAGTCTTCTTACCTCCATAATATATATTTTTCTCATTTATATTTATTTCAAAAATGTCTAAAAAATTCAAGAAATTTGTAAATATAAAAACAACTCTGTTGCATGTACGCGTGTATTTAGATAATGAATTTAGTTTAGATATGGCTTTCGTATATTGCAAAACTTCAATATTTCAATTCTAAGAATGAAGTAAACGACATTTGTCACGTTGATTACAATATAAACCTATGGCATATATATATATATATATATATATATATATATATATATATATATATATATATATATATATATATATATATTTGTATAGTTATGTATGGATGATACTGTATGAATTTCCTGAAAAGTCTTAATTTCAAACATATGTACTTATGTTGATGGCGCCGGACTAAGGAAATTCGTAAACATTTAAGATCTCAATATCTAGATACTTTTCAAATTAATGTCTTATTCCATGCAATCCGTATCTAGCTAGATTTGTATTGTTCATTATTCTGTATGACCAGTGAATAGTTAGAATTTACTGAAAATTTATAGATTTATGCAGTACAGACCTGTTGAAAAATTTACACTAAGCTAACGAATCAGTACCAACAAATTCGTAACGCATTTTAAGCCAATTTCCAACCCTTTATTACACCCACGCAAACTTGTTTTAGGGGGTATACAAGAATCACCATGGTCTGTCTGTCTATCAGTATGTTCGTCTGTCTGTGTAAAATCGTGCCCAGACCATATCCCATATCTGCTTTCGACAACTGTCATAAACCTTAACATGAAAAATCTTCATGTTCCAAAGGTATGCCATGACCTTGACCCAAGGTCATATCGTAAAGGTCAAGGTCTCGAGAAAACATTAAATGCTTGGGGCGAGGGATTTGGCTCTCAAGAGACAGTTCTAGTAAGCTTGACGGATGTTCCAAAAAAAATCCTCAGCACTAAAATATTTCGAAAACCAATTATTCTAAAGATGCTGAAATAAAAATATTAGAAGGACCAAAACTATTTTACAAAATCCATCCAAAGCAATACTTTGAATGATAAAACATACAATTTTAAAATTGAAGAAGCACATAGTGTTTCCTTACTTTGTTTATCTCACAAAACTATGTATTCCCCCCTGTGCCAACAATACTCTCGGAGATGCTTAGTTTACCAGCATAGATAACAACCCATTAGTTGTAATTATTAGTCAACCTGATTTAATTTTGCAAAACTACATGGTTGTGTCGACATATCTATACCATAATTCTCCATTGAACGTCCTTATACTATTAACATCTTTTATTTATTTGACTGGGATTTTGGTCACTAACTATAGCCCCTTGTCGTTAGCTTAATGTTAAATTATGGAAAGGTCTGTACTGTTATTCCCCTGTCGAACGTCCTTATAATATTAACAGGTTTCAGAATCTATGGACGCCTCTTTGATTTAATATGTTTACTTCTGAATCATTACATCAATTTAATTCACAGTACTTCCTGTTATGTTGAAGTCATACCTCGGGGACAATACAACACACTTATAGATACAGTATCTTTATCATGAATTGATTCTCAAACCTGTTGGGACATTCGCTCAATACGCAAACAAGAGCATATTCATAAATGTAGGACTTGACGATAACAATATTAACTCGTTTTGATTGTATTTGTTTAGTTTCAAGATCCATTAAGGTCTCAATTCAGGACATGAATTACCAGTCTTTTAAACCCTATAGCATGTATATATATTTATACGTTTTTAGACGGCACAAATGATGTTGGTAAAATCAGGCCGTGTAATTTTTCAATTTGCATATTATAGAACAGTGGTCGGCATGATTTTGTAATACTTTTAAATGATTTTGTCCGAAAACTTTAAATGCGTATTCATGTACCAATGGTTGGCATTTCAAAATTAATATTACCACACCATTGGGCATTTAATCCAGTACAATGTGGAACAATTTATAATCAGTGGTTCCACTATGCGAATTCTTTCTTGTACTTTCTTGTTTAGCTATTTTTACTGTTGCTTTATTTTGTTCTGGTATAGGCTGCATTTGATGTTTTCAAGTAAATATTTTTTTCATCTTATATATCGATGCATTTATCAATGATTATGAAATTATTGTCCAATACTTTACGAGTCAAAGGCACACATACAGGCTCATGACTAAACAACTCATTCAAATCAGTTAACCAAAACTCCAAAGAAGTAATAAATCGTATACTTGTAAATATGTTGTGTATGTGTCGATTATCTGTTCCTTTAACCAATATTAATAACCTTCTGGTACACCCAACCTCGTTTCCCTGGTGGAATTTCATGTGATTAATCTAATCTCCCAGCTACAAATTTTTACTTCGGGATGTTGATTTGGCGATTAGTGGGTTTGTTTTTCATATTTACGCCAGATTATAAAGGAAAATTACGACAAAACTGCTGACTCTGATTTGGCATTGACGTCATCGGAACTTAAATTAAACAATGGAACAGTTAGGCATTATATTCAAATAATTCTGGGTTCTTTAATCTGAAGAAAGCCCCAGGTCACCTTATAAGTACTTAAAGTACAAAAAATTAATTAGTAACTGACAAACAAGTATTTTGCTACAGTTAATGCATTCTTGTGCTAAGAAATCCAATTAGTATCATCACTAGAAATGCTCTCAGTTGGACGGCTGAAGGAAAAAGGAAGTAAGGGAGACCCAAAAAACCTGGAGGAGAACTGTGCAGAAAGAAATAAAAAAAAACCAACTAACTTGGGGATAACTGGAGAAGATGGCACAAGACAGAGATAAGTGGAAAACTCTAGTCCTTGTCTTATGGCCCCAGGCATAACAAGGACTAGGTAGGTAGGTAGATGGGTAGGTAGGTAGGTAGGTAGGTAGGTGGGTGGGTGGGTAGTGTAACTAAGACAACATAATAACTACAATGTGCAAGTAAATTATGTAGTCTTGGCAATACCTGATAAAACCTATCAAAAGTTTAATAGAAACCTTACGAATAATTGTCGTTTCGACAGCTCATCTCGGCCACTCGTTAGATTTATCTCGACAGCTGCTATCTATGTCTCTAAAGCTTTCCGGCCACTAGATTTCAATATTTTGGTCACTCAGCAGCCGACCATTTACTCATTTTCATTTGTTCATTCTTCGACAGTATGGTACAGTATGAACACGAAATATAAAAGAATAATCAGTAAATATCAAAGTGTAAATAATGTCCAATTGAACATGAAACAAGAATATACCAGATCTATAAAAGACAAAAAGACAAATACATATTTGGACTGACAACTGGATCATTGGTTATATTTTTATGAATCGCACATCTAAAGAGGATGACGTTATTCTAAATAATGGTTTCAGAAAAACAAAAAGTTATATTTGAGAGACATATTAATCACAATGACAATTTGAGATTTATTTCAACTAACTTATTACGATATACACTAAATGCTTAATTAGACCACATTCCAGCAATTTTAGGCTTCTTTTCGTTAAAGAATCTTTCAAATAAAAAACATTACAAAACTTGAAATGATTCAAAATGAATTCACAGCCTTTTGCCAAATCTAAAATTTCATAAAAATAAATTGGTATTACCCCCAAGATAAAATGCTTATTTATATAACGTTTAATTACGACCAACTTGCGGCTACTTGATATAACATAACACAACAATTTAAAAAAAAATTAATGTTGACAAGAGACGGTGGAAATTCATTTTAAACGTTACTCCAATTTTTAGTGTTTTTGGTATTTAAAAGTCATTACTTTGGGGCAAATGAGATTTAATTCTCAGTAATAATGCCTCGTATGAGCTGTAAATACTGTAACTGAATTCAAATTTGATGCAAGTGACATCCAAATCGACATTTTGGTTAATCTAGCTCTTAATAAGAACTACGATGTATCCTAATTGTAGCAGATCATAAACTGCTTTGATTCATAATTGTGGTGTAATTGTCTATAAAATAGATGATTGAGAGAGAGAGAAAAACAGAGAGAAAGAAAGAGAGAGAGAGAGAGATTTGGTATGTTTATAGTAAATATAATTTAACAAATAAATTAAGGATATTATACATTTATGATTACCAATTGATCGATGGAGATGGAGTGGACGAATCTTAATATCTACCTCACATATGGACAATTAAATGAATGGAAATTTCTAGAAAAAACGAGAGAGAGAAAGAGAGAGAGAGAGAGAGAGAGAAAAGGTATTTTTATAGTGATAATAATTTAATAAGTTACCAGAATGTTGTACATTTATTGATTAGCCTTGACTGAGGGGGATTTTTTATCTGCAACAAGTCATGTTTTCCAAGGGCGAATAAATCATATCTCCCTCACTTATGGACAATAACTTGTATTAATCACTTATGTATTTTTATCATATTTCTCAAAAGTTGTGGTTAGAACTAAGAGATTCATACAAGATTTTCCGTCTGTTATCTTTCTATCTTTTTCTCAGTATCAAATCCCTCTGGCGTTCGTGGAACTTCTATGTCGTCTTTAATCTTCTAGACCAAAAGAATTATATACAAGTAATGTTGTAAGACTGGTCGAAAGACATACACAGCCGTACATCACTCAGAAAAAGATATCCCAAAAATTTTATTCTCAACCGCAATAATTCCTATAAGTATAATTTATATTTCTAGTATACACTGCTCTCCGTAAATAACTATATAATTTTATATTTGCAAAAGTTCATATTGTAATCATCATGACAAATTTATTTCATAGAAAGATTTTGTAGTATTTGGAAGTGATATCTTAACTTAATAATCTAAAATTATGTAATATTATGTATCAAGAGCGTTTTTCTGAAAACAATGTTCTTGGATTTTTTTTGAAATTTTAAAGAGAAATATAAAAGTGAAGAATTTTTTAAGATAAAAAACTATTTATTTATTTATATTATTTATTTATTCTCTAGCAGAATGAGGTTTTTAACAATTTAATTATGTGAAGATTTTAAGTTTGTAATAATATGACCAGTTTTAAACATCTATAATCATTTCTGGGTGGCAGTGTAGTGTTGTCTGTCTGTTTTGGGAGGTTTCCATGTATGTCTAATCTATAGTGTATTATAATGAATTGTCTGTTCTTTTAGATCAATACGACGAGACTTTTATTTTTATCCTTAACATTGTATATTGGAATTTAGAGTACGGGTGTTTTTTTATGTTCTGATACATTTCATATAAGCTTAGACATACATGAAGAAGTTTACAAAATGTCTTCAAGAAGAATCATTGTTTTTTTATTATCGATTTATCTTACAATTAATAAATATATTAACTCCAGCCTATAATCAACTAAATACTTACTTGTAAACATCCACTTTATGTAACAGTAACTTATCGATATTTTTGTCGGTATTATTGAGATTTACTTTGACAGTGGTTTATTTTGTTCATATGATAAAAATCCCTAAAAATGTATTAAACAAACCAGAATTCGCGGTAAACACATTTCTTCTATAGCGAAAAGAAAATCTCGCGTTATAACGTCGCGATATCATTATGATTGTGACGTCAAAAATTTATATTGTGACGTCATTGGTTCCAGAATGCACACGATGTACTTTTTTGCGTTGTATTAACAAACCTTTTACCATAAAGCTTTATTGTATGCAGGAGAAAAAGAATCACCCCCTGCTTTGTAGGGAAACAATGATATCTAAACCTGCGGGATGAGATATTGGAAAATAAATAATATCATCCCTACGTGTCAGATCTAGATTTCTATGTCTTCACTACGAAACAAGGATAGAATATATTAGTCTCAAGCATACCTTGCCTTGATAGTGAACCAATCATTCTCAGCAGAGATAAACAAATGGTACAAAACATACAAAAACTACCATTTTTATATTCAAGAAACCCTATATGGGTTTGCAAGTTATTAAAACTCTTAAAATAAAAAAAAACATACATTTTAATCTCAACCACAAAATTTTAAAAACTTGCTTTTTAAGTTCGACAAATGAAAATCAATCACACAACTGAGACCGGGTGCTTCGGAACTAAACAACAATATGGTATAACCGAAACAATCATATAACATTCAGGATATAAAGTTACATATTTGTAACAATTGAAACTGAAAAACGTATTATTACAATAACAAAGGTGCTCAAAAACTTTTTTTTCCAATCTATGTTCAAATTACAACAAAAAAGTACATCAAAACTGGCAAAATAAGCTAAACACTTGAACTGCTACCAGGAAGGCGAGGCCGGGTGCTCTGAAAGGATAAAATCATCTTTAGCTATGTACATCCGCAAGTACTATTTGGCGGCTTTTTTTATCGTCCCATGATCTAACTGATTGACAATTAAGAAATGGATTTATTTGTAAAGAGAATTTGCTTATGCCTACTTCATTGCCTGTTTGAAGTTTACTTTATCTTCATATAGCTTATTGAATCGTTAAAAGGTTTCATTTGAACACTCTGATTATATTAAGCATGGTATATGTATAAAAAGTTGTGTTAGTAATAAGATTTAACAAAACTTCCCGAGAGTAAGTTAAGTAATTTTCAAAAACAAACATCCCTATACATGTATAAACTATAATCCCATAGCAAAGTGATAAACTTTGAAGTTTGCAAATTATGTTAAACACGTGAATTTCCACAAGGAAAATGACACCGGGTGCTCCGGAAAGGAAAGCATCTCCTGTTTAGCTAGGTACAGCCGTCACGTGTGTAATCGAGTAATTAAACGAACATGGAACGTCAAATATATAAAGGGTAATTGTGGATACAGAGATAGTTTATTTTTAGTATAACAGTTTTATTTCTTTTCGTTTTTGGAAAGTGTTCAGGAAGGTTCTTTGTGTCCACTAGGGGATTATAATGAATTGACCGTTTTATTAAAATCAATATGGCTAGACTTGTATGTATTTTTATTGTATTGGAAATTGGATTTCGAGTACAGGTACATTACAGACCTGTCGAAATTCGAACACTTAGCTAACAATTCAGTGCCAAAGAAACACCTCATTTCAGTCATCGATCAACCTCTCCTACTGCCATTAACTGTTTATAGCCGTGCCACTTGAAAGCTGAGCTTGGACTCCTTTTCATTAACCCAAGTGTTTAACTTTCGACTAGACTACTGTAGTTTTAATGTGTTTTGATATATCTCAGATAAGCTTAGACATATATAAATTAGTCTAGAAAATATTTACAAGAAGAATCATTGTTTCATATGTTTTCGATGTTTCTTACTTTGTATAAATAGATTTACGTCATTCTAAAATCTATAATTAACATGATATCCAACTTTGAATGACCACTTTATTATGTAATAGTTATGGTCTGATATTGTTATGTTTTTCTTTGGTATTAATGAGATTTGATTTTTCTTTTGTTTCTTTGCTTCACATTATTAAAGTCACCATTCAGTGTTAAAGATCAAGGCAATATACGTGAGAACGCTTTAATCGAGCAGACTAAACCTTGGTAATCAAAAACAAACATACCAATACGTGTCCGAAACAAAATCCAGAAGCAAAGCAAAAACTTTGGAACTGACAAGTCAGGTTAGACACGTGAAATTCCACCAGGGAAGTGAGGCCGGGTGCTTAAGAAGGGTAAGCACCTCCCGTTTATCTAGCTACACCCGCCACATGTGTAATCAAAATTGTGTGAAAGGAACATTGAACTATGGGACATCAAAGATATCCAAGGAAATCCTGAACACAGAGATTTGAAACTTTTATGTAATGTATGTAGAGTCATGAAACTTATCAACAATACTGTGATGACGGCCATACAACTTTTTGGGGGCCTTAATAAAATATTGAAACTAAAAACGTGAGGATTTCTGTTCTCGAGCAGTCCTTGCCTTCTTAATAAAGAAGTATATATAGACAAGACGATTTCAGAAAAGATTAAATCAAACGATACAAAACGCCAGAACTACTATTGTATTATATTAAAGAAACAATTTTAGCAAAAATTATTTCATCATTTTGTTTTGCAAACTAAATTTTTGGCTTTGTCAAAAGTTTGCTTTTTCAATTGTCATTTTAGCATAAACCGATATGTTGTATTAAATATCGCCAATTCATTTTAAAAATGCAACTTAATGAGTGTCAGTTCAACTTTATGATAAAAAATAAGTTTACTAATTAAAATAGTAATGTCAAATATATGCTTAAACCTTATTAGATTTATGCCAAGATTTAAAATTGTTTGAAACAGATAAGTATCTGAAAATGAACCACAAACATACTAAATAATGCTTATATTTGGCTGTGGTTTTATTTTCGTTATATTCGCGGTCAAGTGTATTCCCACCAAAATTAAACCACCGTGAATACCACCCCATTAATCTTCCTAGAGTAGTTTTCCTTTAATCAGGTAAGACAGCGAAAATATGACACCGCGAATACACTAGTCATCGTCAAACCGCGAAAATTTGACATCGTAAAAATAAAGCAATATACAGTATATCAAAAACTATCTTTTTATGTTTGATTGGAAATGGCCATCTACAACTAGTCAGCTTTTGATAAGGCACGCAAAGCATAAGTGGCTAGACGCCCCCAAACACTGTAGTTTAAGTTCTATAAACATGATTAAATCTATCACGAACTTTAACCATCCTTGAACCCCGTATTATAAAATATACGTTAAATATACATAAATAATAATAGACAAGACAGAAGCCATTTAAGACTATTTAGTACGCCATAATAGCTTGTACTTGGCCTACGTACACCTGGATGTAAATGGCAGTTGGATAACTTAAAAATCATGATATGTTTCACTAATATTTGCTGTGGCACGCTCTCGTTTTTTTACTTTTGCCGAAGATATCTCATGGTACAGTGAATTGTTATATTATGATATGAAAAAATCAATGGATTGAACATTATTTATTTTGACGTGTACTACTCGATGTATCATAATATCAATATTAATCACGTCTTCTCCATAACACATCGGCATTCTTTTGAACAAAGTGACTTAACCGTTTCATAATGCAGTACAGACCTGTTTAAAATATAAAATTTAGCTTACGAATTAATGCAGAATCGACCGCTCAACCCGAGACCTCGTTGGCTATATCGCGATAATTTTTTGACAACTGCAGTCCATCTGCCATCCACAACCTATCCACTAGGTAGTCGAGCTTTAGAGTTCTTCTCGTTCATTTGCTCACTGCTAAACTTTCTTCTGCCCTGTACTGTAGTTGTCTCTATTTAAGAATTGTATTATGGCTTATATAATTACCATGGTGACCGGAGAAATAATCTAATCAGATTGTCGCGATAATTCGCTAATAAATAATATCTCAGCTTCTCTCGGATTTTCTATTAGATAAACACGACAGACTTGTCGAAGAATTACTTAGACAAATTATCTATTACCCATTGTAGGGTATCTATGACTTGTCAAAACGACCTCCTATAATATTCAATTTCTGGGTGATGGGTCACTCGGTAAAAGTGAAAACATTGAAAACTTACAAAATAATAAATTCATGAACTACCACCAAGAAAATGAGTTCGGGTGCCCCGGAAGGACAGGCACCCTCCCTTTCTTTCTAGTTATGTCTTTGTTAAAATAAGGAGAATGTAATTAATAATATAAAAAATGGACAAGGAGAGATTTTTGCTTCATGTGCCGATTGGATTATTCATTTCAGAGATGGTATGTATTGTTGGAATGACTTACCTGACCGAGTGGTCTAAAGCGTGCTCTTTCGGATTTCGGCGACATTCACAAGTTCGGTAACTCGGACAAGTGGCTTGACGAAGGTCAATTGTAATTGCTTTGTGGTTTCCAACACAATTCTAGAAATGACCTCCTTGGTGTACGACAGAAACCCTAGCCCTGTTGGGTTAAAAACAACATCACTTAACGCGGTCAAGCATAGAATATAGCACTACTGATGAGGAATTGTATTCCGAAACGGCCGTCTAGTGCTGTGAAATTAAAACTGGTATAATATGTAATTTTAACCCCTGAGCCGATATCTCTGCTGGTGGCTGGTGCCCCGAGGATATCACAAACTCAGTAGGCAATAATTTCGTATTATTGTCAGAAATATACTATAATTGTCTAAATTTCCTGCAAGTTAAACTTTGAAATTTCTCAAAAACTAAGGTATACTCCCTCATGCAAAGTATTTCCTTAGCTTAATTTGGTAAAATATATTTTGGTCCTTTGGGTAGCTTTTCAACATCTTTAATAATTTTGGTTTCATAATTTTGGTCCAAGCACTACTGCTGAGGAATTGTATTCCGAAACGGCCGTCTAGTGCTGTGAAATTAAAACTGGTATAATATGTAGTTTATAAATCGTATTTATATTTTTATTCTTAAGCCTGTGTAGTTTTTGTTCACTTCAAACAAATGTGATGTTCGTGTTTGCGTGATAACTACGTACTTATATCATTCTAAATTCGACGTCAGATGAATTATTTATATACCAAGACTATATAATATCAAGTTGTTGCGTCTTTATCACATCATAATCGTTTATTATCAGGAAATGGTATGCATGTCATCAATGAATTATGAAATATTTATTTCCTATGCGTGCAAAATTTTATTTTATTTTAATCTCGACAAAATATTCTCGTGACATAAATATTTTTGTGGTTCAAATATTTTAATCCAACTGAAAAAAACAAACATACTAATGCATATCAAAATCAGAATTCAAAAACAAAGAAAAAACTTTGAAACTGGCAAACATGTGTATCTGCACAAAAGGAAGATAAGCAGGGTGTCCCGGAAGGGTTAGCATTTGTCTAGATAGTTTTACCTGCCAATTGTGAAACCCAAATGGAGAATGAAACAAGTCGAACTATGAGACTTGACATGACATATGACCAGAGCAATTGTAAATAAATTCACTCTAAATTGACATTAATAACAACCGGGCAACTGAATACAATCATATACTCGCTATACATTCTAAAATATCACACATATTATACTATTATTATTTTCAAGAATGTCATAATACAGCCCAATCTGCCTTAAAAGTCTCCTCTATATAAGGATTACCTGCTTATAGAGGTCAGTAGAATTTTATCCCAATTGCTCTTTATTCATATTATTTAAACCTGTATATAAAGGTCACCTGCCCATAAAGCCATTTTTACTGGTTCCCTTTGGTGGCATTTATAGACAGGTTTGACTTTACACGATTTTTCAGCAGTATATTCTTTCTATTCTATTCTATTCTATGCTTACGTAAGTTTTGTTTATTTCACAGAGTTTTCTTTTAAATCTGTGCGTTAACGATGTTCTTATATCATTGTAAAATCGACGTCAGATGAATTATTTATATACATAGACTATAAAGAACATCGTGTTGTTGCGTCTTTATGGTATCATGTTCGTCTATTATCGGGAAATGGTGTGCATGCCATCAATAAATTATTAAATTTTATTCTCTATATTTTGAGATTTGATTTCCTTTCATTCTCGACAAATATACTCGTGACATCAAAATCTAATTTTGTTGAGGTTCATATACACTCAATTGAGGTAAATGGGTAACGAATAGGCTCAGCAACCTTTTTTATTTTAATTTTCATTCGTTCCAATTATACGGTAAGTATTTTTTTTTTTTTTTGCAGCACTAGATAGTCGTTTCATCAGTAGCGCTCGGACCAAATTGTGGAAATCTAAATGTTATTTAAGGAAATAGGACTTTTAAACTGTATAAAGCGAATGATTCTGATTAACAATGCTTATCTGATGATACGGTACAATGTATTGCCTCCTTGGATGTATCAAAGTTTTTTGTTTCTTTCACTCACGAGTTTAATTTCACATATTTCCAAGAAACTTTAGGATACAGAGACAAAAAAGTTCCATTGAACCTTTAGCAACGTGACTGGTTCTCAAACTATTACATTACGACGACCTATCTTTTTGTTTTTATCCGGTCTACCGCTTTCGAAAAAGGGTAACTTATCCGGATCCAACAAAATGGGTGCTTGAGAGGTAAATAAAATACCGATGCATGTCCAACTCACAATGCCAAAAAGTATCAAATGAAGTAAATTAAGCAATACACTTGACCGTTCACCATTTAGGTGAGGTCGGGTGCTCTGGAAGGACAAGAAAAAAGGTCTACACCCGCCACATGTGTATTCAAAATTTGGAATCAAAGAAACATTGGGACTTCAAATATATCCAGGTTAATTTTGGATATAACAATTTTGTGATGATAAAGATTATATTGATAGAAATAAAAAAAAAACATATTATCAATTTAATAAAAAATAAAATTAGAAAATAAAAGAGTATTTTGTCAGAAAGGAAACTATTTATTTACTCTTTGTGGATTTTCAGCGAGAATGACATGATTTATGTGTCTTTTTCCAAATCAATGAAGATATTTCTGTAAACAATAAGAAATAATTTTAATTCTAACAAAATATTAAGTTCGGATTAATTATATTTCATATTTGTTGCCATAGCGATGATGTATAGTAATTTCACAGTAGAAATGAGAAAATTCCAATAAAGTAGATGCATATCACAAGAAGAAAAGTCACCTTTAAGGATCCTTAAAGCCCCCTTAAAGACTCATTAAATGGGGCTTTAAGGATCTTTAAGGGGTCTTTAAGGACCTTAAATGTGTCTTTAAGGTCTCTTTAAGGACATCCTTAAAGATCCTTAATGGAACTGAAATTTTAAGGATCTTTAAGGCGGCTTTAAGGATCTTTAAGGATTCGTTTAATAAACACAGAAAACAAATTTCTTTACATTTTTTTAAATTTTAAATTTATATAAATGTGATGTTAAATATAATTACTCTTACACTCTTTTTATTTTATTTTATTGTTTTATTTAAAAAAAATTATTTTATTTATTTTTTTTTTTTATTTATTTATAAAATTTGTAAATTTATAAAAAAAAATAAACTTATTTATTTAATTATTTTTCTTTATCAATTTATACTAATTTTGGTTGTTTTGCAAGTAGTCCTGAAATCACAAATAAAGAAGAACACATTATTTAACATTATTTATTACAAATTTACTTATCTAATTTCGCTCGCAGCGGGACTTGAACTCACTACCCTTAGTTCCCCAGATTTCATCCTTTCCTGACTGTACATCCTTATCCATTAGGCCACGGAAGACATGAATATGCATTTGATATTTTTAAACTATATCAGTACCCGGTAGCCTAAGGATCACGTGACTAGCTCTTAATCTTTCAGATTTAATAATAAAATATATAAATAAAATGTTTTACTCCATTTAAAAAATATTTTATTATTATTATTATTATAGTATGCTCTTTCATTCTTGAGAGGAATAATTTTTAGGTTAATTTAACTGACTTAAGATTTTTGATCAAAGGAAGACGGGCATATCAAAACTTTACCTGTAATACACTTATTTATCTGACTGGCAAACATCACTTTTATAAAGATCAATTATCGATCAGATATCCATTCCTATTTGTATAATCTTAATCATACTACTGCTTTTTTATTAAAATATTTCAATAATTCTTGAAATTAAAACAATAATTTTAAGTAAATTTTATTTAGAATTGTCTTTTATAATTTAGTTACATTTTTGTTGTAATACCAATACTTATTTCCTTGTTTGATAAACAACTATAATATTGTACCAGCGACATTTAATAATCTGTACAAAATGGAAGGACGAGTTTTAATGATAATTTGTTATAATCTTAATCTATCCTTCAAAATCTCGCATTTAACTTAAATGACTGTTTTATGAGGGAAACAGTGAGAATGTTAAATAAAATAATTTCAGAAATTAATTCAATTTACGGTGAGAGAGAGAGAGAGAGAGAGAGAGAGAGAGAGAGAGAGAGAGAGAGAGAGAAAAGGGGGTGCACATGTTAAACATTATAATAATAGTACTCTTTACAAATTGAAACAGTAGAACTAGC
>CM037857.1:6003554-6308554 GCA_021292105.1 Anadara kagoshimensis | reverse complement strand
AAGTTGTAATAAACATCTTGAATCAAGCCGGGGATGATAATAGTGTTGACCTTTGCTTTTGGCATGGTCTCATTGCACATATGACGGGTGTAGTTAGTTAACCAGGAGATGCTTAACCTTCCTATGCATCCAGTTTTATTTCCCTTGCGAAACTTCACGAGGTTAACCTAATTTAAAAGCTTTGAAATTTTACTTTGCTTTGGATTGTGGTTTGGACATGTATTGGTATGTTTGTTTTGGAGTTTGGCTGATATTTCTGGCATGTTATACTGTAAATTAATTCGTTTTTCATTTTATTTATATGTTACTGAAAACAGACTAAAAAGAATAAATGTTTTATTTATAACACTCTGTCACAAGGATAAAAAATAAGTTCAGAGAACTTTTTTATTTCTAAACAAGAATTGTCAAAGATAAAGGGACTATAAGTATTATTCCTCTTCAGTACTCAGGGACCAAAGGGTGTCGGCAATCCTCACAGATATGAATAAGAGTATTTTTGCCCCAACTGATAAGGCTTCTAACATAGAAATATTTTTCGTCTGTAAAGGATTATACCTTGAATGTCTTATATATTATTAAGGAGCTTGGTTTAGATTGTATATTGAAAAGAACCACATTTACTAGAACTAATTTTGCAATAATTTCGTATTATTGTCAGAAATATACTTTAATTGTCTAAATTTCCTGCAAGTTAAAATTTGAATTTTTCAAAAACTAAGGTATACTCCCTCATGCAAAGTATTTCCTTAGCTTAATTTGGTAAAATATATTTTGGTCCTTTTGGTAGCTTTTCAACATCTTCAAAATAATTTTGGTTTCATACTTTTTGGTCCTAGCACTTCTGATGAGGAATTGTATTCCGAAACGGCCGTCTAGTGCTGTAAAATTAAAACTGGTATAATATGTAATTTACTAAAGATGAAATTCTTTCCAACCACCGTATCATCTAACAGAGAAAGAATTTGAACTTCAATCCTTGAATCGATTCCTAAATATCACAATCAATCATACAGGGAAAGATATATAGCAGGTTCCTCTTAATGTACTAATTTATCATTTTCAGTAATGCTAAATTAAATTCTAAAAATCGTCAATGATAGTCTTCAGTCTTGAAGATTTGGAGTTTTAGTTGAATTGTCTTTGTCAACTACACTTACAGATTTTGTTCTTCTATATATTGAAAAGAAAATGAACATAGATAGAGTCGGATTAAAGTATTATTTATCATTATAAAATAAATCAATCGAAGATTGTTGCGGAGTAATGGAGTTTGTACGTCCATGACAACGATTCATTCACAATTACCGAGCAACTTCTTTGATATTGAAGGATACCACCAAACCTCAGTAAAAATAATGAACTTTTTACACTAGGATCTGCTGGAGAGAGTTTTGAACCTAGGTATTGAGAGGCATTATGATTCCTAAGCACGCGATATCGACCAGTAAGCCACCAAGGTCATTTCACGCATAGCATGACCATTTAGCAACCGAGGCCCCAATCTATCTAAGCGCGAATCTAAAATTGAATGTAAATACCCAAAGGCTTTAAACATTAGTAAAATACATCTGCTCTTCACACCAGTTTAACGCCCTGGTCCAAAGAGACCAAGTCAAAAATAGTATTCATAGAACATAATTACTGTACATACCTGTCGAAAATGTAACACTGCGCTAATGGATAAATGCCAAATCGGCAGCTTACTTCGGCACCTCTTTGACTATATCTTGTCAGCTCTGCTATCTATCTCTCGGTTTCTTTTCGGTAATTTTGGTATGTATGTTTCGGCAACTCACATACTCAGAAGCCGGTCGACGACTCCTTTTCGTTGGATAAGTGTTAAACTTTCGACAGGTCTGTACTGCGTACTCAAGAGACAAATGTTTGCATTTGATTCCACTTTATAAACTGTGATAACTGATAAAAAGCAAAATATCTGACTCTTTATACGAATTATTCAAATTAACTTACTCGTTGAATCCCCATGTGTATCGATAATAACGCATTTGTAACTGTTTTACACTAAAATGACCGATTATTCCGTACGGGGAGATGACAGATTTAACCGTTAAAAGGTTACATTAATATGCATATTCCTGTTTCGATAAACTGACAAAGATATTTCCCAGAAGATCAAGAAATATCGACTAAAATGCAAAACCAATAATTTAGACGGCTGATTTGAATTATCGTATTTTTCTAGGACACAAGCGACTTTTTGAAAGTAGTACGTGCAAAACTATCACAGCTCTAGATCTAATGTACAAAAGTATAAATATTGTAAAATATTGTATATTTGCTAGAAATGAATTAGACTGTTTTCTTAGACAATAACGATTTTTATTAAAGTGGCACATGCAAAAGTATTACGACTATGATACATATATGTATATATCTTGTATTAACTATCGTATACATGAATTTCTTCGGCAATAATGACTTTAATAGGTGCCATTTGAGCGAAACTATCAAACCTCTGATTTATATATATTCAAATTTGATATGCGATCTTTTGAAAATAGCATAAGGATAATTATCACTACCAGAATCTGTATGTACATTGATGATGTATACTACTTGAATCTTTATACGAGGGGAGGTCAAAAAGTTCATAGAACGGGGTATATATTGCCACAACAAACCATACATTTTATTATTATTTTTCAATGTACTTCCCATTTATCCCAATGCACTTAGCCCACATTTCTTTCAGACTGTCTGTACCTTTGAAATAGAAGTCCTCGGTTTGGTCCTGAAACCATGCCTCCAAGTCCATCATCATCAGAAAATCTGATTCCCCGTAAATGGGATTTCAAATTTCTAAATAGTAAATAATCACTGGGTGCCAAATCAGGACTGTAGGGTGTGTGATTAAGTTGTTCGAACTTGCATTCACGAACCGATGCTTGTGCAATCCTTGACTTCGTCGTGAAGAAGCAATACCCCTCGGCTCAACTTTCCCCTCTTTTTTATTTTAATAGCAGCTTTCAGCTGCTTCATTAGCTATAAAGATAAGCATAGTAAGCCCTAGTGATAGATATTCCAGCAGGTTTATAACTGATTAACAGAACAACCTTAGAATCCCAAAACACAGTGGTCATGACTTTGCCAGCTGATGGTTGGGTTTTGAATTTCTTTGGTGGGGGTGAGCCAGGGTGTTTCCATGCAGTTACTAAATGTAAATGGAATCTCTCCGGGCGGGTTATCATTAAAAATGCCAAGAAGCTCCCGACTTGACTGGAGTCTTTGGAAGCGATCTTGCACATTAAGGTTTCTGGGGACCCATGTTGCGGATACTTTTGACATCCGAAGATGCTCGTGGATAACCGCGTATACACTTTAATGTGAAAGGTTACACTCCCTAGCTATGTCATCAATCCTAATTCGACGATCATTAATGATGAGGGTCTCCACAGACATGACGATTTCCTTTGTGATGGCATCAGCTGCCCGACCTAACCGCGGGTCATTCTTCAGTGAGTTAAATTCAGCTGACCATTTTGTCACTATGGAATAGGCAGGACCACTGTCACCGTACACCTCGGCTATTCGCCGGTAAATTTCTTTGGCATTTGATCCCTCTACAGTGAGGAACTTTACTACTGCCCTAAACTCAAGATTGTGATTTTCCGTCATTGCTTGATGGTCACCAGCTTTGAATGCTTTTGAGAATTACACAAATATGTTATGACCAATAAACTTGATATGTTTAAAATGGAGGAATGTTGTGTTGTCTAAATAAGTAAAGAAAATGTGTGTTACGCTTTGCTGAATATGCTGTTCTATGAACTTTCTGACCTCCCCTCGTATCTACAGAGATTTTTGAATGAACATTTTCAGTAAACTCAGTAAGCAATAAATGTGTATTATTGTCAGAAATATACTTTTGTCTAAATTTGCTGCAAGTTAAAATTTAAAATTCTTCTAAACTAAGGTATACTCCCTCATTAAAAATATTTCCTCAGCTAAATTTGGTAAAATATATTTTGATCCTTTTGGTAATCTTTTCAACATCTTGAAAACAATTTTGGTTTCATAATTTTGGTCCAAGCACTGGTGCACCCCCCCCCCCCCTTTGAAATTTTTTTAAGAGAGAGAGAGGGCTATTGACTGATGTGACTCCCATATGTTAATATAACAGCCCATTTCTGTACACGTGTTGTTCCGGATCGCGTTTACTAGACCCCACGTCTCTGGAACCTCGAGCCTTCGGCGCTCGCACCTAGCATTGCTATACTAGTAATTCCCACCCCCATCCTTTAAAAAATCCTGGATCCGCCCCTGCACCCTGTCCGTCTGTATAAGCGACCGTCCCAATATTGTGCCAACACCATATTTCCCATGCATGTGAATGACTTTTGTTCAAACTGTGCCTTAATTTAAAGCAACATGAGACTTTGTGTCACATACAACATTAAGATTCATCTCGGCAATGTTGTTGAAGGGATATTTATCTCACAAAAAGACTGCTCTATTTTAATTATTCTTCTAATCACTTTATTTAAAGATTTCAGGGCTTCAGAAAAATAACGTTATACAAAACTGGGTTAAAAACTGGTTTACATTTTGTTTAATAATAAATCTTGTTATTGGTCTAGTAAAAACTGCAGGTGACATTTAATACCGTTTTATGATATTGATTTTTCTTTATCAATTTTCATTTTGTCGGCAAAAACTCATTTTCTTTTTCATTTTAGGAAAATGATTCCAATTTCATTAGATTTGTTTGCCGATTTTAAGTAATGTAATATAGAATTATAATGTCTATTTTTTTAACGTTTTCGTTTCGTGGATTCTTTTAATGGATAACAGTGATTTTGATGTGTATATAGCCTTAGGGTGACATAAATGACTACAATACAAAATGAAAACACCCACTAGACTTTTACGGAATGTCATTTTTCAAATAGATCTGTTATCTTTTTCAGTATTTTTTATATCTGAAATAATGGAATCGATTACTGAATTCAAAACTTCGGGTTACAGCGTCTTCAACACTATAGGTCGAATCTCGCTCGGGTAGTTTTGAGTCTTATGCGAAAGACTATTCTAGTACTGAGCTTTTTACGGCTCTAGAATTTGCAGGAGATGAAAATCGTCTCAAAAAATTTCCAAATGCAAGTCCTTTTACATTAGTTATCCATACCCCGGCCACTTGACAGCCGTGTTAGACTCCTTTTCGTTATCTCAGTGTTGAACTTTAGAGAGTTGAGTTGAGTTGAGTTGAATAATGGTATTAAACGTCTCAGTCAAGAATATGTCACTTTTTTGCGAGCTATAGGCGAAAATACAGAAATTTTGCCTGTGCGTTGCGCTGATGACATTATAAAGCAAGGTTCTTTATCGTGCCAAACCCACCGTGACACGGGACATGGTTTATTTTAAGTTCCCATCCGAAAGAACCGTTATTTTCAATTCCTAATGCCGAGTGCAAGAACATTCACTACCGACTTTCAAGTCTTGGGTCAGACCCGGCCAGGGTTCGAACCCACGACCTCCCACTTACGTTAAACTTTAAAGAGATGTGCAATGTAAATTGTGAGCCAATTCCTTTCACCGACTTCAATAACACATCCAATAGTTGAATTCCTTTTCATAAGTTGTATGAGATTTTGTTGATTGGCGAAAGTTTAGAAGCTATGAATGATACGTCAAAGTGTGCGCTAGTCTGTATGTGGAAAGTACACTTCAATAGTCATTATCTTGGTCTAGTACACAATCTGTCCAGACACACTTGAAATGCTTAAAATAAAATTGTCTGTGTTTCGACGCGAAAAGTGACAAATTACTTCCATTTAACGAACCCTTGTATATTGTATATGGCGACCGTTTCTCTTTTAATTGATGTATATTTGTTCGTTGAAGCAATTGAAGGATGCTTTTGAGCTGAAATTGATTTTTGATTTCACACAGAGCAAATTCATTTTTGTTCAAACTTTTTCGGCTGTTCCAGCGATTGGACATGTAGGATCATAAGCAAAAGGTTTTCAAATTTCTTACATACTAGTAAATCACACAATCTATCAGCCCAATATAATATTCTAATTTGGCGCACTATACATACTAGTATACTGTTTATGTTGAAAGAATTTTTCTGCTCCGCATACCATCACCTTATATTTCTTACATCAATTAGTTATGATGTAGCTGTTCCTGTAATTATAATTGGAGTACAGGTTTTGGCTGAAATTAATTTTAAGAGAAGTAGTACATCAAGTACAGCGTTTTGAAAGTTGAACACTCAACTAACAAATCAGACTTATGGCTACAGAGTCGAATTGGATATGCATCTGAAAAGTCTATGGATGGCAAAGAGCAAGAACATACCCAAAATTAATTTGAAGAGGTATTATTTTATACCTAGTACAGTAATTTTGACAGTTGAACATTGACCTAACGACTACAGACTATTGGCTACAGAGTCGGCATGAAAAGGCATATGAAAAGTCATTGGACGAACAGCATAAACCTGTTGAGTTACAACTAAGGATGAGATGAGGTGACACTAATTCGTCCGACAGACTTGTAATATATATATTTTTTTCTCAAAAACAAGAGAACAATCCTTATGCCATCCCATGTTTATTCTTATGAGTAAGACATCCTGTTTATTTCCTACATAAACGGATTCTATTGTCACACCTCAAACCTCCACCTGCATTTTTTCATATAACTTATATTTATTAGTTCTGATGCAGTCGTTCCTTTAAATCAATAATTAAAATGTGTTTGTCTTAAACTTAAATGAAGATAAACAGAAACAATACACACAATACAGACCTGTCAAAAGTTTACCACTAAGCTAACGAATTAGTGCCGAATTTAGGCCCCTCGTGAGGTATATTTTGGTGGATTGTAAGCAGCTGCATGCTTAGTATCTTTCGACAGCTTTTGGTCTCCAGTTATCAATTTCTCGACAATTCAGTAACCGAATGTCGACTCTTTCGTTAACTAAATGCTAAACTGTCAACAGGTCTGTACTTCAAATCGAAAGCCAATTTCCCTCACCAAATTCAATTATATTTTTACTAGTTTTAAATTAGTTAAATTTGTTTTGTTAAGTTTTACGATGTTTGATTTTTATTGAAAACTGTCTTAATGTTAAATTTAAACTTAAATAATCAAGATCAGATTTTGGAATGACGACTCTAATAAAAAGGGAATAACAAAAACGTTTAAAATGAGAAAATAACTTAACTACTTAAATGCCAGATGTAATCAAATCAGACACAAACAAACCATTTCAGGTTCAAATCACAATTCCAATAGCACAGTAGAAATTTTTAAAACTGGCAATTCAAATAAAACGCGTATACTTCCACCTGGAAAGTGAGACTGGGTATTTCAGAAGGGTAAGCAAATCTTGCTTAGCTAACTATACCCGTCACGTGTGCAAACACAAACATATCGACCCATGTTCAAATCACAATTACATTATAACCAAAGTAAATACTTCGAAAAAACTTTAAATTAAGAAAAACGCGTAAAATCATGGAAGTGAGGCCGGCTGCTCTGAAAGAATTAGCACCTCTTGTATGCCTATTACGGGCGTGAATCAAATTGAGAATGAAAAGAACCTAGTTTTTCATTTGCTTTTACGAGGAACTTTGTATAAAGAAGTTTAACAGATACAGACCTGTCAAAAGTTAAGCAATGGGCTATCGAAGAGTATGCTAGTCCCAGCTGTCTAGTGGTCAAAACATTGATAGTTTTTGGTCGATATGCTACCGGGAGATATGAGATATATATCAGCTTTCTAGATATAGGTAGCAGCATTAACAACTGGTCGTAAGCCCAGTGTTAAACGTTCGACATGTCTGTACCGTGTACTGATAAAATGAAATTGCTCTGAATATAAAAAAATACAATGTGGAAATATATTAGATTTATTACGTATCAAATGACAAAATGCGTCAACGTTCTTTATTGCAATACAAAAATATTACTGCAGGGAATTTTTCTGTTCCGTAATTTACAACCGTTGCGTTGTTTAGCGTATATATTACGATAAATTGATGCCAACCAGACAATAATTTGAGTTCAGTTTTACGAGTGTTCACCTCGGGTGAAATTAAAATATCATTGTTATATAAATTTCAAAGCAAGATATATTGTAGCATTGCTTACTATAACAGGAAACAAAATAGCATATAAGTTTTAATTTCACTGTTTTTCGTTGCTATGGTTATAAAATTCAGCCTGAGGAGATTCTCAAAATCAGAGAAATTTATAAACAAAAGTACCTTTACTACAAGTTTGTTTGATTTCTAGATTGTTTATGTTCTCAAAATCAAAATCAAACAGTCACACAACATCATTTTAAATCGCCTGCTCAACCGATGTGCGAAAATATTTTCGAGTCATCACTGTGCCATCGTGCCTCAGAACACTGTGAAAAGACGAACATAACTTTGTAATATTTAAACGTTTAAGGTATTATTTTTGTATTAATAAATAAATTAATTAATTATTTATATATCTATTCTTTATTTCCTTTATTTATTTATTTATTTATTTACTTGTTTATTCAAGTTCTGCTTCATATTTAGACTATGACGCACAGGAAAGGCTACATTTAAAACTTTATGACAAACGTGATTACTTCAATTTTTCTATTGTCAACTTTCCTTTGTTATGCAGCAATATACCTGCTTCTCCTGCTTATGGTGTATTTGTTTCCCAATTAATACGCCACACGTTCCTTTCACACAATTTTGATTACACACGTGGCGGGTGTAGCTAGCTAAACAGGAGGTGCTTACCCTTCTGGAGCACCCGGCCTCACTTCCCTGGTGGAAGTTCACGTGTCTAACCTAACTTGTCAGTTCAAAAGTTTTTGCTTTACTTCTGGATTGTGATTCGGAAATGGATTAGTATGTTTGTTTTTGATTATTTATTTATTTATTTATCTATTTATTTTTATTTAAACGTTTAAGGTATTATTTTTTAATAATTAAATTTATTTATTTATTTTCTATTCATTCCTTCATTCCTTTATTTTTTTATTTATTTTCTATCTTATTTATCAAATTATTAATTCATTTTTTTATTCATTCATATATTTATTTATTTGTTTACTTATTTATTTATTCATTCGTAAAATTATTCATTTATTTATTTATTTATTTTTCCTTTATTAAAAACAGCAGGAACTAAATTAGCAAATTAACAAATTCAGCATTGACTAAAACTACAGTTGCGTTATCAATGGTAAGATGAAGTTGTTTACAGACCGTCGCCTATTAGTAAATGTCATTGGTAAGTACCTTCGAGTGGGTCTGGTAACTGTGATAAAAAGAGGACATCTGTTCATTATTTCAACATAATCAATATACTGCAACGCATAATTCTATACCGACGGCTAGGGACTTAATCACACACTGATAAAATTATTTTAGACCTCTTGTTTGATGCTTAGATCCTACTTTGCTATTAAATCATTACTAAGATACACTTAATAATTATTTGCAGGTATTCAATTTTAGTTCGTTAGTTAGACCCACATCGCAATCAAATACGTGCACAAACACACCGGTCCGTGCCCTCATCATTTGGATCTTAATCGGCTATTAAACCATTACCTAAATACATATAATAATTATTAATGTGCAGGTATTCAATTTAAGTTCGTTACTGAGACCCACATCGCAATCAAAAGACGTGCACAAACATATCTGTCTATGCTCCCATATGCATCATTTGGGTCCTGATCGGTTATTAAAGCATTACTTAGATATACATAATAATGATTTATTTACAGGTATTCATTTTTAATTCGTTAGTCAGACCGACGTCGCAATCAAACACGTGCACAAACACACCGGTCCATGCTTCCATCATTTCGATTATAATCGGCTATTAAATCATTACTTAGATACACACACAATAATAATTATAATTTACATGTTCCTTCAACACAATTTTGATTACACACGTGGCGGGTGTAGCTAGCTAAACAGGAGGTGCTTACCCTTCCGGAGCACCCGGGTGGAAGTTCACGTGTCTAACCTAACTTGTCAGTTCCAAAGTTTTTACTTTGCTTCTGGATTGTGATTCGGAAATGGATTAGTATGTTTGTTTTTGATTACAGGTATTCAATTTTAGTTCGTTAGTCAGACCCATATCGAAATCAAACGCGTACACAAACATACCGGCCCATGCTCTCATCATTTGGATGGTAATCGGCTATTAAATCATAACTTGGCTATAGATAATAATTATTCATTTACAGGTAGTTACACAGGCCCATATCCGAATTAAAACCAAACATATGTGTCCATGCTCCCAGCATTTAGATTGTAATCGGCTATTAAATCATTATTTAGATATACATAATAATTTTTTATTTGCAAGTATTCAGTTTGTGATTAGGACCCAAACATTGCAATCAAATACGTCTAAAACATATCTGTTCATTCTCCCATCATTTGGATCCTACTCGGCTATTAAATCATTACTTAGATACACACACAATAACAATTATTATTTACAGGTATTCAATTTTAGTTCGTTAATCGGATCCCCATCTCAATCAAATACGTGCACAAACATACTGGTCCATATTCCTATTATTTTATCCTGTTTAGTTATTAAACCATTACTAAGATAACTTAATAATTACTATTATTTACAAGCATTCAATTTAAGTCCGTTACTCAGACCCAGATTGCAATCAAACACGTGCACAAACATACCGGTCCATGCCTCCAATAATCCTACTCGGTTATTAAAATTATTACTTAGATACACATACGAGTAATAATCAATATTAACAGGTATTCAATTTTAATCCGTTACTCAGACCCACATCGCAATCAAACACACACGTTTATGTCAAAATCACAACTGCATATCAGATTATAATCCATTACATGTATTTATATAAACATTACATTAATTTATCTAATAATATGTAAGTCCGTTACTTGAACCAACATCAAACTGTGCATTCAGATTTTATATAAGTAAGCAGATCCACTTCGTCTCGGCTAGTTAGCATATCATCTCCGCAAATAAAAACATCATCTCCTAACATATTCGTCCCGCAATGTTAAATAGCTTGTTCGATTGTTAATGCAAGCCTTGGCTATAGATTTAGTTTTTAGTTCCACGTTTATGATTTGCAGCATGTTAAATAAACCAAAATATAAATTCTGTAACGTCAATATCGAACCGAAGTACTGGAAAATGACTTATACGAATTAGTGTTAAAGTTTCTATAAACAATGGTCCCAAATATTGTGCTTGCCTTTTATTGTCTTGTCTTGAATTGTGTATAATTGTGATATATACTATTGTTTAAATTTCCTGCTAGTTAAAATCTGAAATTCCTCAAAAACTAAGGTATTCTACCTCGTGCAATGCATTTCCTTATCTTATCAAAATTTGCTGAAATATATTTTAGCCTTTTGGGTATCTTTTCAACATCTTAAAAATATTGGTTTCACAATTTTGCTCCAAGCACATCTGAGGAATGGTATTCCAAAACGGCCATTTAGTGCCGTAAAATTAATACTGATATAAAATCTTACTTCAACTGTTTTTTTTAATCGGTTAAAATTATTTCATATTCTTTGTATAGTCCACTGTTATCAAGTACATTTTTCCTTGTTGCTTTATAGAGAAACGTATTTCGACCTCTTAGTTAATTGAATATGATGCTTTACCCTTTAATTTCGTCAGCATCCGCTCCCATCTTCCTGGTGGCAGTTCACTTGTTTGTCTATTTTTCTGCTTTTAAAATGTTTACCTTGTTTTTGGTATTGTGCTTGTAAATTGAACTTGGACCGATATATTTGTTTGATTTCAACTGAAATAAAAAAAATATCAGCTGTGTTTATAAACTTATTTCTTCTGGACTTCCATCGTTTAACATATAGAATGCCTCACACTGAGTAAAAAAAATAATAGGCTGTTATCAACATATAAGGTCATGAGAAAATAATTATGCTGCGCTCCATATAATTGATGAAGTCGTAATTGAATGAACTGAGACTTATTTAAACTGTGTAATTATCACTTTTTAGCTTTACTTATAAAAACAATTTTCAACTCTATTCTAAACAATTGACTACCATGATGATAAATGACCCTTAACAGCTAATGAGGAGTCTGTGCATTGGCACATTTTTGCAATTATCAACATCACATTATGCGAAAATGGTATATCTTACATTTGAATAACCCATATTTAAGGATAAAGTTATGACTGGGCTTGTGTGTGCGTGTAGGGAGTGAGCGTTAAAGCACCATTACTCAACCCAGAATTAAGGTTCGGGTATTGTGCATTACTCGCAAGCAATGGGTGCAACCCTAGTTTCACAATCATGCAATAACCAAGATTATCTTAAATTTTCAAAATTGAAACCATAGTAGCTTTGTCATTTGTAAAGACATTCAGTAATTGCATGTGTTATTTTAAAAAAAATCTCTTTAATTTTATTTAATCTGTTAACTTTAAAACAAATACTATTCATGTTTCAAAAAGAGGTCCGCAGAATATCTTTGTTAAGAAATGATAATGATATTGGAGTCTAATGCTTACTACGATATGCACTTATTTGTATCAGAAATTTTTATTGTGACAAGAAAAAAATATAAATAGGTTTATCAAAAGATACATGAGAATATTATTGTGTCATTCCGAAATCAACCACAAAGACATAGGTGCAGTGTGCCTGACCACGTGCAGCACAATGTGTTACAGGGTTACCGCGTGCGGATAAATATACTAGTATTTGCTAAGATTCTCAATAAATAATTAAAATATGCATTGTTCCTAGAGTACAGGCCTGTTGAAAGTTTAACACTGAGCTAACTAACAGGTATTGATGCTTGGCTACCGAATGTCAGATATATGGATAACTAGTGGCTCAAAAGCTTTCGAGATATAGATAGCAGTTGCCAAGAAGCTGTCAAGATATGCATGTAGCTAACGTTGGATCCAAATAAGCTGCCGATTTGACACTAATTGGCAGCTAATTTGTTAGTTTAATGTTAGCTTTCGACAGGTTTATACAGCAATACATTGCCATCTATTGCAATTACCTATAAAAAATTAAAATATACATATCTATTTGCGTACGAAACAGTGCAGTTATTAAACTGAATACTGGTTTGAAGTATGGATTCATCTTTCTATGTAGCCCTTTTTCTGGAATCTTCCCTTTTACAATTTTTTTCATATACAGTCAAACCTGTCGAAAAATGCCACTTAAGGGGACCATGGCCAGTGAAAGTGGCCTTTATGGGCATGCGACCTTCATATAAATGTTCAAATAACACGAATGAAGAACAATTAGGATACAATTCTAAAGGCCTAATAAACAGGTGGTCCTTATTTAGAGGTGGTCTTTAAGGCAGGAGGGACTTGAATCTCTGTAAAATGAAATAATCATCACGATATTTAGAAATTTCGATGTTTTCAAAAAGACGAATAGATACTTCTTTGAAAATAAAAATGAATACTTTTGTTACTTCACAAAACATACAAAATTACCGGAGTTCCATCTATTTCACTTATTTGTCCTAAAAAAGTTCTTTCGAGCTCCTGTGTTGATGTTTTTTAATGAAATATTAATGTATGTTGTTGATTCGATATAAATATTGAACATTTAGACTGATTTTCTGTTTGGTTTTCAGGAAAATTATTATCACACTTGCTACACCCTTTAGATACACTTTTTATCAAGTCTCTGTTAAACTAATGGGCGTGTTGGTCAATGACTTGTATTTCATTTGCAAATTTAAGACACTCCGTTTATCAGGTGTATCTGCTTTCGAGTTTACCACACTTGTTACACCTTTTAGACACTCCGTTTATTAGGTATGCGTTGGCCATTGCCATATTATTTTTTCAGTTTCGAAGTTCTTCAAGTTTTTCAAGCTCGCTTCATCTTTTTGACACGTTTTTTATTAAATGTCCTATGGACTTTAAAGGAAGGGTCTCCCACACATTAATTATCACGTTCGTAAGATTCTACGGGTTTTTTAGGTTTAACAACCTGGGATCACGTTGTAGAAGTTGTTGCAAACATGTTATAGAAACAGAACAGAACTGTCGCAGGTTCGGCAAGAAGCTAACGAATTAGTGCTAAATCAACAGCTCATCTTGGCCCCTAATATATCTCGATCGTTTTAAAATATTTTCGGCAGCTGATATATTTTTCTCGGTAGCTATTTTTGCCGGTAGGTATCCATATCGCGCACTCAGCAGCTGAAATTCGACTCCTTTTCGTTAGCTTAGTGTTAAACTTTCGAAAGCTCTATACTGTATAGTTGATCATTGTTTTGTATAATATATGGGATAGTTATTGACTAGACATTAATACTACAATTTAACCTGTCTATAAAAGTCATCTAAAGGAACCAGTAAAAGTGTCCCTTATGGGTAGTTAAAACATATATACACAAGTTTAAATAGCCTGAATAAAGAGTCATTGTGAAAAAAATCAGTGGCCTTTAAAAGCATTTGGCTCTTTTATAGAGGTGACCTTTAAGTTAAGTTTGACAGTATTACATTTTTTTCATTTCTTCTTTAAATTTCGGTTGTTTACTTGGCGTGGTTTTTATTGCGTAGGCGAAGGCCGTTGCTAATTATGTGCATTTTTCTGTTGTATGAAAAGTCGTCTTTTTGTGTTGTATTACCAAATTGTCAATGAACAGACTACATACAGATTACATGTTGGTGGCCATTTTAGGGCAAAGCGAACAACACGTCGTTTTATGGAATCTAAATGTGATAATATCTAGTCTGAATGCGACCAACTCCAGGCGGGCAATTAACGCTTCATTTCTGTAATGTCGTGTGAAACTCAATTGTGGTTTCTAAATATAAGTTATAGAGCAATTATGACCTAGCAGTAAAATTATGAATGATACTAAAGGCTACATTTGAAACTTTATGAAACACAATGATGTCTTTGTGTCCAGGATTACCCTGGATATATTTGACGTCCCATAGTTCCATTATGGAAGTTCACGTGACTAACCTGACTTGTCAGTTCCAAAGTTTTTACTTTGCTTCTTTGCTTCTGGATTGTGATTTGGATATAGATAAGAATGTTTGTTGTTTATACTAAAAGCAATCCCGAATATTTGCATCCGTAAACCTTCGTTTTGTTTAGGCTTTTTATCACTCTCAAGTTTTTATGGTTGTCATCACAACATCGTTGATAAGTATAATATTTCTGTAACCAAAATTACCATGGAAATATTTGACGTCCCATAGTTCTCCATGTTCCTTTTATTCTCAATTTCGATTCCACACTTAATTATACACAGGAGGTGCTTACCATTCCGAAGCATCCGTTTTTAGTTCCCTGGTAAAAGTTCACGTTTAAACTTTATTTACCAGTATCCACAGTTTTTACTTTTGGATTGTGATTTAGGAAAATGATTGATATCTCTTTTTTGATTTAGATTCCACTGGGTTGACCTGGCGTTTAGAAATATTTGGAGTGGATCTGAAGTTTTGTTTGTAAAGGTTAATATAAAGCTTAAATGTTTTCTATACACTACTGTGTAACCTGTTGAAAAAACAAAGAATTGCAAAGAAACCGTACGCTGTCCATGACATACAACTATCTACGATTGGTCCTCGGGTGACATGTGAACGGTAAAGTGTAATTGGGTTGTATAAATGTCAGCGTGGTTTCTGTAAAATCCTTAGTAATTATTTAACTCGAGGTCAACAAACCATCTTACAATATCTATGTAAAAACAAAGAATTGCAAAAAATATGTACGTAGTCACTCGCTGTATCTGACATACAGCTGGCTGTGATTGGCCCTCGGGTAACTTCGGGTGAACGACACAGTGTAATTGGGTCGTATAAATGTCGTCGTGGTCTCTGTAAAAACCTTAGAAATTATTTAACTCGAAGTCAACAAACCATCTTACAATATCTATGTTCATGTTCTCATAAATCATCTTTCCACAAATTAGTACTGGTTTGAAATTTGATGGCCTTGACAACATAACAAATCTAACCTTAGGCGATATTGCTATTGTGTAATGAAATCAGAATCCTATAGAGTGGCAATTATTTTCTTGATTTTTGCTGTATGAGAATTTTTGCAGATGTTTAATTAAAGGCGAATGTACTCCTTAACATTATCTGGCTTAGTCGGTTTATTTGTTTTAAGAACTGCCGAGTACCATGACAATATTGGGTCAATAGAAATTGGAGCTTGAGCAAACTAATCAACTTTTAAATTGTCTTATCGAGTTTTACAATAATGATAGAAATTTCATCGTTTAAATTCCCAGCTATTCGGTTTTAACAGTTTGCTTATTTGAGCTGATCGAATAATTCTTAAAAAACGATAAAATGCCAAAATCCTTCCAAACAGATAGCCTTGACAGAAAACAATACCATGGTCACGTGTTTTACGGGAAAACGAAGAGCTTGATATAAATTCATAACTGATAACGTTACTAAATTAGAGTTCGGGACAAAATTTTCAAACAGATATCCTTTGCAGAAAACTTGAAGAATGCCACAAGCTTTATGGGAAGAGGAAGAACTTTTACAAAGAACCGTTTGAATCTGGTGTGTGTGTGTGTGTGTGTGTGTGTGTGGTGTGTGTGTGTGTGTTGATGAACCAGTACCAATCACGCGTTGTATATTATCTTCGTCTGTCGCAAAGTACACCGCCGTGAACGGCACCGTATAAATGGGACGTATACATTTACAAATGTCGGGGTGGTCTCTGCATATAGCGACTTTCAGTTACGAATAGGCTCAAGAGAACAATATCACGATATTAGAGTGTATCGAATTTTCTTTTAAAAAGCATAATTGACTGTCATAAATACAATTACTCAGAGAACAATCATGAAGAGGGTACACTTTTTGAGCTCATATCGCAGGCCATCAAAACACAAAATAAAGCACCAGAAACCGCCAATATCCTGCGTAGCATACTCTAAATCGGATACTTTTAGCACCACTAATTTTTTGCGATTAAGAACAATCAATACAGAGACCATACTTATAAGCTCAAGTCGAATATCTTTCAATAATATGACCAGAAACCGCCAATATGCATTGTAAATTCGAATATGTTTCGCGCTACTAGGTTTTCAATTAGACTCAATACAGGAAACATATTTTAAAAATACCTTCAAATTGTAATGAACAAGTTTTAGCCTCGAACAATGTTTCTGGCTAGCAAGCTACAGATTATGATTTCGCAGCATTTTACTTAAATCGCCATTAATTAAGTAACGGTAATGGTCCACTTTTTTATCTCAAGCTCGAGTACAGAAAAAACAAAAATTATTTCCGCTGTTTGCATATTTATTAAACTGTGAGAAAATATAGTAATCCCTTGAAACCATTTTTTATAGGAATGTTGTCTGGGGGATACTAAATTTTCATACTATAGACTTTTACTATATTAATCTTCAGCATGAATCAATGATTTAGTATTTTCTATTACAGCAAGGAATGCTTTTTTTCAAGGATATTTTGCTTCATTTGAGCAATAGGTATAATAACTGCCACCTTAATAAGAAATATGATTAGAAATATTTTTCCATACGGCTCAGTTAGTAGATATATATATTGTAAAATTTTATAAAATATTATTGTGTTTTGATTGCTGTCGTTATAATTGAAATAAAATACCTCGACCATTTCTCTGATGGAATAGAATTTCAGATTTTTTGAATAAATAGATTTCGATGACGTTTGATTTGTATCCAATGAGAGCTTTCGCGAGTTGGCTGTTCCCAAATGCCTGCTTTAAATGAAGGAGAAATTGTAAGTCGAAACGTCTGTCTAGTGCTGAAAAAATTAACACTTGTAAAATAAGTAAAATTGTAAAATACAATTAAACCAAGTAAATGCGGTACTGGTACTGTTCTTCAAAAAAAAAAAAAATTTCTCTGAATAGAAATATGAAAGAAAGAAATTTCCAATTAAAATAATTTGAAAAAAAACAGAAACACAAGAAACGGGTGAATTTTTTGTGCATTATTAAGTAAAATAAAGCATGTTTTTAAGTAAAGGATATAAGCCTTAACTGTCCAGTATGTAAAACATAGGACTTGTCTAGGTGCTATTAGACTGTTTTCGCAATATATTTGATTGTTGGCACTAGTCTATTTTAGGTATGTTAGGCTATTGGACTCGAGAGAACAAAGGATGACGTCATAGCCATATTTTTATTATTTTTATTGAGTTCTTTCATGGACCGTAAAATATAGAACCCTCCATTATATCTTTTATCACATCACTAGACATTTATCAAAATCATCTACCAAGGTCGGAAATATTATAAACAATGGTCTAAGTATCTGCTCCTCCTTCCTTATCTTGTCTTACAATTGCTTAAATGACTTGTATGTTCATGGTTGTGTTGGCTGTTTCCTAATGCATGTTTTTTTAATTATGGCAAATAGTTCTACTTACATTTAATCAAACCGATAAAAACGATTTGATAAATGTTTATTAATTTTGACATGCTAATGGTCGATTATCTATATGAAAAATTCTAAACATCCATTTCAACATTCATTAGTCTGCAAAATAAATAATGCATGGCTGTACATACAATGGACGTATGCTGTAGACTATTATTATTTATTGTCGGGAATATTAATACAGATGGTTCATGGCTTTATTTTATAATAAATACTTCGTCAAATTTATGAATGTGGAAAGAAGACAATGGGACAAGGTGAGCGTCTACTAGGGGAGTGATACCGGGTGCTCCAGAAAGATACGCACATTATTTCTAGTAAGTTACAACCAAAAGTTGTGAAATATTTACTGAGAATTGGAGAAAAATGGAAGTATGGGGCATCAACTATATCCAGGATAATCTTGTATAAACAAATGTCTCAGTGTACAGCTCATTCCACAAAGAAACATAACCCCCTCATTTCCATAAAGAAACGACACATTTAATACAATAATAGTACGAACAAAAATACAAAAAAAAACATTTCTTTTAGAAATGATATAATTAGAATTAATTACATTGTTTGGTATGAACACATGCTAATTTACAACTAGTATTTTGTAGAAGCACCTCTTGCTTGAATAACAGCTCTAACATGAGGTAGTGTTGAAGCTTCTTTATGGAACGAGCTGTATATTAATGTAGTCAAAATCTGTGTTTTTCTTTTCCTTTTTCCTTTCTTGCCTGTATCTTTTATTTGTTTTGCTGTTTTGTGGTTCTCTAGTACTTGTTGTTAAATACAGCAAATTGTTCTACTTACATTCAATTATAACGATTTATAAACTATCTAGTACATGTTTATTAATTTTAATTTTGACATTCTAATGGTCATCCATTTCAACATTCATTAGTCTGCTTAATAAATGAAACATAGTTGTACGTACAATGAACTAATATTGTATTATTATTTATTGTCGGGAATATCAATACAGATTGCCTATGGCTTCATTTTATAATAAATAGTTCGCCATGTTTTTAAATACAGCAAATTTTTCTACTTACATCAATCATACAGATAGTACATGTTTATTAATTTTGACATTCTTATGGTCAATCATCTTTTGTAATAAAGTCCAAACAGCCATTTTAACATTCATTAGTCTGTCTAATAAATGAAAATGACTGTTCGTACATTGGACGTATGTTGTAGACTATTATTGTTTATTGTCGGGAATATTGATACAGGTTGTTTATGGCTTCACGTTATAATGAATAATTCTACTTATTTATGAATGCCTAAAGTTGATATGTTTGACGAGGTTAACATGTTGCGAATCAACACAAACCAAGCTTATCAGGAAATGATGGAAATTAGCCGACATTGTTGATCCAAATGTTTTTATTAACGATACCAAAAAACCTCTGAATTCATCAAGACAAACATACCAATCCATGTTCAAGTAATTATCCCAAAACAAAGTTGAAATTTTGAAACTGGTAAATAAGGTTAGATGTGTGATTTTCATTAAGGTTAGTCAGTCAAGTTCATTCAGAAGGGTAAACATTTCCTGTTTAGCTAGCAGACGTATTTAAATTGTTACATTCATAAAAGACATACCATTACTACGTTGAACCTGGTTAAAACAATAAACTAGATTTTTTTACACTGAATGAAATATAATATTTGGGATTTTCTCAACCGCTCTATTTTTAGCTATCTGTATGAGAATCAAGACGATATTGTGAATCAATCATTTTGCGTAAACGGTACCAAAATGGCTGTGAATAAGTTTTTTTTATAAAGGAAATCACATCTAAAAGTACTTTATTCATAGGAGACATACAATTACTACGTTGAATCCGTTTTAAAACGCAATAAAAACTCTGTACCGGATTTTCTATGCTGCGTATTGTGTTGTTTTCTTGGTTGGCTTGATTATTCTCAGGTATAAATTATTTACATCAAAAACAAACACAATAATCCATTCCTAAATCATTATGCCAAAGCAAAGTAAAAACTTTAAAACTGAAACATATGATCAAACATATGAACATCCAAAATGAAAGATAAACTGGGTTATCTGAAAGTGTAAGGACCTCTTGTTTAGTTAGTTACACCCTCCATGTGTGTAATCAAAATTTAGAGTAAAAGGAACATGGCACTATATACGGGCATCAAATATATCAAGGGTAATTCCGAACACAGCGATGTCATTTTTATCAACAGTATTCAAATCGATAAAAACGATCTAGTGCATGTTTATTAATATTGGCATTCTTATGGTCAATCGTCTTTTGTAATAAAGTCCAAACAGCCATTTCAACCTTCATTAGTCTGGTTAATAAATAAAACATAGTTATACGTACATTGAATGTATGTTGTTGATCATTATCGTTTATTGTCAGGAATATTAATAAAGATTGTTTATGGCTTCGCGCTATAATGAATAATTTCTCGAATTTATGAATTCCAAAACAAGTTAAAACCTAAGGCGATGTAAACATGTTGTGAAAATGATGATACACAAGGCCATATTTGGATCAAAACTTTTTCGATTTTGATACCAAAAAGTTTTAATAAGTATTTTTCACAAATCGTATTTCAAATTGTTTTATTCAATATAGACATGAAATTGCTACATACAATTACCTGTCTTAAATCTTATTAAACCAATGAACCGGAATTGAATCCATTGTCCTTCCTTGATATTGTTGAGTGGTTTCAATAATTTACTTTAATTTTGTTGCTTTTTTATTGCGTTTCCTGTTCCCAAATAAATATTTTTTATCATTATTATTATTACCGTCTGAGTTTGTGATATCTTCCTGGCACCAGCCACCAGCAGAGATGCCGTCTCGGGGGTTAAATTACATATTTCTGACAATAATACACAATGCATATACATATGAAACAAGAAACAGAAATTCTGGATCGAAAGTTTCTTTTATTATCCTAAAACATGAAAAGGCACTTTAAGTTACAGATTTATTTTTTAAAATGTTTAAAATCATTATTTTTAGCTCCAATGAAAAATTGAACAATAGAATATTAAGGATGGCATATCGATGTAAGTTTGTTGATGTATCATTTAAAAAATAAATTTTATTTTATGTGCATTTTATGCTGTCTAGTGCTGTAAAATTATGACAAGTAATGATATGTAATGAACCATATAAGTCGATCGTTTTGGGCTATCCAGCATTACAAATAACACATTACACAACATTTATAGTAGTTTGCATACAAAATTCGATATTTAATGAAAAGTTGTCCAAATATGTGAATAATTTTCTTGTTTAGCGGGTTTAAAATTTACTGAAGGAAGACGGTACTTCTAAAAGTACTTTAAGCGTATAAGTACCCTTCCAAAGTCGCCGTCTGGGATTATGGTTCGGACATAAACTGGTACGGTTTTTTATTTTTGCTTCCTGTTTATTTCTTTTACTTGCATTGTTCTCGTCATGACAATATTATTGTTAAGTATGATGTCCCTGTTTCAACAATTACACTTAATAAAAAAACAAACATACTAATCCATGTCCTAACCACAATCCAAAAACAGTAAAAACTTTGGAACTGACAAGTCAGGTTAGACACGTGAACTTTCACCACGGAAGTGAGGCCGGATGCTCCGGAAGGGTAAACACCCTTCATGTCCTAATCACAACCCTGAAGCAAAGTAAAAACTTTGGAACTGACAAGTCAGGTAAGGCACGTGAACTTTCACCTGGGAAGTGAGGCCGGACGCTCCGGAAGGGTAAACACCTCCTGTTTAATTATTTGACGTCCCATTGTTCCATGTTCCTTTCATTCTCAGTTTGATGCCAGACGTTGCAGTTGTAGCTGGCTTAACAGGAGGTGCTTACCATATCCTAGTGAAAATTCACTTGCGACTTTATTTGCAAGTTTCACAGTGTTTACTTTGCTTTGCAACTGCAATGTGAACACGGATTGGTATGGTTTTTTTTATTGTTTTGCCATATTCATGACGATGTTGACTGTTGTCAAGTACATGTGTTCAGTTGTGTTGACTGTATACATATACTCAGCTGTGTTAGCTGTTGGCAAGTACATGTTTATTGTATACATGTGTTTAGTTGTGTTGACTGTAAGCATGTGTTCAGTTGTGTTGACTGTTGTCAAGTACATGTGTTCAGTTGTGTTGACTGTTGTCAAGTACATGTGTTCAGTTGTGTTGACTGTTGTCAAGTACATGTGTTAAGTTGTGTTGACTTTTGCCAAGTACATGTGTTCAGTTTTGTTGACTGTATACATATGTTCAGTTTTGTTGACTGTATACATGTGTTTTTGATAATAGCCTATATAAAATTTCATGACTAACTTGAAGTAAACAAGGATAAATTGTTCTACTCATGTTTGATCAAATGAGCAAGCACGTGTTTATTAATTTTGACATTCTAATAGTCGATCATCTTTTTGTGATAAATTCCAAAAAGCCACTTAAAAAATCATTAGTCTACTTCATAAATAAAATATAGTTGTACGCATATTGAACCTATTTTGTAGATGATTATCGTTGTTCATTTCAAGGATGGTTTATTGAGATGTTATATGACTTCACGCTATAAATAATAATTGGTTTGTTTATGTTTTTTGGAAAACAATTTTATATTCATGACAAGGTAAACATGTTGCTAAGTAAACAATCCATACTCTCAGTAGCTCCGGAAGGGTAAGCTGCTCCTGTTTAGATCTGAATTAGTTACAGAAATATAGCTAGTGCCTTTCGATAGTACTCAAAGTACATTATAAGACATTAACTGCCATGACCATACGATGTCAAAAACTATATTATCAGTAGTCCAAATATGCGTTTTTCCTTTGTTTTGTTTAAACGTTTAAGTATTTGTTTAACTGGGATGGTTGAGTTCCTTCCAATAGTACAATATGCTTATTACAAGATATTTAGTCGCGTTTTTCCGAAGTAGAAAATTTTATAATGGGTTGTACAAATATGTGTGCACCCTTTCTTTCAAAGGCTTGTTCGACCCTTTCCTTCTTTATCTTATATTGTGTTTTGACTGTGTTGGTTGTTGCAAAGTACAGTTTTTAGTTGTGATCACTTTGTCCTTCCCCAATACAAATGAAAATTTCTGGACTTTGGATAAAGACTCTATTACTCAACTCTACTATGTGTACATGTGTATGTGACCATAGTCCGAAAGTTCTCCTATGTTCCTTTTCATTTTTCAATTTTTATTTTACACGTTACGAATGTAGTTAGCTTACATATGTTTACCTTTCCGGACCACATGTTGGCACTTCCTTCGTGAAAGTTTTTGTGTTAACATTAATTCACCAGTTTTATTTTAAACATTATAAAAATAATTCGCAAATTTTTAAAGTTTTCATTTTGCTGGTGGGATTTGAATACGAGTCTATAAGAATCTATTATTACTTGTAACCGACCATGATTAACTGAAGTACATAAGTTCTACTTATGTTTAATCAAACGAGCAAGTATATGTTTATTAATTTTGACATTCTTATGGTCGATAGTCTTTTGTAATCAATTCCAAACAGCAACTTAAATAGTCATTTGTCTGCTTAATAAATAAAAGATAGATGTACGCACTGTTTACTACAATGAACATATATTGGCGATTATCATTGTTCATTGCTAGCAAGCTTAATTAAGATTTTATGGCTTCGCGTTGTGATCAATATTTCGTTTATTTATGAATTTGAAAAACAGGTTAATATTAAACATTAATAACAATGTAAGTATTATATGGCAAAACACTGAAATAATCAAAATAAACAAAATCACAACAATCCATGTCAAAAAAGAAATTAAAAAAGCAAAGTAAAATCTTTGAAAACTGGAAAATTAAGTTAAACACATGAACTGCCAATAGTGTACTGAGGCTTTGTGCTCTGGAAGGATCAGCGCCACCCGTTAAGCTAGTTACACCAAATGTGAAGAAACGTGTTCAATGTTTTAGAAATAAATATTGTGGCTTGGCATGATCAAAGTTTTTTATTACTAAATTTCAAAGATAAAGGTTAAAGGTTCAAACCACACTAGAAATTCGGAATTTTCTGGCCTAATCTCCTCTAACCACAGTGTCAACAATGGAGCTCTAAAAGGCTCCTTACTAAAATAGGCATTTTGATAAATTTTAAATCTGAGAAAGACTAGACAATCAAAGAATCCTACAATTGAAAACGATTTTAACACATTAGATACGAAAGCTTGAACAAACTTCCGCATAACTTCATTTGCAAACACTTGACATGTTTACGTTCATGATAGGACCAGATTTAAATTAGGTAGTAATAAACACATCTTATCACAATGACCATTTACTGTCTATAGCATACCACAACCCATTAGTAAAACTATGACCTGTTATTAAAAACAAATACCTCGTATCCGGCAACAGCTTGGTTTTAAATATTGATTAGTTTAAATTGAAAACATGAATAAAACAAATTACATTTTTGACATTTTGACCTGGACAAGGTGTGTTTGGTTTTTTTACATCATAAAACGACATGGTTTTATATGTTTTACGGCTACATATTTACAACATGCTATAGGTCACATGTTGACAGCACAATTATTCTCGAATGTTTTCTATCCAATAGTTCATTATATGAAGGTGTTCGGGCATTAACAAAGACTTGTAAACTTTCTTATTTATCATTTATCACACCACTTTTACAGCAGTAACGTGAAAGCCTTGTAATTCTTATTTAAGAGCACTTTGTGCCATACGAAAGACTGAAACTGGTGATAATTACGGTTGATTATCTTGTTTCTTCTGGTATAAAAGTTTGGACACTGTAATAGTGCTGTAACCACGACACTTGAAAGTTGACAGCCGATCCCCTACAGGATGGGTCGGGAATTTTATAATCAGTGATATCAATGTGTGATTGTCCTTTTTTATGTCTTGTTTGACTGTTAAATCACTAACTTGCATTGTGTCGTATATTTTTGGCGGTTACCAAGTACACTTTATCAGTTGCAAATGTATATCATTTATGATTAAAAAGATGTTATAACTTTTAAGCAACTTGAACAAGTTGTAATAAGTCAATTAAGTCATTCAAGACACTTTAATAAGACTTCTCATTGTATACCCCATACTGTTGCTTAAACAGAATAGGATGCCTTATTTGGGTTTCCAGAATTTCTGTCCGAGCACTACTAATGAGGAATCCCATTCCGAAACGGTCGTTTAGTGTTGCAAAGTGAAAACAGATTTAGAAATAATTCTACACTCAAAACATGTACAAAAATATTAAAAAAGCAACAAGAATGATTACAATGAAAATATTTATTGAAGAATGTATATTTCATATTAACTATATTTTATAACAATAAGTTCACCAGATTCATTAACAAGTGACTATACAATCATATAAACATTTTATATATAACAAGTGTCATTTTAATTAATAAATATACGATGATGCATATCAGGCACCTGTTGGAATCATTAAAACAATTTAAAAGCAACATTTCAAAATAGAAAAAAAAACATATTTCTGAGTTTTAACTCAGTCTTAACTAACTATAATTAGTCGCATTTATATACTAAGTTATGGCGGTTGCTTAAGTACCATGTAATATCCACCAACGTTTGTGCAGGGCAATTATTTCCTTTGGATATAAGTTGAAGTTACTCATGTTATTCCAGGATTTTGTAATTTAAAGTAAACTTTTTTTTTTAAAAAGTTCTGAACAAACGTTAGAGAGGTCACATAAATTATACGCTGGAGAAACCCATTAAACATAACATGGCGTTCGCTTTCGCACCACGTGATGCTCCCTAACATTTGTGCGGACCAATTATGTCCGTTGAATAAGTTGACTCTCGTTATCTCGAACTCGACGGGGAAATGCAAAAAGTTCGACTTATCCGGAGTTCGAGATAACCGATGTTAAAAAAGGCAACAAAAGGGAAGTAACTCGTACACGCCTACCGGAAGTCGCTTCCGGTTTATCTTGTCAAACTATGTGTCATCGGCATTGACATTTTCAGATGCAATGATAAATGATTCAATTATGCATTTTGTCTTATAAGATTAACTTTAGTTACTTAAATTTGTCAATAACTGATTGCGCTATTGTTTTTAGCCGACAAATAGTGAAGTCCGCTTTGGTCTCCATACCAGTTTCGCTTTGTGTACTTTAATCACCCCAAGCTTCCGGTTGTATTGAGTAACGCTTTCGGCAGCCATGTTCAGCTTGGCAGTAATTATAACACCTGCTAATCTCCTTGATGGTTTAATTGCTTATGCAAGGGATAATAATTAAGGGCTTAAGGAAATTGGGAGGTCAGTGCAATGTTGTAATTTTAAAATCAACACGAGGCCGACAGTCAAATATTTTATTTATGTCGGAATGTGTTTTTTCTACCAAAAAATCTGTAGGCGTTGACAAATTTGATTTTCCAAAATTTTGTTCGAGTTAACAAATTTAATTTTCCTAAATTTTTTGTTCGAGTTAACGAGTGTAATTTTCTTAGGATTTTCATTCAAGGGGACGAAAATATTGTTCGACATATCCGATAATTCGAGATATCCGAGTTCGAGATAACCGGAGTGATTTTGGTTTAATAAAGAACAACTCTGTTCGGACTTTTTAAAAAAGTTCGAGATATCCGGTAGTTCGAGATATCCGAGTTCGAGATAACGAGATTCGATGTTAATCCAGGAATTAGTGACGTAATTAAAAAAAATCTGCACAAACGTAAAGGAGATCACATAATAATCTGGGGAACCCTATTAGACAAAACATGACGCATTAAAAATAAAGGCTATATATTGGTCCCCTGTATAGATTCCATTCACCACAAACTTCCTTCAGAGGGAGTAAACTCAAAATTGCGAGGTGCAACGGAAAAAAATGAGGCAGAAAGAAAATTTGTCAAACAAAAGGCTAATGGGCATAATTAAATTTGGAAAAAAATCCTGTTAATGGGTATTTTATTAGGACTTCTATAAATACACGTATTTAAGTAAACAAGTGCTCGAATTATTATTGTAAACACGCTTATCCTTAATTTATATTAAGAGTGTTTATGATCTGCTTTAAATTATTTTTATTTAAAGAGTATATACACCTGTTTAACCTCACGTACATACGTGTTCGGTGTTTCATTTTTCTTAATTTCATATCGCATAGTATAATTCTTCCATGCTGGAAGCTAACATAAATCTCCAGTTTCAGTTTTTACCTTGTTTAACGATTAAATTTTCAATGACCTTTGATTATAAAACTCCAGACTTTGTACAGTAGATTAAATGACAAGTGACATAGTCATAGTCCTATTAGGTGAGGTCATACCATCCCACTTATTTTACAACTTCGTCGTACATAATTCTGTACACTTGAAAATAAACGTCGTTTTACCAAACTATATACAGTCCAACCTGCCTTAAAAGCCACCTCTATATAAAGGTCACCTCTATATAAAGGCCACCTGCTTATAAAGGCCAGTATAATTATATCCCAATTGTTCTTTATTCATATTATTTGAACCTGTATATGAAGGCCACCTGCCTATAAAGTAAAAGGCCACTTTTACTGGTTCCTTTGGGTGGTCTTTAGAGACAGGTTTGACTGTAGTACCATTTTTTGAAGGAAAGAAAATATATTTTGATATAAAACTATTTAAGAGGTGGTATTTTTTTAAATCTGAAAGTTTGTAGTGTATTTATTTAAACCTTTTTAACGTCAATGATTTAGACAATACTATTAATTACATATTATACCAGTGTTATTTTTACAGCACTAGACGTCTGTTTCGGATTGCAATTCCCTACAAGTATTTTTGGACCAAAATTGTAAAACGAACCACGTGGTTAAAAAAATACACAAAGGGTCAATATATTCTGAACCAAATTAAAGTGAGGAAATACTTTGCATTAAGAAGTATACCTTAGTTTTTGAGAATTTTCGATTTTAACAAGCACAAAGTTTAATCGAAAACAAAGATAACAGTAAATGTCTAAAAAGTTAAAGTAAAAACTTTGAAACAAGGCAAAAAAGTTACAGCATTTTAATAAAACCACACGGCTGAAAAAGAGAGACTTTGATTGAAAAAGAAATATGTTAGTTTCATTCAGTACAAATTGTGACGTTAACTTAGAAAAATTTAAAACGTAAAAAGGAAGATGTTCACAATCAGATTTCCTTACATCTTTTATCAACGCATTGAATCCAGATGCGTCGTATTAGTTCCTAACATTATAAACAGAACGTTCTCTTTATACAGAATACATGTACTCAAAAATAAACTAAACATCACAACAGATACCTCTTACTTCTGCAAAATCATTCATAGTTCAATCTATTGCGATAGTAGCGGGTTTTTTATTCTGTCCCATCAGCAATTTTTCAAAACTTTGTAATTAGATATCTGCATATTGTGTTAACTAGTTTTTTTTAATGGCATTGTTGAAAAAAAGGCTTTGAATATATAAAAGATGTGTTTGTTTCATTAAGTGCCAATTCTGTTCACTGACGAAAGGAAAAATATGAAAAGCTTTACAATAAGATTCCCTTACATCTTCCAAAACGCATTGATACCAGGTGTATCGTATTATTTGCTGAAATTATAAACACAACATTCTCTTTTATATAAAATAGAGAAAAATAAAACTTAATTATACCACCACAGCTATCTCTCATTATTGCAATACTTTTTGTTAAAAGCTAATTAGGTCAACATAATGCACCAAATTTTGCGTTTGACACAGTTCACTTTGATAGCAGTATTCGTTGTGATTTTTCCCAGCAAAAAATTGTCAGATCTGTTTAATATTTACAATTGCAATATCTTTGCTTCAATAAAGTATTTGACATCGACTATACTTTGCAACTTCATAGAGACATTGCTCCACGCGCTGACGGAATGACGTCAGATTGCCTTTTATGCAATTTTAGACATGCAAGTTCATAAAGACATTGAAAAATTACCTTATTCCTTAATTAACGACATAGTTGAAAAAAAGGCTTTGAAGGTACAACAATCTGTTCATTTTATAAAGTACCACTTCATGTTAGCTGTGATGTTAACTGACAAGGAAAAATGTGAAAAGCCTTACAATTAGCATGATTAGATTTGCTTACATCTAACATCAACGCATTGATTCCAGGTGCATCGTATTATTCCCTAAAACTATAAACACAACATTCTCTTTCATACGGAATACAGAAGAATAAAATAAACAACAGCACAGTTATATCTCATTATTAGAACTCTTTTCTGTTAAATGATTGCTGGGCTGTTTACATCATAGTCATATAAGTCAGTGTATGTTGTATTTTTGGATTTCAGAACTGTGAAAATCTGACGAGGGGTTGTAAATTGTAATCTCAATTTAACTGATATATTATCTCTATATCATAAAACATTTTGTTTTGTTTCTTGGTCTATATATCACCATGATCTAGTTTTACAATCATTCCTATAAAATATTTTTCTTAACATAAATTTACAACCTTTGCCAATTTTATTTGTAACTGAAACAACAATAAGTAAATAATATAAAAGATGAAAATAAAATAAGCTGAAAATCTGAAAATACACTATTATTTTGAAAACTAACAACCTAATTCATATTATAAATTTGCGGATGGAAGTTATGTAAATTGTTAGTGAAGACATGATTGTGAAACTCGGGCGATATCTTTTAAGAAAGGCAGCGTTAATAGAGAGAGGGTAAGTTGTGGTGATTTATTCCCCAGTCAAGATCCTTAAATCTGTATCGAGAATGTGTCAGTCCAGGAATAGTGAAAAACCTCGGATTGTCTGATAACCATTGTTGAGTGAAATACAAACTTACTCATAATAAGATTTACCCGAGAGAATGGAAAGCTAGGTCATTAGGGCTCCGCTGTCATCCTTCCTTAAGCATCACCGAAGCACAGAGAGAGAGAGAGAGAGAGAGAGAGAGTTTATTATATATGCGTTTTATCACACTCTGTGCATGAAATATTATCAGGAATGAAATATTATCGATTTAAGCCAGGTGTGTGTTGACAGGTGCTAAATGAGATTCCTCGATGTACATTACAATGCTTAAATGTGAAGGTATGTGTTTTTTAACGCTTCGGCGCTAAAATTGCATCCAATCTCAACTCAAGGTAAAGAATTATGTATAAATGTTATAGAAGCGAGGATATTTTACTGCTTCACTGATTTATTTACAGCACAGACCTGTCGAAAGTTTAACACTGAGCAAACGAAAAGGAGTCGAAGCTCAACAGCTAAAGATATGGCTTAGCTAGGGCCCTTAGCCTACATAGAGTTAGAAAGGAGGTGTTGAAAAGCTTTCGAGATATCGCTAACGAAGCCCAGAGGTGAACTGTCGATCCGATATGATTCGTTAGACTCAGTGCTAAATTTTCAACAGTCTGTACTTTAACCGTTCTGTAAAACAGTTTCTATCAATACGTCTTGAAATCACAAATGTATGTCACCCATAAATCAGTTATTTTTACATCTGTTATAATCACAGATAAACCCTGTTCTGCGTTGTTATCAACAATAGCCTCGTAAGTTATTAAAGCTTGTTATATTTAGATTTTTGAAACAGATTGATGCTGTGTAATGTTCCAAGATCTTAAAAACATTATTTTTGAACAAATGTAAACTTGAAAAACCAAAAACTTAAATTTCTTTACCAAATTGAAAACAAACATATCTTTTCTTTGATTTTAATTTGAACAATAATTAAATATTATTAACAACATGTTGTGATGAAATTTCTTTAAAATATGTTACAAACATATATAAAAATTATACTCATAATGTCTGTCATTATCATAATAATAATGCATTTATCTTCTGTGTAAACTAGACGATTTACAAACATAACTTTGATTTTTGCAACATTACAATTAAAATATTAACGTATTAAAAATACGTTTACATTATCAAAAAATTGATCAAAACCTTTAAAGATGTTTGGACCATCAATAATGTTGAAAAAAGTTTAACGTGTTTTAATAATCAAATAAAATTTATTCCCATTTTTTCTCATTTTTTATCAAAGTTGATTGAATTTCACGATTAACCTCATACCAAACCAGCAATAAAATCATTGTTGGAAACTGATGAATAGTGTAGCAACCCCGAAAAGTTATAGTTTTATCAAATTTGTAACACTTAATTAATTCAAATATAATGATATACATGTACTTCATGATGATCGTCTCCATAATCTCTGACGGAAAATTTGTAAAGTGTAAATACAAGTATTTTAACAAAAATCACTCTGATCAACACGTCATTCATGATGTATCAGTTCTCTTCTTGTTAAAAAAATAAAACAAATGGCGAACAAACGATGACAAATAAGAAACGTTATCTGAATTTACCAGTAAAGTCCATGTTGATCAAATGTATGTAAGTGTATGCTAATATCGCGTCATATTTAATTTGCTGGAATGATAGGAACTCCTTAAACTTTAAAACAACAATCAGTACAGGCCTGTCGAAAATGTTACACCAAGTTAACGAATTAGTGACAAATCGGTGGTTTAATCTTTGGATTCGATAGCTATAACTTGACTATTTTTCAGAAGCTGCTTTCTATATCTTAAGCTTTTACTTTCATTTACTAACTATTCATGCATCAAATTCACGATCATTCCTTAGCTAAGATTTTTCTTAACTTAAATTTGCAAATATTGGTTATCGTTTTTGAAACTACTGATGAATATATATTTCAAAACTAAATGCAAATGTTTAAATCTTAAAGTAGTCTTAAAAATGACATCTTAAATTCCTGAATATCTTAAATATTCACAAAATAGTAAAGATTTGAAATTTTGCCAGATTTAAGCTAAGGAAAATCTTAGTTAAGGAATGGTTTTGAAAGCTGGGACCATATCTAAGACACTCAACAGCCGAACTTGACTCAATTTTGTTAAGTCAGTGTGTTAAACGTTCGACAGGTCTATACTTAAACACAGAGATAACATTAAAGTACAATACAATGTTCTTAACGTAGAATAATTAGGTACAATTTATATAAATTATCAAAATTCAAATTTTAGTTATTTTCATGAATTTGAAAGCAGTCTTGGATCAATCTTAACTCACTAAACTATATGCATTCAATGTTTCAAAATTATAGGAAACTGTTATATCATACAAATTGTACATTCTCAAACCTGCACATATTCAACCATTCTTTCAACAATTATAATGTATAACAAAGATATCCATACAAATTGTAACATTCTAAACCTGCACAATTCAACCACATTCTTAACAACTATAATTTGTACATAAAGATATTTATACAAATGTAACAATCTCAAACATGCACATATTCAACCACCCTTCTAAACAACTATAATGTACACAAAACAAACTGCATTCTCAAAAATGTACATAATAAATTATCTTCTTTAGCAACTACATTGTGTAAACAAATTTATTCATGAAAATTATAAACTTCTCAAACCTACACATATCCAAACACTTTTAACATTTAAAACATGTCTTCACCGAAATACCATGTTCTCACAGCTATCAAATCCATCCAGGATCTTATATTGAAAGCCACACATTCCATTTTTCCACACAGTTTTACCTATCCAAACGTCCTTGAATAGAACTATGTTGTATAAACATATGCAAACGTCCCCACACCTGTCACACACAATTCAGGTATATGACACACCTATACACATCCAACATCTGATATACAACTACACTATTTACTCACTGGTCTTTATAATATCCAAATTATGTCACAACTTAAAGTAATACTTCATTTATTTAATCAATTTGCTAATTGCTAATTAATCAAGACACTCTGCGGAAAATGAAACAAATGCTGTTTTTTCTGATGTTTGTTTCCATCATAATTATGTGTGTGACATTGCGGACATTAATCTATATATCACAGATCATGATAAATGTACGTGAAATAGTGAGCAGAGAGAACCGGATTTTTATTGTTTCTTTATCATCCACACTCAGTTAATCCAATAGGTCTTGATATTAATGTCCTTTTGTTTTTTGACAACAAACTTATTTCCTTAGTCGGGGAATGTGATTTCATTTTGTCTTTTCCTGACGATTTTTGTGACAACTTTTTGGAACCTTTTGCAGAATCTGCCCTCCCATCTCTCGTTTCCTCTGCGACCCTCTCTAACTTATGATGAGCAAATATTAATCTTTCTCTACTCCTATGTTTTGAAACTGGCTTGAATTGTTTTTCTTCTTCAGGTGGAGGTGTAGGGGGTCGAACCTTGGGCAATCTAAACATATCCTCCGGACATGTTCTTGCACGAGGCCTTGAAGGCACGTTAAAAAAGTCATCGTCACTTGACTGTTGTTCGGAACAATCCTCAACAGTGATCTGTGGTACATTTTTTGTAATAATTTTTTCTCGAACTTTGGCAGAGTCTGATAAGATCTTCGTCTCATAACGTCTGGTAATTCAAGCGTCCAAACATATCTGTTAAAACTGAAGGCTGGTCGTAATCACCACCCAACTCTTCTTTATGCTTAGCCATTTGATTGGAGTTCACACACAAATCTAATAAGACACACTATTATTTATGAATATAAAGAAAAACTTCTTTTCTCTTATTGTTTGTATATAAAAGTTTGTCCTGTCACTTACCTTCAATAAAGTATTTAAAACCCTCCGTTATTTTAATTTGAAGTATCTCCTATATTTAAATTTCCTGTTTATAATAAAAAGGATTTCCACTTCGTTATGATATAAATCCAGTATGTATTTAAACTCTGGTGTATATATAATTTGTCACTTTGTTATTATCCATTTATACATATATATAGTAGTATATACGTGTGTAGTCGCTGATTTAACACTGAGGTATTAGATATACACAAACAGTGCATTGACGGTTATATCCTATCGATCAGTCTTTAAGCATGCGTAATTTCTCCCAACAGGTCGTACATTAGCCAGCCGTTGTTGTTTGAATTTTTCAATTGCAAACGATTGTGTCTGAAGCGCCACCTTTTGTTGACGCGTAATATTTCTTTCCATTCTATGTAGGCGGTTCTCTTCTCTTTGACAGACGGTCTTACATTGGCGGGAAATAAGACCTGTTTGCATTCGATCGTTTTGTGATTAGAGTTAATGTGTTTCGTCTTGGTGTCATTAGCAGACTCCCTTTCATTACCGTTTCTTTGATGAGCGCTGTGTCCTGGTCCAATATTCACATAAACTTTATTATTCAGCTCGATACGGCTGCTGTTATCTATTGAGTGAGTGACTATTCTGTCCGCCGACATGTTGAACTGAAATAAATTAAAATTTGAAAATTTAATAAAGTTTAATTTAATAGTTATATCATTATAAAAATTATTTTGATGAAAACAAAACCAAATTATCAATACGGATAATATTTTGTTCATGATACTCATGAGTAGTGTTGTAGATGAAAAACTAAGGTTTTAACTAAAAAAATTACTACAGATCTTTCGAACGTTTACTGATCTTACGAAAAGGAGTCGAGACAAAGTTACCGAATGGCTGAGCGATATGGTTAAACAAAGTCTGAGAATTTATTCATGCTAAAACACCCAGAGCGAAGGTTAAATTTTCAGTCATTTCACAAAAAAACCTAGAGACGTTAAAATATTATTTACAATGACGGAAAACTCCATTTAACCAACCACTTAATTAATCATTTGTCCCTTTTTATCATAAGACTTAAAATGTGAGAAAATATAGTTTTGAGGTCTGTCATTATTTATTTTGGTATATTGATTTCATACTAGCTTATATCTGTTTTAACGTTTTTTTAAACTTTTCTGTCATATTACAGTGCATACAGTCAAACCTTTCTATAAAGGCAACCAAAGGGAACAAGTATAAGCGGTCTTTATGGCAAGTGGTCCCTATGTAAAGGTTCAAATAAAATGAATAAAGAACAATTGGGACACCATTCTACTGGCCTTTTTAAGCAGGTGACTCTTATATAAAGGTGACCTTCAAGGCAGATTGGGCTGTAATATTAAAGCGCTATACAAGCTTATTTTTGAAACTTTTCTGTCATCCAATGCATATTTGTAAAAAAAATTGAAAAAAAAAAAATTAGTATCAAGCTTACAAAAAGGAGCTTTAGCCCGGCTGTCGATAACTGAAATATATGCAGCAGCTGCAGAAAAAGTGTAATGGCGAACGATAGACAAAAAGAGCTACGTATTTGGCACTAATTTAATAACTTAATTTTAATCTTTGGACTTATCTATACTGTAAGTATTTATGTTAAAAACTGTCAAGATTTATCAGCTATCCTTAAAATTTAAAATTCACTTTCTATATGTATTAGGGTTTAAATATTCAATTCTATCATGTTAAAATCAAGCAAATCTTCTATGATTTATGTTCTAAGAATAATATAATTTCATTTAGGCGGACTTGGTGAACACAAAAATGACATGTAGAATTTGTCTTAATACACTGTAAGAAAGTTTATCTGACTCAACGAAAGGTGACAAGTATAACAAACATGTACTTATTCTACTGTGAAAAAGTCAACATTGGCTATTAAATGGGACGTTAAGGATTACATATAGGTTTTTTATTTGTTTTATTTGTTATTTTATTTATTTGTTTTTTTTTTTTTTTTTTTTTTTTTTTTTTTTTTTTTTTTTTTTTTTTGTTGTTGTTGTTCATCTTTCGGTAAGACAGGGTTATTTTTTAATGTTTGAATAACATATTTATATACCAGTAGGAAAATCAGACATTTGTTCCCTCAAAAACCTACTGCAAAGGGGTCACTAGTCGATGTTAAGAAAATATCGGACGTGGGCACAATTTTAGTATACATTAAAATACACAAAATACGACATTGATCGACTTGTTTGTTTGTTTTTTGATAAGTTTTCTTCTTCTATGATTATTATAAACAATAAATGACAATGGAAAAGGTTGAGTACCTCCTGTAAACTGTTTTGAGGGGGGTAATAGGAATCACGGTGTCTGTCTGTACGTCCATCTATATGTGTGTCCGTGTAAAACCGTGTCCGTATCTCATGACTGTCATAAAAATTCGCATAAATAATCTTAATGGTTCAACGGTGTGTCATGACCTTGAACCAAAGTCATATCGGAAAGGCCAAGGTCGCTTGAAAACATTAAACCTGTTTAAAGCTGTTTGGGGCGTTGGAGGTAGTATAAACTGAATAAAAATAAATAAACATTTACAAAGTTCTCAAGGCAGTAAATTAAAGTCAAAATTATTAAAAACATGAGAATACAAACAGAAATTAATAAATCCACAAATGAGCACTGATGTCGAACGGTTTACAATTAGCGGTGGACTGTTTTTTGGGTTTTTTTTCTGTCCGAATTCCAACTCAAGCAGTTCTGAGTAGTGTGAAAAAGTTAGCTTGCCAAAAATGAGTGTTCTTTCGGAGGGGGTACTCCAGTTTTCTCCCACATCCGAGAACTGGCGATTTGGATATAAGTGAAAAAAAACTTAGGTAGATCATAAAATTCGATCCCAATTCAATCTAATAGTCTTTGCTTTGTACCCATGTACATTTATGACAACAGTCATTTAGTGTACCCGCAAAGTAGCTGATACATTTCGCATCCCACTCAGTCCATTGAGCTATTACCGAACAAACCAGTCGAGGCGAATGGCGAGCAAACAAAACTGTTTAACCGATTGCGGTCGACCGGGATCAAACCGTCAAAACCAGTCAAGGCAAATGGCAAAGAAAAATTCCCTTGTTTCAATTGCGGTCGACCGGGATCAAAACTGACAAATGATATTTTGGTTTCGTAATAATATGCACCGTGTTTAGTACTCAACACAAAATAGATTCTGTGTTTTTTGTGTACCATGGTACGTGTATTATAGACAAGCATCATTGGTCGGTCTATGTATTATTTCATAAAAATTCAAAAGTAGCACATGACAGGTCTAACCACTGCGGTAGCTCAGTTGGTAGAGTGCTCGCTCCGTAAGTGGTAGCTCGAGGGTTCGAACCCCGACCGGGTCTGATCCAAGACTTAAAAGTGGGTAGTGACTGTTCTTTAGCCAAGCACTCGGCATTACGAAATAAAAGTCATGGTTCTTTCAGATGGGAACTTAAAATAAATGAGGTCCCATGTCAAAGTGTGCTTGGCACGATAAAGAACCCTGTCGTATAACGCTATCAGCGCAACGCACCGGCAACATTTCTGCACCTTCGCCTATAGTTGGCGACGTCTCTTTATAAGTGAAATATTATTGACTGGTACGTGAAACACCATTACTTACAATTGGTCCGTCCACTTGATTATTACTTAAATAGTTACAAGGAACTAGTGCACTTAAATGTAATTGGGGCATAAGTGTTTATTTTTACACCACAGGAAACACTAATGTCAAGCACATCCGCGATGTAAAATCAATGGTCGAGTGGTTTAGACAATTACGAAACCTTAAGTTGGGTGCTATATGTACAAGGTTCTAATATGACGTTTGTTTTACAATTGCCAATTTTAACACTACAAACGCATTGGGTGGATTCTCCTATATGAATATTCCCAATGAACGAACAAGCCGACAGGTCAGTGTTCCGTTTTTAGAAAGCCACTATCGGCTTTCTTTTATTTTTGTGTGTGGAATACCTTTTATAAGTAACAGATAAACTGTTGCCGGTTAATATTAAGGATTTTTTAAACTCTATCAAGCATTGCACAGAACAATGCAATAATGTTTTTTTAGGTGTGCCACAGAAACGTAACATAAAAATCTACGGTGTTTCCCTGACTGCTATCGGCATTCGTATTTGGCTGAGTTTTACATAGTGTAACTACCATGTGCTGATTTTGAATTTTTATTAAAATAATGCATTCAAACTCAGCACATATTAGTCTGGTGGAAACAAAAGTGAAATTTCACAATAGGGGGACATGAGTGTTCAAAGCTGGCAACATAGCTGTCTTATATCATCATAGGTTAGGGGTCAAGAATCAACCTGTTGCCAAGCTGGTCGACCCTTGGTTTAGTAGATAAAAGGTCAAAGGTCAGATAGTGTTTTTTCCCCAAAAATTAAACTTTATTAGTTTATAGCTGTCCAAATATATACTTTCTGAGATTTAAATAAATCAAATAAATCTGTTCTCATGCAATCATAGCATTTCATGTAGTTTAACATTGACTAGAAAGCTAATTGAGACGGTTTAGGCTTAAATTTAAATATTTTAATGTTATTTTTCAAAATTCTGACACAAGCTTCAAGATAGAATGAAATAAAAGTATACATTCAACATCAAAGCATGAATCAAAATGCTAAAATATAATTCTTTTGTAAATACATGACTGTGATTAAAATAAACATATTGTTTAAACCCAGCTAATAATTTGAAATTTATTAAAAGTTTAAAATCAAAGTACTGAAAGTACTGTAATCGACAAGGCATAGTCACGAGAATCTCTGGAATATATCAGCCACATCTAACGATTTCTTTTCATTCATCAATATCACTATCTGTGGCATTATCATTCAAAGGGTTCAACCAATCAACGGTCCCATTGCAAGTGCATACAGCCACCCACTTTATATTGTATGCCCAACATGTACATCTTGTAATGCAACATGATTTATATTTACATTTCAGCAATGCATGACATGATTTTGGTAAAGGTTATTTTCTCATTAAAAACCCCTACTGTAGCTCGATTGGTATAGCGCTCACTCCCCGTAAGTGGTGAGTCCTGGGTTCGAACCTTAGTTGGGTCTGACCAAGACTTGAAATAAGGTAGTGACTGTTCTTTTGCCAAACACTCGGTATTTAGTAACGAAAGTCACGGAAATACGTAAAAGCCCGTGAAACCCCATGCAATCAATCAATTTTCTCATTAAAACTGTTTTAAGTCACATTCAGACTAGCACTAACTTAACTGTCCGAGAATAATCGTGAACATCAGGAAAATACTTAACTTAAGTCCAAAAAGTTAAGTTTTAATCATGATCCTTTGACCTGTAATTGTCTTAGAAAAGTTAAAGTTCAAAGTAAGATTTAAGCAAAAAAAAAAAAAAAATAATAAAGTTTAATTTGTGAAAAACTCAGATTTAAGTATAAAAACTAGTATTGTTCGTGGTTCTGTTGCCAGATGACAAGACAAAATTAGTAACAAAAAGTTTATGGTGGATCACAAAACAAGGCCGTTTTAAAACATAAACACAAAAGCGACATTGGGAATGGATAGGTCACACCATCAAGACACCTGCTAACAACATCACAAAACTTTGAAATGGAACACACAAGAATAAAAGACCTTGAGACAAGTTTCTGGAATTGAAACAGAGGGGGTAAAATTGCGCAGAACAGAGCCAGTTTGATGGATTTTGTCGATGGACTAACATCCACTAGGAGTGAAAGGCATACAGTATGCAAGTTAGTGAGACTAGCACCATCCGTGTCCTATAGATGACGGGGAGATCTGGAACAAATACCAGGTATAACTAAATGCAGCCAAACAGCAGTTTAAAAGTGTGCACGTTGAATATGTAGGTCGGTTGCATATGATGTTGGAAGCAAATTTTCTATTGTACTTTTCCCCTGAGAGGAACGGTTTACATCGTAGATGAGAAATCCTCGCTAGATACATTCAATGAAGGCATCTGCACTCACAAGTTCAGAAAAAATCCCTCTTGCAAGAGTGGGAAGAAGACCTGAGATTTCCCTGGAAATACGGAATGTTGTATTTAGAATGTCCAGAAAGTTAATTGACAGTCTTACAGTCTGTAATTGCATGGAATACTGGGAGCTTATTCCTCTCCAGAGGTGATAATTTTATGCTATGAACAGGGACGAACTTTAGATGTCCCGGTCTGGAATCATACTTCCTCATTTAAATGCAACAGAAGAATAAGATCATCAGTATCACGACAGACAACAACTGTTCTTTTATAGCCTTGCATATAAGCATCAACACCATGGGGAACAATTCCAGTATCGGCTTCCTTGTGTAAAGCTTTAAAAACGGTTACACTCCTTCCTCTGTATGAATTAAACATGCTGTCTGTTGGACCCCTAATACCCTCAACTAAGCTAAGAAGTGTCTTGATTACTCCGAGATCCTATTTGTTTTCTTGGTGACTTATAAAATGTTAACCAATTTGAAGGCAGGGGGACATTTTAATTATCAATAATTCTTCTAACAGAACGGGAACCTGATCCTCTTTTATCTCTAGATGGTTTCACCTTTTATGGATTAGTTGTCATATCTATCATAATTTTAATACATTTATCTTTCGCGTGGATAAAAACAGTTTGTGCGTTTCCTAACTCGCTGAATGTATTGATGCCTTTCCGTTTTCCCAGTGCTACAACTAGAGTTTGACCATTAATTATTTTGGTAGTAATGTCTCCATGGAAACTTCTTCCTCGGGGATATTTTGAAGATCCGACCCGTCGGCTGCAGATAACAAGGGTCCTGATGTATCAGGTATAGAAAGCGACACTGGGGAGAGTTCGTGTTTCAACAGTTCACTAATATTTCCACCAGAAAAAGAGAACACACTTGATAGTATTATACAGATACAGTCATTATATCTAATCAAATCTTTCAGTACCACCAGTACTTTGATTTCTTTTTTTTTAAGTGGATACTTATATAAATACGGGCAATATGATTCAGTAAAATTATTTTAACAGAAGTCTAAAGTTTTGTTAAACAATTTCAAATGTACAAATGTGTTTATGCTAGTATTTATTTGCCACAATTAATCATATTTGTAAAGGTCAAATTTGTGCAAGCGTCTAATCTTATTTTTCATGGAAAACTTTGAAAATAAGTGCTTGAATAAGTTGGACATGACTTTTTTTTAATTTGAAGATACCACTTACATATTTAGAAGACAAAATGTATAAAAAAAGTTCTGTAAGCCACCTTGAATTTGTGTATAGGTCAATATGGGCATTTTCACTTGAACTTTGCACCCATTGACCTTTAGCTACCCCTACAATGGCCCCTGGGTGAAATCTTGCTTGGCAACAAGCCGATTATACCAAAGTAAAGTTCAAAGAAGGTTATGACATAACTTGCCACCTTTGAACACGTTGTCCTCCCTACATCGAAAAATAAGCGCTTTTTTCAAAATCCTCTACCAGACTATATAACTCTTTTGTTATCAACATATCATATTAAAGTTTTGTTATCACCTGTTTCTGGGACAGATATGTGCAGTATTTTTTTTTTAGTTTTCGTATTTCCGTTATTGGCTTTCGTTCCATGTTGTGCAATACTAAGTGTATCATTACGGATTATTTATCGACAGTTAATCTGTACCATGCATTGCCTGAAAACAAGCAAAAATTCTTTAATTTATTTGTTTTGGCCAGGTCATTATCGGCTTCTGTATCTTAATATGCTATACATAGCGTATCTGTTTTGTTGTCGATATATAGTTTTTTTTTTTTTTTTTTTGTTTTTTTTTTGTTAAATGTGAACCATGCAAAACATTCATTGCTTATTTGCACCATGGTTCAGAAAAGTAGAATGAGTGTTCGTTTTTTTTGCTGATCGTTATCTGCTTTTGTGTGAGGTTGTGCAATATGTAGAGCAAGATAACTGATTTGGTCGGCAAATAAACTATTTATATTTTGCTATCACTGCACCATACATGACACATGAATAAAAGCCGTAGGGACTCTAGTACTATAGAACAGTCTGGTTTGTTTCTGGTCGCCGTCGTCTTTCGTATCTTGTCCGTATCTTCGTATCTTGTTGTGTAAAGTACGTACTGTAAAATGTAAGATTACCGATTTGTTGTCTATAGTCTCACACACCTACGCCACAGCAGTGTGTGTGTGTGTGTGTGTGTGTGTGTGTGTGTGTGTGTGTGTGTCATAATACAGGAATATAATAAAATGTCCGTGTTTTCAATGGTCTTTATCGGCTTTCGTATGTGGTTGTGCATTCGTTTTTCATTTCCACCATGAAAAATGATTGTTCGACAAAGTATTTAAAATTTGCTTTAATCTGCACCATACATGACGCACACAATAAAAGCCGTGGGGATTTTACAGCAAAAGGTATAACCATAAAACATTCTGTATTGCCTGTTAGCTATTGGCATCTTGTTGTGTAATACGTAGTGAAAGATTTGTAGTTGATAGTGTCACACCCTCGTGGTTATCTTACTTCATGGTGTTTTCGTATACCAGGATGCAGGATTGTACATAAATTTTTGAACGTTCAAGTTTTGCCTGTTCGGTTTTAGCTTTCGTATCATATTATGATCTGTTGTCGATAGCCTCACAACCTCACGATTATCTTACGTCATAGTGTGTTCAATTTTTGCCTGTTCGGTATCGGCTTTCGTATCTTGTTGTGTAATACGTACTGTAACATTACCGATCTGTTGTCGATAGCCTCACACCCTCATGATTATCTTACGTCTACAACAGCTGATCACCTTATATCGATCTGACCAACATATAGTACAGACCTGTCAAAAGTTTAGCACTAAGCTAACGAGTTACTACCAAATTTAAAGTTCATCTCGACCCTTCACCAATTATATCTATCTCGACAGCTTATCCAACTCTCGGAGGATGCAATCCATAGCCCGACTAATATGAAACCGAGTTTAGACTTCTTTTCGTTCGCTCAGTGTTAAACTTTTTAACAGGTCCGTGCTGTATATCCGTCAGGTCAGTAATTGATAGATACAGTACAGACCTGTCAAAAGTTTAACACTGAACTAACAGAAATAGTCATAGCCCGGCTGCCGAGTGGCCAAGATATGGATAGCTTTTAACTGAAAAGCTACAAAGAAATAGAGTGAGTGAGTAATGGTGTTTAACATCCCAGTCAAGAATATTTCACTTATATCGAGACATCGCCAGCTATAGGCGAAAGTGCAGAAATTTTGCCTGTGCGTTGCGCTGATGGCATTATACAGCAGGGTTCTTTAGCGTGCCAAGCACATCGTGACACGGGACCTCGTTTATTTTAAGTTCCCATCCGAAAGAACCGTGACTTTCATTTCGTAATGCCGAGTGCTTGGCGAAAGAACAGTTACTACCCACTTTCAAGTCTTGGGTCAGACCCGGCCGGGGTTCGAACCCACGGCCTCCCACTTACGAAGCGAGCACTCTACCAACTGAGCTACCGCAGTGGTCTACAAAGAAATAGAAAGCAGCTGCCATGATACAGGTAACAAGAGGACGAGATGAACTGATAATTCGGCACTAATTCGTTAGCTCAGTATTAAACTTTCGACAGGTCTGTACTGTATATATGTATTAGATAAGTAACTGGTAGATATAATTGGAATTTTATGCCACTTTGGCGATCATGCTAATAAATATTTTAAATCCATTTCTCTAAGATTGATTTAGTGTGTATTATTTAGTCCAGTCTTATTAAATCTTAGCTAAATCCAATCAAACAGTATGATAATGATGTCAGGAAGTTATAGGAAAACAGTAATGACCTGTCCACTTGACCTTTCTTAAAGAATATCCATTTAGGATGGCCCATTTAGTACAGGGGAAGTGTCAAGTTTCGCAGTTGATACAGAAACAAAATAGAATTCCTATGATACAGACGAATTTAACCCCTGTATTCCCTATTAATAAATAAACTGGTTCATTATACATATTTAATTAAAGGTCAAGCGAACAGGTCAATGCGGTTTGCCTGTATTGCTACTAAAAGAAGTTATCTGTAACAAATGTGTACTGTCATCGGTATCTTATCATACATGAACTCGATACAGACTGAAAATCTGCAGTAAACGAGATGGATGCATTTTACATGTATGTAAGAGAAATCACAATAAAATTGGTAAAGTACATGTATGTGAGCTAAATTACCCTGGCCATACAGTACAGATATGTCGGAAGTTAACCACTTTGATAAAAAAAATAATCTTTAAACGTACATATTCGACAGGTCTGTACTGTAGTCCTGTGTTCCTTCTATTCTTAATTTTGATAACACACCTGACGGATGTAGCTAGCTAAACAGGACTGCTTAACCTTCCGTAGCACATGGCCTCACTTCCCTAAAGGAAGTTCACATGTTTAAATTTAGTCGAATATGCCAGTTTTAATTAAAGTTTTTACTTTGCCTTCGGATGTGTTTTGGACATGGTCAAATGTAATCGGAAATTATAAATACACCAGAGGTCACATGTACCCAGAAATCACAAATACACCAGAGGTCACATGTACCCAGAAATCACAAATACACCAGAGGTCACATGTACCCACAAATACACCAGAGGTCACATGTACCCAGAAATCACAAATACACCAGAGGTCACATGTACTCAGAAATCACAAATATACCAGAGGTCACATGTACCCAGAATTCACAAATACACCAGAGGTCACATGTACCCAGAAATCACAAATACAACAGCGGTCACATGTACCCAGAAATCACAAATACACCAGAGGTTACATGTACCCAGAAATCACAAATACACCAGAGGTCACATGTACCCACAAATACACCAGAGGTCACATGTACCCAGAAATCACAAATACACCAGAGGTCACATGTACCCAGAAATCACAAATACACCAGAGGTCACATGTACCCAGAAATCACAAATACACCAGAGGTCACATGTACCCACAAATACACCAGAGGTCACATGTACCCAGAAATCACAAATACACCAGAGGTCTCATGTACCCACAAATACACCAGAGGTCACATGTACCCAGAAATCACAAATACACCAGAGGTCACATGTACCCAGAAATAACAAATACACCAGAGGTCACATGTATCCAGAAATCACAAATACACCAGAGGGCACATGTACCCAGAAATCACAAATACACATTTGTCACATGAAGAGTCTGAATAAAAATGAATTACAATAATTATATTGAAATAAGAAACAAATTAGAAGATAAACAGAATTTAATTCTGCTTATTACTGTAAATCAGATATTTTCGCTGCTGACGTATTTTCGCAAAAATTCGCAGAAGTAAATAATAGAATAAAAACACGTTGAAAGGTTTAAAATGTTTTCTGAAAACGGCCGTATTATTTACTGACTGCAAGACCATTAACATAAGTTGTTTTACGGGTTATCCAGATTATTTTACAATGTAGATCAGGGCTTGTTCGAGTTTTTGCCGTAATCCTAGCATCATAAATAAGCTTTTTTGGTTTGAATCAAGCTCATAAAGACACGATTTATCACAATTACTTCTAAAACATTTCATCTTTTTTTTCAAGAATATATTTTCAGGTGAAACTTGAGTCTCCAGACGTAATTAACAGACCTGTCGAAAGTGTAACGCTTAGCTTACGCGAAGGAGTAGAATTTCCGCTTACGAGTGAACAAAATATGGATAGTTAGTGACAGGAAAATCTTCCTGGTGATAGATACACAAATGTAGAAGAACTGCCAAAAAACTATAGCGATAAGGCTAATTATGAGAGACAGAGATTTGCTGTCGATTGGTTAGTTGGTGTCAAACTTTCGACATGTTCTTTACTGTGTTTGTACATGATACTGGAACGGGTTTTTTTATTTCTAAGAATGACCGACTATAAGTATTATATGTCTACACTTTTGTCAATCTATTATTTTATCTGAATAAATTCAATAAAGCCTTTTTATAACTTTTTTATCATTAAAAGATCACTAGGTCACATTAAAATAAGTAATTAGACTGGAGGAGGGGATAAATGGATTCTTGCGCCTCAGTCAATAACCTTGTTTTCGAGATTGATGTTGCGAGTTCATGGATGGCGAAGGATATCGGGTTATGGGTTATCCGCAGGTGAAAATCAACCTCCGGTGGTAAGTGAAATTTCTCAGTCGAGGATTTATCCTGAGTGGATTCGAACCTAAGCAGTAAGGGGCGCTGTGATCCTTAAACTCGAGCTTTTAAGGGACCCAAAACACTTATGAGGATTTATCGTTGTTTATGCTTTTTTGGTTCATGAAGTGAAAAACGGTTCTTCATTGTATTTGGCCATGTGCTATTTTTTATCGCAATCAAGGGTCTATGAAACCAATTACAGGTAGCTTGCACTAAAAACAAAGTGTCAAATTTGGTTTCACTAAGGACACATTCTCACTCTGCTTCAAGTATCGTAGGCTTTAATATTAGATGCTACATGGTTTCCATTGATAAAAGTGAACGCATCTTGACTGAGGTTAAATACTATTAGGTACTCCATATCTGTTTAATGGTTGAATGCGTTGACAAATAGTCTCTTAAAACAGATTTTTGGTATAACTAAACATTCCTGTACGAGACCTTTATGCTGGTCGTAATTGACACATTATCCCTATAGACAGACAGAATTTCTTTTGAATAAACATTCTTCTCGATAGCCTTAGTATTTTGATAAATGTTATCTGTACAATGTGGTTGAATATTTGACTACAGTATTATGCATATCATAGATTGGAATGTTTTCCTAAACAAAACAAAAAGAGAGAGAAAGAGAGAGAGAGAGATGGAGATGGAGAAACTGAACTGACCATCTCTATGTATGTGAAAGAATCTTAACTGGGGCGTCAAGTCCAATAACTCAAATCCGCAATCCTGAACTGACCGCCTCGATATAAGTGAAAGAATCGTGGAATTTACACACCATACTCACTCTTTAAATAAAAAAATCAGTGAAGGGGACCTTAAACGCTGGTATTAATTAACAGTTGGTCTCTATATTGAGCAAATCTATGTTCAACAAAACATTATCAGTATTCTCTTCATTCTTAGCATTAGAAGAAATCTTTTAGTAACACACATTTTTCTATATATAGAACTATCAACTACAGTTTAATTAATTTAATTACAATGTACATGGCTGGGATGATTTTCTAAAAATTCCAGAACTGACAACCCCTATATTTTAATAAAAAAAATCTTATCTGGGGCGTGAAGCCCCATGACTCTAATCCGCCATCCCAAAACTGACAGTCCTCCATACTTAACTAGGAAGTAACACACCATATACCACTCTACTTTACCGTACAGACCTGTCAAAAGTTTAACACTGAGCTAACGAATTAGTGCCGAATATGACAGTCCTCCATACTTAACTAGGAAGCAACACACCATATACCACTCTACTTTACCGTACAGACCTGTCAAAAGTTTAACACTGAGCTAACGAATTAGTGCCGAATCGGCAGCAATATTGTTAGCTATATCGCGACAGCTTTTCGGTAGCTGCTGTTCTATCACTTGGCAACTTTTCAGTCACTACCTATAGATAGTTCCCATGGACCTCTAGCAGACGAATTTTTCAGTAGAGTGGTCGCCATTTTATTGGGCAATCTATATCATTTATCTATCTATTTTAACCAAATTTGTTAATTTTTAAATTATTATTTTTCAAAAAGTAATCGGGATATCAATAAAGTGTTTAAATTTATGAAATGGCCAATGTTTTTACTTTGATTTGGTATATTTTATAAGATTATTGTCCCCATAACAACGATGTGACAATAAATTTTATACACCCTATTTTAGAAAGAATTAATAATATTCAATTTCTAAATGCCTACAAAATGGCCGCTACTTTACCTGTGAAGTGGACAGTGTGACGTCACATGGGAACTATCTATACATATCTCAGCCACTTGGAATCCGAGATTCGTCTCCATTTCGTGACTCAGTGTTAAACTTTCGACAGGCCTGTACAGTATATGGTTAATAAACTCGGTGTACGGGACCTTAGACGCTTGGTCATATAGAACATATCACTGTTTAACAAAACATTACTAATATCCTCAACATCCTTGGTACTAGTATTTGAAGATATGTTTTAGTGACACATATGGTTCTGTATAGGGTCTGTAAGTCTCGTCACGTGATCTACGAGAATTTCCGTTGATAGGCCACTTCCGGGTACATCATCAGTTGATAAGGACGCTATGGCGCTGTCAATTCTCTACTGCTCTAAATACATCGAGGGTCAGACCAAGCTAACCCGTAAGAGTGAGGCGGCCGTAGAGAGTGGTCGAGTGTTACGGTTTGTATTCGATCAAGAGATAAATGTTGTTAATTCCAGTGTACAGGCATTAATGAGAGACACTTCGTATAAAGTACAGGTAATTCATGACTACAGTTAATTTAATTGAGTGCAAAATTCGATTATCTAATTCTCTTAAGATAATGCGTTAACAAATGCTTTAAATCGGTTCAATACATTGCCTCTATGCAGCTGAAATAATGAAGAGGATTTTTAAATGCCATACTCTATATAGTCGAAGAACTTAATAGACGCTGGTATTAATTGACAGGTTTTCTTTATATTGAGCATATTAATTTTCTGTTTACTTAAAGATTCTTCTCGATGTCCTTGGTATTTTTAAAAATGTTATATATGTCAGATATAGTTTTATATTTGACTACAGTTTATTTTATTGAGTGCAATATTCAATTATCTAATTATCTAAGATAATGTGTTAACAAATGCATTAAATCGGTTCATTATTTTGCCTCGATGCAGCTGAAATAATGAAGAGGATTTTTAAATGCCTGTTTAGAGTTTTAAACTCTGTAACTAGTACTACTTTATTGATTATAAATGACAACTTTGGAGATCTAGATCATCTAGAATTTCTGTCAAGTTATTCACACAAAAAACCGATATTTTAAACCGTATTAACACATTGATGGATAAAAAATGGCTATTTTAAATTTTATCGAAGAATTGATTGGCAGCTTCATTTTGCTATCTGTCAATCAAATAAAACGTGCCAAACTGTGCCAGAATTGTTGCAAATTATTAAAAGGTTTTGTTTATTATTTTAGTAGAGACCGCGGTGGTTTAATGGATAAGACGCAAGTCTACAAAATTCAGGTTCTCTCACCGCTGTGAGTTCGAGCCCCGCTCAGACCGCGTGTGGGAAAGTGTATTTTTACTTGTCATTGGCCTTTACTGGTTCACCTGGTATTAGTTTAATAGACTTGGCGGTGGTACGCTTGCCTGCGGCGTACTGACTCTGTGAGCTAGCACGTTAAAGTCGACCTGAGTGCGCGCTAATACAAGGCAGACCATAAAACACACTCGCACTTCACATGCAAGTACACGAATTTTTTCATAGATTAATCCATACAGATTAATAAAATAGTTCTCGATAAGAATAGCTGAAAATGCTGGTGCGACGTTAAGCAACATTCAACCAATCAACCATTAGTGTATTGTTGTTAAAATTTTTGGACAATTGGATTATAACACAATAAGGACTTCCAATCCTTCGTGCGTTACAACCGGTTTTCCATGACGAACTTGACTGTAGCCAATTAAAGAAAGGATATGAGGCATCAAACAAAAGAAACCAACAAACAGTATTGAGTAAACGAATAGTGTTTTACATACCATTCAAGAATATTTCACTTGTATCGGGATATCCACCAGCTATAGGCGAAGTGGTAGACATTTTGACTTTTGCCATATTAATGGGGAGGGTTTTTAACGGGCCATGCCTACTGCTACACGTGGCATCGGTTTTGAAGGTATCATTAGAAGGACCACAGGACTTTCATTACTAAATGCCGAGTACATGGCGAAAGATAATTGACTTTGCGCGTGTGTCTTTCCCCAAAGTCATAGTAAGATTCGGAGAGATTTTGAACCCCTCTCAAAATCTATGGATAGATAGATTTTAAAGATGGAACAAACGTATACAATCACGAACCGATGTCTTGCATATCAAATTAAGGTATGTAAGTCAAACTTCGATATCACGAGGTCAAGTCTTAGTTTTGACCTCCGTGTGCGATTTTGGGGTACTTGTCTTTGAAGGGGATATAGCTCTCTTATTTTGACTATTTATCCCGATTACATATTACTTTTATTATCGTCTCTTCATATTTATTTAAGGTCGGAACTACAGCTGTAAATTTGGAGAAAATCAACATTTTGGATTTTTCAGGAGAGACAACTGAAACCGATGACCTCTGCTCTAATAGCCAATTACACGCAAAACAACCTTATCTTTTCAGGTTTATGTTTCTGCAAAACTGCATATAACTCATGGCGTCCATTTTATACGCGGAATATTCCGGACTGAGACATACAATTCTAATAGACCCCTTTCACATTCCAATGCGCACGCGCCAAATTTTGCCAAACGCGGTTATCTCCCCTAAAATCGGAACTCTTTTATCAGCTCAGGGGGCAAGTCTACTTTCGCTTTACATAGTAAACAGCATGGACGTTTGATGTTCACTGGTTTAAACATAAATGTGTCGCTGATTTGACCATCCATCGACGTAAAGCCAAAGCGAGAAGAACGATTATGTTCACCTGTAAAAGCGGTAGCCATTAAAACTTATATTACTCATTTAATTCCATTCCAGATAGTGTCGTCTGACCCTCCCCCCGATATTGGTTTAGGTGTGACGGGACAGTAACAGACTAACCACGACGGGGTGAGACTGTCTTTTCCTTTCCCTCGGTATCGACAAGTGGTCATCGACATTTGGTAGAACAGAAAGAAATTATTTGATCCATTGTGAAATAATGAATCACAGAACATAAGACGGGCGATGTTCATTCTAGAAGGCACATTGACCCCCTTATTTTGCAAAATGGCACTATTGTTAAGACCTTCGTAGCCATATTTGATAAAACATTAATGCAAAATATTAATATCATGATGTTTTAGACAAAAGTTTTGAAAATGACCCATTCTGAAAAAATCTAAGTTTCAACACTGAAGCTTTCAGTGAAGGAGTCCACTGTCTGAACAGTACTTGTTACAAGTGCCTTCAAAACTAAAACATCATTTAATAATTTTTATTTCATTATATCCAATGTTTCGATTTTTATAACTGGTGTCTTAACATGTTATTATGTGGACCAATGTTAGCCTGTCAAAAGCTATACCATACATATCTGCTCCCACCAAACCAGTCTATTCTGGCCTAGCAGTATCTATGTAGCCTTATTCTGGTCCCAAATCTGGCTAATTCCTGTAGTTTCTTACATATATCTGTATATCAGCTGTTTATATCTCGACAATTTTGGGCAGCTGCTATGCTTATCTCAACAGGTTTTTCTTTCTAGCGTCGAATCAACTTCGTTAGCTCAGTGTTAAACTTTCGACAGGTCTGATCTGTAACGTAGTTCTAATCGCGATTACTAGCTAGGCCTGCCTAGTCCCAACCCATCTTGTTTTCGCCAAAACACATGGGCGCCGCCATTGTTGTTATTGTTTTTGTGTGAATCACGTGGAAGAAAATAGTACTTGCAAATACAGACCGATCTAATCTGAGTCGTTTTGCGAGGAAGGACATTTTTTTAATGTTTGCCTGGCAGCCCATTTTATGCCATTGTCTCACTCGCGCACTTGCCCCCTGGAACAAAATCCCGCGAGGTTTTGTAAATTCGCGCGAGACTTAGTCTAGAAATTTCGCTGTCGTCAGTAGATACAGGGCATGCGCATTTGAATGTGAAAGGGGTCTATTAGTCAATTATCAATCGGGTCATTGATAAAAAAAACTGAATGGACATTGTGTACCGTGTTTTTTCTTTTGGAATATGACAGAATTATGACCCTAATTGGTCAAATCGACGGCCCTGATACCAGTGATGTTGAAATTGACACCCTTACACTAAATCAAATCTTATTATAACACTCCATTAAAACTACACCGCCTACATGTACCATTTAATTTCAATCTTATCAAGAAATATGGTACTTTTTTTTACCAAAATCTTCATTAAATAGAACAAGTAGGCGATGATGTTTATTAAGCAGAAATAACAATGATACTCGACATGATAACGTGTTAATGAGATCAAGAATAGCTGTGATTAATCAGCTAGAAACGATATTTTTAAAAAAATAAACCGTAGAATCAATAATATTCCTGGAGTTAAAATTTCGAGTTTTTAAAAATTAAAAATTAAAAAAAAATAGTAGAAAAATTCTTTAAATTTTGTTTTGTGAAAAAAAATCCTTCTAGGTGCCTAAGTTTTTGAAAAAAATTGTTGACAATAAATTCTGTGGTATTTGATCATCCCGCAGAAATCGAGAAAATGAATACCAAATTTCTAAAATATTAGATTTTAATAATTTGTTACCTTTCAGTCGAGATTCTTTCATTTACCGAGGCGGTCAGTTCTATGAAGGTGGGATTATGATTTGAACATAGAGGGCTCTGTTTGTGTTCAATTCATTTTCAAAATGATATATCAGACCGAGAAAAATATAAATATGGTTGCCATTTAGTTGGCAAATTATTTACACTCTAATGAGTTCCTCGATCCAAATTGTGAGTAATATCAAATAATGATGAACTGATGTGTAATGGCTGTGGGTGTAATTATCCAAAAGTAGAGTCCAAATAGGGTTTGACCTTTTAACCTCAAACGAGTTGCAACAGAATACATTCGCCAAGCACTCGGCATTGCGAAATGAAAGTCACGATTCTTTCAAATGGGAACTTAAAATAAACGAGGTCCCGTGTCACGGTAGGCTTGGCACGCTAAAGAACCCTGCTGTATAATGCCATCAGCGCAACGCACAGGCAAAATTTCTGCACCTTCGCCTATGGCGACGTCTCGATATAAGTGAAATATTCTTGACTGGGACGTTAAACACCATTACTCAACTAAACTCATTTAAAAGCCATGTACACTCAAATATCTTAAACTTAAACTTAAACGACACAAAGCTAAGTGTCTGTCGAAATCTGATAAACGAATAACAACATTTAAGCAATTTTATTTCTTAAGGATTTTATATCGAAGGGGAGAGATGTAACAGAGTTACATTTAATAAAAAACAAACATACCACATACTAATTCCAATCTCAAAGCAACGAAAAAAATTTAAACTGGCAAAATTAAGTTAAACATGTGAACTTCCACAAAAAAAGTCGGGTTGGGTGCTCCGTAAGGGTAAGCACCCCCTGTCTAGCTACGTGTGTAATCAAAATTGAAAAGGGAAGTAAGTATAGGACATCAAGTATAACCAGGGTAATTCTGGACACGAAGGGAGACATTATACCTATCAACAACATGGGGATGGCGACCAGAAAACATGGTTTGCAATATCATTGGGTCGACAATTTATTTGTAAGCAGCTTACACCGTTGCATAAAGTTCTATCTATTTAGCAAGATTTCGTCATTTTCGTTATTTAAAGTAAATAAGGGGAGATAATACAAGTAATTGATGTAATAGTAGTTCCCATAGTCCTAAGCTCCTTTCATTCTCAACTCAATTTCACACATGTCTGGCGTAGCTAGCTAAAGAGAAGGTGTTTACCCTTTTGGGTCAACCGACCTCACTTCCCTGGAATAAGTTAACACGTGATAAACATGCCAATTTTCGAAGTTTTTACTTTGCTTTGGGACTGTGATTTGGACATGGACCGATACGTTTGCAAACCGGTTACAAATATAATAAAGGATATAAATAAATTTGTTGACTCAGGGATATTGCAAGCCTAGGCTTATCAAGGCCCTCAAAAAGTTTTATGGCCGTCATCACAGTATTTTGTCTCTGTGTCCAGGATTGCCTTGGATATATTTGACGTCTCATAGTTCCATGTTCCTTTCACACAATTTTGATTACACACGTGGCGGGTGTAGCTAGCTAAACAGGAGGTGCTTACCCTTCCGGAACACCCGGCCTCACTTCCCTGGTGGAAGTTCACGTGTCTAACCTAACTTGTAAATTCCAAAGTTTTTACTTTGCTTCTGGATTGTGATTCGGAAATGGATTAGTATGTTTGTTTTTGATATACATTTCCTTCAATAATTTCCTCCTCCATCTAAGATGAATTGTGTATTGATATATTTCCCACAAGAAGCACGAAAATTGATATTTGCTTTTATTTGTCAAATTCAATTTCACTGCAGTAAATAAATAAGGTTAAGAAAATAAAATAAACAAGGTTTTGCAACATTTTTTATTAGAATTAAGATCAATGATATGGAGAATTGTAAATACATTTGAAAGAAGAATAAAGTTATTTATTTCTAGTAGCTAAATTGTATTCACTATTTACGTCATTGAAGATGCTGGATAAGCATTTTTACGATACAGGCAAACAATATTAACCTATCCGTTTGACCTTTCATGAGGAATATTTATTTAGGAGTGTCCACCCAGTACATGGGTAGCGGAAGGATTCGCAGTTAAAGCATATACACATTAACCATGATTAGTGTTCACATCATATAGACGAAATATACACGTATGATTTTACTCGTCCATAATGAATATGTAAACCAAAGGTCAAGCGGGCAGGTCAATGTTGTTTGCCTATTGATAGTAATTTATTTAAAACTGTTTAGGAGTGTACTGCATTGTTGACAAGAAAGCTTTAAAATTAAGATGTTTGATACGAACAGTACAGACCTGACGAAAGTTTTACACAGCTAACAAAAATGAGTCAAAACTCGGCTTCCAAATGGCCATATTCGATATTGAAGATAATGACAGAGCACGCATCGAGAAAAAGATAACAGATGTCAATAAGCTGACGAGATTTAGGAAACAAGGAGTCGAAATAAGCTGCTGAATTTGTGCTAGCGCAGTGTTAAACTCTCGATAGATTTGTACTGTAGGTAATAAAATTTACACCATCTTTATATCTTTGAAGAAAATGAACACGTCTTTATTTGATTTAAATAGCCGTGTTAATAATAGCCATACTTCTCTTTGTAGCTCATTACGGCGAAGGTATAAAATTGTGTTAATAGTTTTTTTGTTATTCTGGAACGGTTATCTTTTCATCGGTTTCTTTGTACTGGTTTTAATTTATGCCTCCAGATCTGCACATTTTTTGTTTTATTGTTTAACAGAGACCTATTTTATATAGCGGAATGATATTACACAGGCTACATAAAAGAGGACATGAAAGAAATAATACAACCTCAGCTTATCCTATACATGCATTCTCGATAAACATAAGTTCTGTCTTCTTGTAACAAAATATAAAGTATCCTCAGATAATGCCAATATCAATTACAGTCATGTAAATAAAGAAATAGTTAAAATAGTACATAACGATTCAAAATAAAACATCTAGAATTGTTAGTTAAACAACATGCACTTGAAAACAACCAATGTAAGAAATACCTATTATACATGTTATAACTAGAAAAACTGTGAGCCACAAGCTCACAAAAAATACCCCTCGTTCCCCAAAATCCATCGGATCGAATTTTTAAATAGGAGGTGCACATCTACATTATATCACAAAGATTGTTTGAAAGTTTCATGAAAATCCATTGAAGGGTTTAGGAGGAGTTGCGGATAAGAGATAGGTACCCTAAGGTGAAACGGAAGAACGGACGGACACACGGACGGACACTCCTAGCACTATATACCCCCACTTTTTAAGCGGGGGGGGGGTATAAAACTGAGGAATAGAACCAACCAAGCAAGATCTGACAAAAATATATCGTCGCCATTGCTTGTCACTTAGGCTTATTGGCAGTGTGTTGTCGCAGAAATATCAATTGCCCCTGACAATTGCACTTATTTAACAACCAGTAGTACATAAAACAAATTTGAAAAATAAGTCTTTCGAGGGTGAAGAAAGTGTAAGGAACCATGTTTGAAGTCTTAGAAATACACAGAGTTTGTAGTAAACAGGATACACCTACATCTGAGGATCATTATTATGAATGGGCTTGTCATTGCCTCTAGCAATATTAATCTCTGTTTAAGAAAAGAAATTATCGCTATTAAATGTTGTATGGTTTCTTCCAACCAGAAGAAGCGTCGGTCCTTTATTGAATTCGTCACGCGCCACGCTATCTTGTATAACATCTTGCAATACCCCGAGAAACATGTTATTTCTTAAATTAAAATTGCAAACAGAACACGAACCATTATAAGTTCACGTTCACGATAAAACATTCAACTTAAACAATGCAAAAGAGCAAACTAAATCTCAGGGGCGTGAGCTAAAACGTGTTCAATGTAATGCATATCATAAAGCCTATCACCTATGTACAGGTGAAACTTTGCCTTTTCCAAGCACCTGACCTGATTTCCCTGATGGAAAACCACGTGTTTTATTTATTTGTCCGTTTAGTTTTTTTATGTTTGTCCTAGAATCAGACGGACATGTTTGTGATTGCTTTGTTAAAATTGTTTTGGATGTATACTTTTTTTAAAAAAAAATGATATTAAGAATTTGAATAGACTAGATATCTTGATTACATTGTTATAAGCTTATATACATTTTTGTATTCTAAAAGATTGACTTATTAAAACAATATCTATAATATAATCAATAACCATAATTTGTTTCGTCTTCCATATCTTATGGCTTTATTGATTGACATGTGAATAATGAAGATATTTTTATTTTTCTTTAGTCATGTAATTAACTGCCAAAATTATATTTTTTACTTCAGATTTTAAATTTGGCTATACTGATCAATTCCACAGTTTTAGAGCACTGCTAGCGCTTGTGGAGAGTTTTGCTCCGAAATGACTGCCATATGCCTCAGAGTTAGAGCAGGTTAAGCAATAATTGCATTTTTAATGAATCAGTTTTGTCTTATCAAAACACCAACAATGTACAGCGCCTAGCTTGACAACCATGGTTAAAGTTCACGTGTTTTTACTTAATATGCCAGTTTTGAAAGATACATGCTGCAGCTGAAACTATCTGAACAGAAAAAGTTAACCCTTCCGGAGCAACCGGTCTCACTTCCCTGATAGAACTTCACGTGTTTCACCTAATTTATCGGTTTTAAAGATTTTACTTGGCTTTGAGATTGTGATTTGGACATGCAATAGTATATTTGTTTTTGATAAATAGAACAATACACAATTGTATATAAAAAGAAATCAAAAGATAAATGGCAAGCATATAATATATAGTTATTTGATGTGAATAAAAATCTATCAAAGCAATATTTACATTTCTTTTCCACGTTTTGTTATTTAAGCGGCATGTCGAATATACGATTGATGCGTTATTATTGCATAGCGTATCCTTTTCTTAAAAAAATCAACAAAGATTGGAATTTTCTAATGAGCGTAAAGAGAATTCGTATTGGAATTTTCAAATGAGCGTAAAGGGAATTCTTAGTTAATTTAAATTCCTTCATTTAAAGAAGTTTCTGAAATTAGGACATGTAAAACGTTAGTTAACCGAATTCTATGTAATTAGACAATAATTCATGTAAAATTCACTAAATGTGACTTTTAATTTAGCAATTTAGCGTATATTTTGAGTCTAAAGAACAAGGTATCTGTTTTAATATTCCCCCAGAAATACTAAGTGAAGACATTGGAGCGTTAGGAGTTCTACGTAATTAAGAATAAAGTCCTACAAAACTGATTGATGTAAAATATATTCATTTGGTTATATCTATATAACTCTATGTCTGCATGTTTCAGACGATTTAGTGCTTTTATTTTACTTGATTTCAATATAGACTTTTTACAACTCACTTTGGTATTCTCATTAGCACCATATACATTTACAAGTGAATTTTTCTTTGGTTTAAACACATTTTTCATGGTCAGCCTTTTATGTTATTTTTTATTTGTCCTTGCATCTTTTGACATTCGCTTTTCTTTTGTTAGAAACTTAATTACAATGTACCACTATTATGCTTCTGTATGCTATTCTTCTTAAAATCATCTATGTATTCGAAAGTCCATTCTCTAAGTTTAAAGTATTTTAAAGTAAGCTCAAATTTTTCTAATGTTTTTGTATCAACCCTTGTAATCCATTGCCGTTTAAAATCTATTTTCTCAGAATCTTCACTACCTTTTACTCAACATTTTGGTTTTCCATCATTAATTATTGGCAAGTTACGTGAAAAATCTCCGAGAATCATACAATTATGTTGTCACAAGTGAAATCAATCTTGGGTGTTGTATAAGTAAATAATAAAGGTCTGTATTACACTTGGTCTAATACGTCATATCCAGACTTTTCTGGCCTTTCCCGTATATCGAATATTCTTTTTAACAACACTCAGTATTGTACATTGAGAATAAAATGCCAAAACAGCTATCACCATGTTCAACTAATTTATGCTTACAATTTTGTTCTTGACAGGTGTGTGTGTGTGTGTGTGTGTGTGTGTGTGTGTGTGTGTTCAAAATAAATCCAAGAAGCAAATTTGAAAGTAACTACATTCATACTAATCATTTAATCATTTAAAATTGAAAAGCGGTCACTGTCAACATATTATGGTTTGTGACATTTTGATTCTTTTATTTGTGAAAGATGTTGAAATATATGTGTTTATGAGTGGCGCACTGAAAATATTAATCTAAGCAACGGATTTGACAATAAGGTCATGAAGTGACTTTGAACTCACATCATTAATAATATTTTATCCATGATAAAGATAAACTAGACATAAATAATACATATTTAATTAACTTGTGCTCAAATTGAACGTCCCTATGCGACTATCGTTTCGTTTTATCTTTTACCTGGACTAATATATTCGTCTATATTTGTAATGCTCTTGCTTGCATCTTCAGCATCTGGGTATTAAATATTAAGTCGATGAGTCAAATCAATATTCCGCCCACAATGTTAATTTTACCAATATCAGTATTGGTTTATGAAATTGTTCAGTGGTTTGTACTATTAAGATGTCAAATATTAAACTGAGTGAATATACAATTTTGCATGATATCGGATTAAGTTTGATGTCTCTGTGTCCAGGATTGCCTTGGATATATTTGACGTCTCATAGTTCCATGTTCCTTTCACACAATTTTGATTACACACGTGACGGGTGTAGCTAGCTAAACAGGAGGTGCTTACCCTTCCGGAGCACCCGGCCTCACTTCCCTGGTGGAAGTTCACGTGTCTAACCTAACTTGTCAGTTCCAAAGTTTTTACTTTGCTTCTGGATTGTGATTCGGAAATGGATAAGTATGTTTGTTTTTGATTAATATAGTCTAAATTAATGTTGATTAATCAACTGGATAATGTATTCTTTGATTTCCAATCATTTTACATTTTGTAAATCTATATCTTTTACAAACAAATCATACAATGGAACAATAAAATTTGTTACACCTTTGGTCGAAATTTAATCGGTTTATAAGCATTTGGGTTAATTTAATTCTACCCTTGGATTTCAGAAAATCTTACGTCATAGGGTGATATTACCATAGCAGTTTGCATTACGAAAAATTTCACTTGTGCAGAAAAACTACGTATGCGGCTCGAACGCATGCGTCTTCTAAATCAGTAAAACGCTTTCCTAAAGTAATTATGCTTAATGATACAAGCAACTCTACAAGTTGCTTACAGCTGACTGTCATGATTTTTATTCCTGTATACTGTGGCTATACAGTATTATTTTCAAAACCAAACACACCTCTCTATTTCCAAGTAACAATCATAAAAGGTTTTTTCTCGTGCCCCTGCCATGCACTTTAATTTGTTGTGTTTGCCGTTGCCAAATAGATGTTACAAGTTACAAGTGTCCTTAAAAATTATAGTAACAAAACTATTTTAACGTTAAAACATTTAAAGCTATTAATCTCTCTTTCTCCTGCTAGATATTTTGTGTTTGCCAATTACAAATACACATAATAAAATTATTGAATAATATCAAACTAATGAAAAACAACTTAAATAAACAATAAATATTGATAGCGCAATTACGCCATTGTACAATACTTGCAAAATCCAACTTTAATGCATTTCTGTACATTACAAACGTAATGTAGTTTCAACCGATCTCTTTCTTTGTCTGAGATATTGAATGTTATCTGAAAATCTATAAGAGTTATTGTTTTTTATTTCAATAAGAGTACGCATCAAGTTTAATTGATATTAATCCATACAGGTTCCTTAAGATTCAAGATTCAATTATTAAAGTGTCTGAAAAGCTTTAAAGATTTTACAATGAATGTGTCTCAATCAGTTTTTTTAACAATTAAGATGTAAAAGAAAATATAATAATTATATAAATTTCTAAATGGCTGCTTGCATACTGTACATTTTCTTGTCAGTTAATTGCCACGAGAACCGTCTTTTTAAGATATTTGCAAACTTCAATTTGGTGTTGTCGATGGTACTATTGCAAGTAAATCATTACATAATAAATCGTATCGTTCAGTTCTCTAAATAGCTGCTTGAATACTGTAAATTTGCAAAATTATCTCGTCGTCAGTTAATTGCCATGAGCATCGTCTTTAAATTTAAAGATGACATCACATACTTTTATTTTAGCGTTGTCGATTGTACCATTGCAAGTAAATTTTTCATTTCAGGTTTTTCGCGTCTTATTCCACTGGCAACGAACGTCATTATTTCAACATGTACAGTGCATTGACGGATTATAAATATAAATATTCGTTATAATTCTCTATTTGTTGAACAGACAGGCGAAATTCATCATGTGTATGGTTCCTTGGATTGACGACAACATAAACCGTAATGATAGATAGAATAATTATGGATGTTAAATATTAAAAGAAAGAAAGTGTTAAAATATTGTAGGTACAATATTAAAGTTTCTTCAATTTCTTATTTATTTATTTATTTATTTATTTATTTATTTATTTATTTATTTATTTATAAAGTAGATAGAATATGGTTTTCATCCTTTAGATGCATCAGCCTCCCCGGTTGAAGTCAATATGTTTGACTTTAAACAAAAACACACGTACCAATCCAACCCATGTTTAAATCACAATAAATCTGATCATGTTTTTAAAGTTTTTTTTTTTGGATTGGGAAATGAACCGGTTTGTTTGTGTTTGATTTATTTATTTATTTTATTTTTAAATTTCTTTTGTTTGTTTTTATTTTGATCTTTAAATCTTTGATACAGCGTCAAAATGAAACTATTAGGGAAATAAACGAGAGAAAGATTTTATCAACACCTACTATCCTAACTTTTAATCTCACAATCGATAATGGACGTTGACTTGAAAGCAGGAAAAACAATTATCAAGGACAACTCCTATAAAATCTAGCCTTATCCTATATAAACCATATAACATCATGAAAACTATGAAAGGGCAGTAACATTGCATTTTAAGGCTTATCATCGTTGGATCATCGTAGCAAGCTAAACATAAACCAATTTACTGCACAACATGACATAATGACCGTAAACCTATTTACATTTCATCGTATAATGACCGTGATGTGATCAATAATGAGATTATATAAAATACTGCCTGGTTGAAGCCAACATGTTTAACTTAAACAAAAACACACGTACCAATCCAACCAAATCACTGGGTCATCGTAGGAAGCTAAACATAAACCAATTTACTGCACAACATAATATAATGACCATAAACTTATTTACAGCACACCATCTTATAATAGCCGGGATGTGATCAAAATTAGGATTATATGAAAAAATGCCACATAAGGTTCAATGAGAATTCTATCATATTTTACAATACCCAAGAAACGTAAGACCCCAATCAAATAAAATACTGCCTCAGCAAAAGTTCTATCATATTTTACAATATCCCAGTTAGAAACAGACCCTAATCAGATAATAATATTAGAAGGGAACACAAAAAATCTACATGGGTTTTATATCAGATTTTGTTATATAAAAATGAGTTTGATTTATTTATTATGCAGGAAGTGCTTATCCTAGGCCTTCTGGGGCCTCACTTTACTTGTGCGTTTTTACAATGTCATCTCAATTTGCAAGTTTTGAACATAGCTAAAACTTTATTGCTTGATTTATTTACTGTTTAATTTTAATTTTATCTACTAGTATTTAATTTTTTTTAAATTTTTTTTTATTTCTGGCATGAAAGGTCGAAATCCTATATTCTTCGATAAAGCGTCAAAATGAAGATACTATGGAAGTAAGCGATGAAAAGATTATATCAACTTCTAGCATCCTAACTTTTAATCTTACAATCGATAATGGACATTGACTTGAAAGCAGGAAAAAACAATTATCGAAGATATCTCCCATCAAATCTAGCCTTATCCCATATAACATCATGAAATCTATAAAAGGGGCAGTAAAGATGAATTTTAGCCATATCGCTGGGTCATCGTAGCAAGCTTAACATAAACCAATTTACTGCACAACATCTTATAATGACCGTGACAATAATGATATTATATAAAAAATGCCTCATAAGATTTTGCGAGAATTCTATCATTTTTTACAATACCCGAGAAACAAATGACCCCAATCAAGTAAAATACTGCCTCACAAGGTTCAGCGAAAGTTCTAACATATTTTACAGTATCCCAGTTAGAATAATAATAATATTAGAAGGAAACACAAAAATCTACATGGGTTTTATATCAGATTTTAAAATGTGTTTGATTGATTTATTATTTAGGAAGTTTTCACTCTAGGCCTTCCGGGGCACCCGACCTCACTTCACTGGTAAAAGTTTAAGTCGTCATCTTTATTTGCAAGTTTTAATCAAAGCTAAATATTTTAATTATTATATATTTTGTTTTGTTTTATTTTATATCTTTGTTTTTATTTATTGTGTTTTCTGGAAGGTTGAAATCTTTTATTCTTCGATAAAGCGTCAAAATAAATAGTAAGAAAGTAATCGAATACAAGATTTTATATGTTAATCTAACAATCGATAATGGACATTGCAGGAAAAACAATTATCGAAGATATCTTCCGTCAAATCTAGCCTAATCCTATATAGGTTCATGATGTTATATATGGTTATTAACCATATAACATCAAGAAAAGGACAGTAAAAATGCATCTTAAAGCTTATCGTTGGGTCATCGTAACAAACTAAACATAAACCAAATAAATGTAAAACATAACATAACGACCGTAAACCTATTTACAACACATCGTATTATGACCGTGATGTGATCAATAATGAGATTATATAAAAAACTGCCTGGTTAAAGTCCACATGTTTAACTTAAACAAAAACACACGTGCGAATCCAACCCAATCTCTGGGTCATCGTAGCAAGCTAAACATAAACCAATTTACAACACAACATAATACAATGACCGTAAACCTATTTACATCACAACATCGTATAGTGACCGTGATGTTATCAATAAGAGATAATATAAAATACTGTAACATAAGATTCAGCGAGAATTCTATCATATTTTACAATACCACAAAACGAATAAATCCCAATTAGCTAATTATTTTAGATGGAAACACTTACACAAACTCTATATGGATCATATACCCGAAGGATATCCATAAAGGTGTATTTTGTTTCGTTTCATAACTGAAAGTCCAATCAACTTTACATAATGTGCAATCAAATTGCTTTAAAATGATTGCGAAATATTATATCCTCCCTTCTGTTGTGTGTTTTTTCGGTGGTGTCTTTTCTTTTTTTCATTCTTTCTGCTGATATTATTGTTAATGTTTTCTGTTTGAGTTTTGTTACATTGGCGTTTGTATTGCCAAGCAATTTTAGGTTATTTGTTTTAAATGATTAATGTTTAATGAACCTGTATCAAAATTAATATTGTAAAACTTTAAAGATTACTACTTCAATAGCATCAACCGTCCTACTATTTTAAATTTTGTGTTTGATTAGTAAGGTCGAAACTACATGTACAATCAAAATAGAATACTGTAGTTGACCATTTTCGCTATTATATATTATACCAATTTTAATTTAGAGTACTAGACGGCTGTTTCAGAATATAATTCCCCATCAGTAGTGCTTGGACCAAAATTGTGAAAATTACATTTTATCAAGGTGTTGAAAAAATACCCAAATGACCAAAAGGAATATTTCGCATGAAGGAGTATACCTTTGTTTTTGAGGATTTTCATATTTTAACCAGCAGGAAATTTAGACAATAGTATATTTTTGACATTAAAAAAACATTGCAAGAAGGGAAAGATTAAGAAAGAGCCAACACACAATCACAGGCTAGCTGTGTCCTATACGTGGCTGCTGTTATTGTAATTAGATCCTTTTACTCTCGTAAGGTTCCGTATAAACTGTTCCAAAGTATATATGCCATTTTAATTTGTCAATTTAAACCACAAATATAAAGATCCATCCTTCAAAAGCAATGTTAGTACGGTATGATACAATATAATTAAATAGTCAGAAAATGAAAAAAGATAGCTGTGTGATGCAAAGGATTTCGAAATTGAGTACATGAATAATTTAGTGGCTTGGCGTGATAAAATTAGGTTAAACGTTTTCAGAATAAATGGATTGGATATGATGTTGATGCATTTATTACAAAGAAGAATGTTTATAAAAATCATTCGAGATAGTTCGAAACTCATCGAATAACACGAGTGTTGACAACAAAGCAATAAAGCAGTGATCTTTGATACCCCGATAAAAGATTCATAAACCGTTTTAATATCATGAAAGAAAATTAAACTGTTTTATTTGAACTACATGTAGTATAAAAAGGTAAACAACTTTGACCTGTCCGCTTGACCTTCATTTAAATATTAATCACGGACCAAGTACATCTATGTATAGGGAGCACATGTGTTTTGTGTGTATATATCATGAGATATACTCGCCTCAAATAGTAAACCTGTGCACTGTGTATGTATTAACTTGGATCTTAACACTACCCATTTATTAAGTGGACCCTCCTATATGAATATTCTTAATGAAAGGTCAAACGGACAGGTCAATGTTGTTTGCCTATAGTTGTAATTATGATCATGTTCCTCCGTATTATTGTTTATGAAGATACTATAAAACAAAATTGATTGATTTTTTGTTTCCACCGAACGTTTATCTCTTCTTCTAAATCTTTGTTCAAATTTTAATTGTGTTAGTAAATGTGCTCATTTTCTGTTTATTGTTTGTCAAGAAATCGAGTTATAGCATGTATATAGCAGGATGATTCAATGAAGTCTTAACGTAAAGAGACATAAAATGAATTATTGCAATTTCTTAACTAGTTTTCTTAACAATTTAGTACATGTTTTACAGGAATGCAGTAAAATATATCTTTTAACTTTTTAAATACTAAGAAAAAGCCGAAATAAATTACTGGAAGCATTTATAAAATTATTGCTTTAGTAGTTTATATGAAGCGAAATAAATAAAACACATACCAGGTTATGTTCAAATCACAATACCCAAAAGAAAGTTTTAAAAAGATCGCAAATAAAGTTTAACGCGTGACATTTTGCCAAAGAAGTGAGACCGTGTGTTCTGGAAGGGTAAGTACCGGCTGTATTGCTGATACATCCGCCAGGAACACCCGGTCGCACTACCCTGGTGGACGTACGCGTTTTAACTATATTTGTCAGTGTTCTAAGGCTTATCTTTGATTTTGGATAAAGATTTAAGCATGTATCGACATATTTGTGCTTGGTTTCTTCAAAAGGAAACTTCCCCTAAATCCGCTGCTAACCGAATATATACACTGTTTGATATTATGCCGATAGATATATAGCTCTGTGAATGGTTATATTCTAATCCTGATTCAGTAACCATTGATTTATCTATGCACATCTTACATTGAACATTTTGAAATATAATGAACATCTTGACCTTGAAACTAATACATATTTCTCTAACTGTAATCTTTTAAATAACAGAAATGGTGTATGCAATATTTATTGATTTCAAGAGTAAAATAAAGCATCATACAGACAAAATTAATTATTAGAGAAAGGAAAATCTAAGTTTATACAGACGTCTTATTGATTTTGACAGAAGGCACTTACCCTACCGGTGCACCCAGTCTCACTTCTCTGGTATAATTTTGCGTAACTCATTTAATTCAATCCAATTTTAAAATTTTCATTTTTCCTTAGGATATGAATTTAATATTGATTAGTATGTTTGTTTTTGATTGCAAATCTCCGTTTTCTATTTTACATTTTTTATTCTCCCAGAAACCAATTAAATGATTTATTTATGCATTATTTAGACTGCTTTGAGGAAAACTAAACAATCTGACATTCTCTTCAATTATCGTCAAAATATGAAGTAATACTTAAGACATTCTGAGTAATAAGATGACAACGATAATTGAAATGCCAAGTTCTAGTCACATTTCTTCATCACTATTGACTGATCGACTGACTGCCTTGCAGCTTAATGAAAAATAACAGTCGGACAAAACAGGAAAAAGGACATAACCAAATTATAAACGCACAATTTGTACCTTACAACCTGATAAAAAAACCATGATTGATAATTTAGAATTTCTAATATAGCGACAACCTCGAGATAAAGACTTTTAGACTTAAGGTCCGGTTCTTTTTTTTTTTTTTTTTTTTTTTGTCTAAATATTTATAAACAAATCAAAATAAAATTTACTAATCCATGTCCAAATTTCAATTTAATTTAAAGCAAATGTTAAATTCTGAAATGTGATTTAAGGACATTTTGCACAATATTATAACCCTTCCAATTATAAAGACCATCTGTCTATCAAATACCTTTATTATGGGTCTTAATACTGAACTTTATATTCTATCAAAAACGTTTCAAAAAACTTGAATTTTAATGAAATCGAGTTTTTTTTCAAAAACTGTAATGCAATGAATGTTATGCAACCGTGTCAAAGCTGAAGATAACACTTTGTACATGCGAGCTTAAGCGGGACAAGCAGCGTATCTGCAATCCATCTATCAGCTTTGGCTGAATGCATGTTTTAATTTTCCTTTAATAAATATGTATCTAATGGCATTGTTTACACTTCAACTGAGAGAGTTATCGTAATGCATACAGTTATCTCTTTTAATAAATGGCAAATCTAATGAAAATGGATAATTTGAGCAAAAGAAACTGCACATTGTCCTATTATTAATTTTCAAAAACGTCAAAATATTGATAACTCTAAAAAAAGTACACATAATCTAACGATTTTTAATTTCCTTTTGATTCAAGTCATTTATCATTCATGATATCACTTTATTACACTGTTATCCTTTTTACTATGATTGATGGAATGCCTAAAGACCAGAAAAAGTTTAATCCTCACAGGCAATTCGGAAATCAGGTTATCGTGCATAATAGATCATTTGATTTCCCCACGCTTACTAGAATTTAAAAATTCATAGCAGCGATCTTTGAAGGCTGGGTTGTAATACATCATTTCTATCCTCTAGCGTGTTGTTGTTTTGAAGATAGATTTTAATTATTTTTTTCAATTCCCAGTCCAGTTTTTAATCCAAAACTCAAATGTCAGTTAAGGAAAGGGATGTTTTGATTTTATTCTATAATTTGTATTTTTTTAATTCCCAGAGAAAAGACTTCAACGCCGCCAGTAAAATAGAAACATTAGAAATATGTCAGATTTTGGTTGTTCTTTCTATGCAAGTGAATAAAGCCTGAACAATGACAGGAAGAAAATATATTGAGTGTTCATACGAAAGGCAATGAAAATTAAATAGCGGTTGAATGGGAACTTGAAACTAGAAACGTGTACTCCGCAATAGCAAACGCAAAAAAGTACATGAAGCAGTACAGGAAAATGATAAAGCAACCGAGCGAGTTAATACAAAGCCAAACCAAAGCAATGACAAACAAACAAGTTAACACTTATTACAAAATCATAATGAAAGTCCCGACTTTGATGTGAACTAAAGTAAATATTTTGTTCTATGTTTTAACACGTGGCTAGTATGGCTAGCTAAACAGGAGGTGCTTACCCTTCCGGAGCACCCGGCCTCACTTCCCTGGTGGAAGTTCACGTGTCTAACCTAACTTGTCATTTCCAACGTTTTTACTTTGCTTCTGGATTTTGATTCGGACATGGATTAGTATGTTTGTTTTTGATTTATGATACTATCGGAGAACAAAAAAAAGCAATCATTTTCAGTTAGCAATGTAATGGAGTCAAGTATATGGGTCATATTATAGCATAAAGAACCACGGAAAATGTGTCATATTGCATTGGAAAAAACACAAAAAATAAAACTTTCCATCACGATGTGGCAATTTGCTTTTAAATATCGTGACTAGTTTTAGTAGTGAAACACATGCGTGACATTTATCCTCAGTTAGAGCAGATTGTTAGGTTTTATCTATAACGATTAACTGTTTGCTAGATGCTTGAAATATGTAATACCTTAATGGTGTTAATCTTTTTCACATTATTTGAAATCTGTACACGACATTAAATCCATTTTAATACAGATTTTAAATCAAGATATCATTTTAAATACCATATTCATGAAATTATACTTGACATACATACAATCTGACATTGAATTAGGAATTATCAGATTCTTCTTAATTCCTGCCAATTATCTGCTATTCTCTATTTATTTCTTGAAAACAATATTTAATAATAAAATGAAATTACATATTATGCAAAGCCACAATGTACATGTGATCGTACTAAATCTATATCATAATCAACATTTATCTGTTAAAATCAATTCTGTCTATGCAACTGTTATTGATTTGTTTTTATTGGCACATGTGTCACTTTTTCAATTTGTTAATTACACTGAATCTTATCATCGAACACAACATACAAATCTATAATTACATATTATACCTATGTTAATTTTTACAGCACTAGATGGACGTTTCGGATTGCAAAACCTCAGTAGTTCTTGAATCAAAATTGTGAAACCAAGATCTCTTTTGCATATTAATCCATGTTCAAAACTACAATTTCCAAAACAAACCAAGTAAAACTTTGAAAACTGACAAATTCCATTAACCAGAGGCTCAGTGTGGCTGAGCTTGTATCGCTCACCTGACTAAAATGCTTTTAAAGCAAATTTGTATTTCAGTGATGAACAAATGCACTGTTTATATCGGACAGAATCGCTAAGGAAATCAATGTAGAACTATATGTACCATTCACAGTTTTTTCAATCTGATTAAAATCACATTTTCCCATAGGGTCCAATGTTAAACTATGTTCCGCCCTGTAGGCCTTATTTTTTTGACGAATCAAAAAAAATTCAGCAATTTTTGTAAAGAACCTTCTATACATCATTCCTGTAAAGTTTGGTTGAATTCGGTTCAGTCGTTTCAGAGGAGATAGCCAAAATGTGCATTTCCCATAGGGTCCAATGTTAAACTATGTTTGGCCCTAACAGCCATGTTTTTTTTTTTTTTGACGGATCAAAAAATTTCAGCAATCTATGTGAAGGACCTCCAATACATCATTCCTCTAAAGTTTGGTTAAGTTTGCTTCAGTAGTTTCAGAGGAGATAGCCAAAATGTGTTTTTCCCATAGGGTCCAATGTTAAACTATGTTCCCCGCTGGCAGCTATGTTTTTAGGCGGATCAGAAAAATTTCGGCAATCTTTGCAAAAGACCTTCCATACATCATTCCTGTAAAGTTTAATTGAATTCGCTTCAGTCGTTTCAGAGGAGATAGCCAAAATGTGCGTTTTCCCATAGGGCCCAATGTTAAACTTTGTTTGGCCCTGGCGGCCATTTCTTTTGGCGGATCAGAAAAATTTGGGCAATCTTAGTAAATGACCTTACATACATTATTCCTGTAAAGTTTGGTTCAAATTGGCTCAGCGGTTTCAAAGAAGATAGCAAATATATGCTTTTCCCATAGGGTCCAATGTTAAATTATCTTCTGCGCTGGCGGTCATGTTTTTTGACGGATCAGAAAAAATTTTGGCAATATTAGTAAAGGACCTTCCTTACACCATTCTTGAAAATACTTTGAACAAAAACTCATAACATAACTTTTCGTTTTTGAGGAAAATTAAAAGTTAAGAAGTGGATCATTTTTATAAATCTTAACAATGTAAAATATTAAAGCTATTGCTATTGTTTTCCTATTCTTACGCTATAGCAAAGCTTGTTACCACTACAGGAACTTATACAACAAAACAAGCAGCTTACATAAATTGCTGAACCATGGATATTGCAAGCCTATGCTTCTCAGGGACCTCAAAAAAACTTTACGGTCGTCATCACAGTATTGTTAATAAGTTAATGTCTCTGTGTTCAGGATTCCTCTGGATGTATTTGATGTGTCATAGTCCTAGTTTCTTTTCACTCAATTATGATACACGCGTGGCGGGTGTAGCTAGCTAAACAGTAGGTGCTTAAGGTGTTTATCCTTTCGAATCGGCCTCACTTCCCTGTTGAAGTTTACGTGACTAACCTAACTTGTCATTTTTAAAGTTTTTACTTTGCTACTGGATTGTGATTCGGACATGGATTAGTAAGTTTGTTTTTCCTTTTCTTCTGGATTGTGATTCGGACATGGATTAGTAAGTTTTTTATACAGCCGTACAACGCTACATCCCTTGTTCGTATTAAGAATAATGATATTCATTAAATTGAGAGAGATAAGATTAATAGTTACTATAAGGACGTTAAAAATCAATTAGCAAATGTTCTTCTCAGCTGGTCATTATCTTGATAAAGAGGATCAAATGGTCATCATAAATGCCAGTAAATGGTAATACAAAGATATTATACACAGATTTAGACTAATAAGGATTTTGGTAAACAAGATTTGTTTACAAACATTATCTATTATAATCTCCAAATGTCAAGGTAACGACCATTAACAACAATATGTATTACTGTAAAGTGGAGCATATTTGCGTCAGTTAATTTTCACGATAATTGCTATTGGCCCTTTGGGTATTTTTTCCACATCTTGAAAAAAATTGGGTTTCACAATTTTGGTCCAAGCACTAATGATAAAGAATTGTTATTCCCAAACGGCCGTCTTGTGCTGTAAAGCTGGTATAATATGTAATTTAAATCACCGAGCCGGTATCTCTGCTGGTAGATGTTTCTCTGAAGATATAACAAACTTAGTTGGCAGTATCTCTAGATAACTTTGGTGACATGTATTTTGGTCCTTCAGCTTGTTGAAAAAAATTGGATTTCACAATTTTGGTCCAAGCAATACTGATGATCAATTGTTTTCCGAAACGGTCGTCTAGTGCTGTAAAATTTATAACTAGTTTAATATTTAATTATCAATATTTCAAGTTTTCGATGACTATTGTGTTTTTGTGAATATTGCATCCAGATTAACTTTTTTATGATTTAAACTGATGTATAACCGATAGGGAAACAAAAACATTCAGGGAATTAACACGGATATCGTGTAACCCTATTTACGGTAAACAAAAATGGTCACAACGTAAACAAGTCAGACAAATCATTAAATCGAATTAGACCGAAACTATTGCCGCTTTAAAAGGTGAATAAACCTTATACAAGATTTGGGCAGGTCACAAGACCCCATGAGAGATTAATTTACCCTGAGTGTACCCCTTTTGTCTAATGCCATGGACAAAAATTACGGAATTTTCAGTAAAAGAATTTTCAAAATTACGTTCAAGAAAATTTATATAACAAAAGGAAACAAGAGGAAGACATACTTGTATAAAAACAAAATTATGTTTGAAACTTAAACAAAGTTTAACATTTGGTAACATTCATCGTATCCAAGAACAGAATACAATGTTAGTCAATGATAAAATATCCAAAACAAAAAAATACAAAGAAAAGGCACACATCAGATCAACCTTTCTCGCATATGTAACAGATTTATCTCATTGGATAGGTGGTACGATATTTTCCATATCGCACCAAGCGTGATCATATATAGGGCATCTCAGTCCAACGGCGACTACTTTTCAATATTAGGTTAGGGGCGTAATTCATGAGGGATATCATAACAAAATAAAGTCATTCCTTTAACAACTGATTTTTTAAATTCTTAATTCTATTTTATTATTATTTGTTATAAAAAAGTTAATTATGACCAATAAGTACATCAAAAAGAAAATGTATTTTGATGTTATTTATTATCGCGTAGGTTCACATTTCTGCTCTGAGCTATACGTTATTGATGACGTAACAGCATTGCGTCATACACGTATTCATCCGCTAGCAAAATCTTTGATTTCTTAAAGAAAATTCCAATGCCTATGACTACAATATTAGATTCTATATGGGAGAAAAATAATCAATAACTCGTTTCAAACCAAGATAAGGAAATTCCAGTCGAGTGGTCAGATATTTTTATCTTTAACGAGGCTCCGCCGAGTTTGAGATGAAATACTTGACCATGAGGTTGGAAAATCCTTCTCTCGTCGAACGAGTTATAGATTCTCTTTATTTATTGTGGTAACAGTGAACACCTAACCATATTTTTAGAATTAGCGTTATAAGTGGCTCCAGTTCCAAAATCCTACCCAAGCAAGAATCATGAGATTTGAAATCATTTTATTTTAAACACGTTCAGTCATTTAAGTGTAATTCTGAATATTACTTCAAGATTCCCCATTAAATTTTCAAAAAATGTTTCTAAACGCCTTATTTGCGAATGTTAAGGAAACCCCACGTTAAGAAATGATTGTAAAACCGGTAGCGTAGTAAACGCTTAGCTCTCAGTTAAACAACAAAAAAGTAAGATTTTATTAGGTTATTTGAAATAATTATTCTTAACTGTGATTTTTATGTTCATGTTAATTTTTATAATGTGTTCATTACTGCTATTTACTTAACAATAAGTACTGCCTTGAGACAATAATGAAGAGGCATAATTATGTTAGTTGGTTATACGATATCCATTATCTTTATCGTGTAAGGAGGCTGACATTATGTGATGATACTTAATGGTGGACCATTAATTGTCAAATATGTCGGATGGCGGGGACCTTGAAATATAATATTTACAGAACACTGGTAATTAGTCCAAGTTGCATCCATTTACAGTAGAGTTTTCATAATTTGTTATTCGAACATCGTCTGTGTCTTTCTTAAAGACATAAGGTAATTTTCGAATGAAAATGAAAAATTTGAGACAGTTCATTATACTTTGCAAGTCCATAAAGACATTGGAAAATTACCTTATTTCTCATATTTACAATATTTATAAAAATAATTGTATTGCCGTCTCACAGTTTCCATATTAATTTTAAGAATTTTGAAATGCGCTGTTGTGCACCTTCTCATAAAAATGGATCGGCCCCTGTCAGTCAACAAGGGCATTGAACATCTGACGTCATCACGTCAGCGCGTGGAGCAATGTCTCCAAGAAGTTGCAAAGTATAGTCGATGTCAAATACTTTTTTGAAGGAACGATATTGCGATATTGTAAATGTTGTCTATTTCGTTTGTCTATTTCTTTTGTTTTCTGGTATTGCGGTGCGTTTTCGTTTGCATTTGTTGTTTCCAAATGCATGCTTGTAGGCTACAATTATCTTTTCCCTTCATATAGCTACATTTATGTCAATACCAGATGTTACCAAAATATAATCAATTAAAAATTGAAACAGTCAAACAAGACTAGAAAGACAAGAGTATATTCAATAGGAACCACTAATTATAAATTTCCTGACTTTGGTCGAGTACCGTCGAAAATGTCCAATGATGTACTTAAGGTGCTATGAGAGGGTCATGTAAAATCTTTTCCATCAAAACCAGTGGTCAATAGTTCTAAACATTGATTCAAAACGTACAAAGAACCGCTTTTACTAAAATAAATTATTAAATATCCCTTATGTTTCTTAATTCATGAATTCCATCTCAACCGAATTTCATTGATAAACACATTTTGTTTTCGTTCTGATTATCGTCTCAATTTTAAGTATGTTGCTATTTTCGCAATTTTTGAACGTCTTTAAAATAAATTACATTCATTATGTAAACTTCTTTAATGATTTTTGACAGTTTAAGGCGAATACCGGTTTGAAATCTGAATTATTTACCATTTTAATTGCAGAAATAACTTGTTTTTACACTTTATAATGATTAAGAGCTTCAAGTCATTATCACGGCAACCACATATCTCAAAATATATAATCGTTTTAATAGGATGGAATTTAAACTCGATAGAATTACACAGTAATGAGAATAGACTGTAATGATTTTTAAAGAAAAAAATGGGATTTTGAATAAAACGGAAACAAATGAGTTTCTTCTTCCGAACTCACGGCAAAGTTTTAATCGCAATATCTACAGAATCAATATCCTAAGTTTCCTTTTATAATAAGTGTAATATAAATGGAATGAGATACTTCAACAATATATAACTAAAAGGCTTATATAACTCAAAAGCGAAATTTTGAAATTACAGTGCAACCTGTATTAAAGGCCATCTCTATATAAGGGCCACCTGCTTATAGTGGCCAATAGATTTGTATCCCAATTGTTCTTTAATCATATTATTTGAACCTGTATATAAAGGCCACCTGTTCATAAAGGCCACTTTTACATGTTCCCTTAGGTGGCCTTTATAGACAGGTTTGACTGTATACCAAATCGTAAAGTTCCCCATTGTACCATTGTTTTTGCATACGGGTTATTCATACAAATTTCAGCAAAAAAACATATATTTGTTTTATTATAGTTTTTCACAAATACATGTAATTTCCTAAAAGGAGCACCAATTTAATAAATATTCAATTCTAAATCATTTTCAATGAAAAAAATGATGATTTAATATTTATTATTTTTTCGTTATTTCATTATGTTTAAACAAATAAACTACGGAGAATATACTGTGTTTTCAATTTGCTCTATAGAGCCGTTTATGTCTATTTTTTATATCGTCATCAAAACAATAATTACGTTTTCAAAAAGTACAAGCCTTTTCTACAAGTATTTTGCTTCCTACAATATATTATACTGTAATACGTGTTTATCTTATCTTAATGTCAGGCTAGACTTTACAGAGGAAAGGTAATACCCAGTTTGTTTCCTTTGTATTAAAGGGAAGACATTCAAGAAGAATTGCTTAGATCTGTAAGACCGTTCATTATATATAGATCTTTAAGTCTAGGAATCTGCAATTTTCTATTCGGTTTAACGAGAGGTTTGTTATTATCACAATAAATAAGCTACAGTGGATATGTGATAGTACGAAAACAATATCATATTCAACATTTATCTGGCAAAATCGATCACCTCTATGCACCGAGTATTGAGTTTGCGCTTATTAACTTTTATTGTCACCTTTATAGCTTATTTAATAATACTGAAGCTAATCTTCAAGCATAAAGCTAACTACCTTTGTCCAGATCACAACCCCAAAGACAAAATAATAACTTTAAAAAATGTCAATAAAGCTAACCTTCTACCAGAGAAGTGAGGCCTGAGTGTTCCATAGTGGTAAGAACCTTCTGCTTTTGGAAGTGATAGGTTAGACACATGAACTTCTACTAGGAAAGTGAGGCTAGGTGCTCCGGAAGGGTAAGTACCTCCTGTTTAACTAGCTACAACCGATACGTGTGTAATCAAACTTATGTAAAAAGAACGTGAAACTATGGGACGTATAATAATATCCAGTAAAATTTTGAACACATAGACATCAAATATGAACAAATTTTATGGTAACATTGAGGAAGCTTGTTTTGATTCATGCGTATTGATCTCAATAATGTCCAATTAAAAGTAGACCGGATGCCTTTTCGAAGTCCGATGTGTTATTATTAGTCACAATATATTTTTCATTGACTTAAATTGTCTTGTTTTTGCTTGCGTTGACTATCGCCCAATATATGTTGTTTTTAATTTTAAAAACTTTAGTCGCCTTACTATTTATCCAATATTATCTGATTGGAAACGATGATTTGTTATCACAAGATATTCTTGTAAATAGCTCCCTCCTTTTTGCAACAGCTATCAACCAAATCAACGCCTTCTAACGTATGCAGAACCTGTTTATGCACGCATTGACATAACTGTGTTTAAATGCTTCCGTGGTATCAAGCACAATTATACCGGTATGTCTTTGAAACAAAACAAAACAATTATAACTTCCTATATCGAAAGAACTATCCATTTATTCTCTATTCAAAACCTTTCATTAAGCTCTTATCATTTTAGGCTTCACCGGACACAGCAGTATTTTGTAACATTAGACTTTCTTTGAGGAACACGACTACTTATTTATTCTCAAAAACATGTAATTATACCTAAATAATTTCATATGTAATTTTATACTTCTTGTAAAGCGTAGAATAAGTATTGAAAATTGTCTTCTATAAAGGTCCTTTGTGTACTTTTAAGATAACTAGTAATTAGATAAAGTACGCTTGGTATTTCATGATAGGTCGAAAAAAAGAAATGCACTATAGTTGTTATTTAGGTAACAACTTTGTACAACAAATCAAGCTGCTAATAAATAAAATTGTAGGCCCAGCTAGGGATACTGCATGCCCAGGCTAATCAAGGCCCTCAAAACGTTAAATAGCACCATATAAATGTTAATAAGAATGATGTCACTGTTTCCCAAAGTTTCACGTCAATTTCGATTTCACAAATACAGGTAGCTAAACAGGGGTTGAATATCCTACCAAAGCGTCTGGTGGAAGTTCAAGTGTTTAACTCAATTTGAATAAATTAACTTTTATTTGGCTTTGTGTTTGTGATTTGGACGTGGATTAACTTAAAATATCTCCAAAACCTGATATTTATTTTTATCCTATCCAGACTTAAATAGAGACTCATTGTGTACAAACGTATAATGTACATGGCTTCTATCTTATCGCCAAAACAAGACAGTAAACTAAACTTAAGTATAATCTACACTGTCTTAGTACCATAACTCAGACTTCAGAAGACCAAAAATGAAGTTGTTCCCTAGTACGTAAAATTAATTTTGTATCAATATAGTATCCTGATATAGTTCACTTTTAATACTATCATGTATACAGCCATCAAACGTCATCTTGTTTTAATGAGAAAAAATGGAGATTAAATCCACCTCATCTGCGTGTGTCTTCTACATAGATGAGATCGCTTTTTGAAGTGTCAATTCTTTCTTTACCAAAATCAATCTTTTGAATGAAAAAAATCAGTTGTTTTATTACTTGTCGCTTTCATCATCACCCTAAAACCACTATAAATAAACACTTGTTTCTGGGGCACCTGGTCTCCCATCCTAACAGATGTCCGCGTGTTCAATTTAATTTACTTGTTGGACATGTATTGGTATATTTGTATTTCAACAACTATGAGCGAGAAGTACTTTCGATACGGCCGTCTAGTGCTGCTAAATTAAAACAGGTTTAGTTATTGTTGATATATATGTCGATTGTTAGAGGTTTTCTTAAAAGATCGAGTCACAAAGAATACCGATTGTTTAACTATTGCTGCTAGATATAATACTGTTTTATGGTTTATCTAAGACCAGTATATGTGTGTCATTGAGTTCTTTTTAATGAGATTGTTTAGAAATGAATTAATCACGGTATTTCACAGTTCATTTTATAGTATCAATAAAAAACTTTTACAAAAACAACACTTAAAGAAGATAACATTAGGGTAGGTGTTCCTCGGTAATACTTACTAGTAGTACGTTTGAAAAGGTAAGACTGGTTGAAACGGTACAGGTAATGTGTCATAATAATAGTACAGCAGGGGCGTAGCTGATAAAAAATGAATGTGTAGGCTAATTTTGAGCGGCGAAGCCGCGATCTTCTAGGGGGGTCCGGGGGCATGCCCCCCCGGAAAATTTTTGTAAAATCGACTCAATTTCCTGCATTTTGGGGCTTCTGACTATCAATATATGAATAAAGTTTGGTATAGAATTTATATCAATTCCAACGCTTAAATATTAAGACAAAAAGAAAAGAGTCTTAAATTGCCAAACAAAACTGTTTAATAAACTATCAAGCTAAAAAGAAGGGAGAAATCAATTTTATAAAGCAACACTTTCTTCGTCCGTTGACTGAATTCAACGAAAATTGACTGAAAACACTTATGGAAACGCCTCTTAAATGAAATCAAGAACCCTATCTTTTTGGGTTGCAAATGTGTTAATAATAACATCCGTGTCAATTGGTATTTCTCTATGGACATGCATCATTGCCAATCCAGACAGTCGTTCATCAGCCATTGTTGCTCTTAGAAAGTTTTTGATTCGTCGCATCGCACTGAAGGAACGTTCGGCAGTTGCAGAGGAAGCTGGCATTGCTAATAATATGCTAAATATTTTGTAAATGCAAGGATACAAATTGCAACTTGTGTGGTTGATAGTATCCAATAACTTGCTTGGTTTGGCATCTGAATCCCTCCACTTTACAGTCCATCTAGAAATTTCGTCTTTAAAGGAATCCACATCGGAAGAAAGGTCCTCTTTGTACGTATTGTAGATTCGGAGAGCCATGTCTGGTGTTAAGAAACGTGTTTTTACTGGAAGAAGATACTCTGCATTATAACGTTCTTCGTTCTGTAGTAAACGTGTGTCGATTTCCTGTGTCAGATGGTCAACAAATACATAAAAGACGGCAACTCGCCAGTAATCCTTTGGGTTCTGAACTGCATAATTGGCTCTGTGCTGTTGTCTCCCTATGCGTCGTGGGACGTCTGGCTGTATGTTGAACGTCGCGGCTATATCTATGGCACGTGTATACAATTCATCCCAGACAAGTGGATCGTTGCGTTCATCTCGTAACCGCTGAATCACTACTTTAGCTTCTTTTACAGCTTCCAACAGATCGCATTCGGGCTTTTGAAGGAACTTAGTTAGAGCTACTGTGCCACTGAGTACGTGCTCAGAAACCACAAGAGTGATTATGAAATCAAACCTCAATATAGCTGCTAAAAACTGACCAGCTTTGTCATCACCGTCATCCTGTAGTGCCTCAAGTGCGTGTACTATAACTGGAAAGGCAGTTTTAAACGTGTAAAGGGCATCCGCTCTACTCGACCAACGAGTCTCGCATAGCGTTCGAAGCTTTGTTCGGTTCTCCATTTGATCTTTCGTATTATCGTCTGACTGTAATTCGTCCGAGAATGCTTCTAGTCTTTTTGATGAGTACTCAAAGGCAAAAGCAATATCTTGCACTGTCGACATCATTGTGCGCACACAAGTCCTTACTACTGTGTACCAAGGCAAGATTCAAACAATGTGCTTTACAGTGCACATAATATGCAAGAGGTACAATCTGTCGAATTCGTGCTTGCACGCCACTCCTTTTACCTGCCATATTGGCGGCTCCGTCATAACACTGGGCTCTGATCTTAGTTATATCTAGTCCATTATCTTGAAGTGCATTTAGTATAACTTGTGCTAAAGCCTCACTTTTTAGACTGACTGTATGAATGAAGCCTATAAATTCTTCCCTAACATACAAAATGCCATCTTTGCTGTCAAGAAAACGAATGCATAAAGAAACTTGTTCCCTGGTAGAAACATCTGTGGCTTCATCCGCAATTACGGCAAAGCAAGGAGAATTGTTGCAAGACTGGACTATTGTGTCCCTGACATGATCTCCACACAATTTTATTATTTCGTTTTGAATATCAGGAGATGTGTAAGTAGCCTTCTTGTCATGAATTGCCAGATGTTGAGATAAAAGTGGGTCGTCTTTTGCAAAAGACTGCAGAATTGCCATGAAATTACTCTTCTCCTCGGTGTGCCCACGGATAGGAATATTTTGTCTGCCGCATAAAATAATAACTTCAATAATCTTTCTTAAACTGTGTCTATTTCTAGCCACGTCCTGCTCATGCTGTGAAGAAACTGAAGATCGTATTGAGGGTTTTTTCTGTTCTTGAATCAACAGATAGGATTCACCGGCATCGACACATCCATCATGCTGACCCCCTTTGGCAGTATGCCGTTTTATAAGAGCCGACAAGTTTTTCCAGTCTCTAACTGGGTGGATGAAGGTCTTTTCACGGGAGTCTCTGTTTCCAAAAAGGCAACAGTAAACACAATAAAGCGCATCAAGCGAAGGCGAGTAACGAAGCCAATGGTTCTCTCTTAACCACTGATGTGACAGCTTCCTCTTCTGACCACCAAATACACTGAAAATAAAAATAAAATAAACTGTTGTTTGTCTTACTGTGTATGTGAGTCTACGTGCGTGTGTGCACGTGTGCGTGCGTATATCCAAGTTGGTTGATTTCCAAATCGAGGAAATTGATCGATTGATTCAATCAGCCATTCGTCATTCATTCTAGTAATTCAGCATACTATATTCTGAGAAGGAATTAAAGAAAAGTACTTAGGGTATCATTAACCCAGTGGTGGCGTGGTGGTGTAATGTTGTTTAATGTCGCATCAGCCATTTTTTTCAGCTATTCGCGACGAGAACAAGTTTCATTAATCTCTAACGAATTTCATATGCGAGTGTGTTTTATGGTCTGCCTTGTACTAGCGCGCTTTCAGGGCGACTTTAAAGTGCTAGCACTCCGAGTCAGTAAGCCGTAGACAAGCGCACCACTCCCCCAGTCACATTATACTGACACCGAGTGAACCAGTCGATACTCTGTCTTCTTAATGCGAGCGCCAGGCGAGGAAGCATTATCTCAAAGTTTAAAGTCTTATGTATGACCCATGCAGGTACTTTAGGTTTTATTCGCTCAATCATAATTTTGTTTAGTTTTCCTATGAACATTTTGGCCTCTAGTGTCGCTAGTGAGGAATATATTTCCGAAATATCTGCATATTCGGCACAATAATATTCAAAAGGGTTTATTTTTCATTATGGAATTTATTAATTAAGGGCGTTTCAAAATACCTGGCTACCGTTTTATATTTCAAATATCATAAAAAATAAACACAATAAAATTAAATTTTTTATCATTTTCTACATAGTAGTTTCATATTTGCACTAAAACTAATTTTCTAGTTGTAGAAAACTGCTTTCAATTAAAAGTTTCGCCTAAAGGCCTATATTACTCTCTCTCTCTCTCTCTCTCTCTCTCTCTCTCTCTCTCTCTTGTACGCGTGATTAGTTGATAGGGTGAATGCTGTTTGATGTCGCATCATACAATTTTCAGCTATTCTCGACGATCAACTATTTTATAACCCCCAAGGATTAATCTTTCTCAAGTTCATGTGGTGCGCAAGTGTGCGTGATCTTCCTTTTGCACACTGGGCGACTTTTATAATGCTAGTTCACTGACACTCGAGGTCGCAGTTCCACACTGCATGGCACTCGGTTGCATTATAATGACGTCAAGCCAACCAGTACGACCGGACTCTAGTACGGGTTTGAAGGCGTATGCCTTAACCACTCGGCCACAGCGGCTCCTAGTCTACGCGCGCGCGCGCGCGCGCGTGTGTGTGTGTGTGTGTGTGTGTGTGTGTGTGTGAATATGACCAACAGTATACATATGGGAGTGCCAGTAATCACATCGTGTCTCAGCACTGAGGTCGCGAGTTCAAATCCGGGCCACGCCTTATCTGAGAAAGGTTTACCTGTTTCCCTACCCCTGTACCAACGGTCGGTGGTTCTCCACCACCTATAACAGGTCCCCCCGTAAGAGTAAAATATTCTTGAGTTGGCGTTAAACAATATAGAGGAATATACCTAGCGGGGAAATCAAATAGGTGGCTTTCTTTCCACTGATCTTTTATTAACGAAATTTTTTCTGTCTCTGATATTTCCGTATATTTTATGGCAGCAATGTCTGGATATGGGGGCTGGTTGGGTTTAGAAGGTGTGGTACTGGCAGGTGCTTTCATCTCGACTTCTGTCTCGGCTTCATAATCCTCGGTCTCATTGTTGCTTGTATCCAGGTTTTCACTAGTTGTTTTGAAAAACCTGTCTATGGTTAGAGTTTCTTTTTTCTTTCTCTTCTCCATTTTACATTTAAACTTCCCCGCGTCTAAAACTTTAGCTTCCGATCGGATTCATAAGAACGCTTAACTAAATAGCCGACCGTACTTAAGTGCTTAAGCACTTGGCTTAAGTAAACAGGCTTTAAATAGTCGATCAGTACATAAATATGACCCTATAATTTTGGACCAGTTTTCGACAAAATCATATAAAAACACCGACTAGCGGATTTCTTGTTAGTTTATTTATAATTTTAATAACAACAACGTACGGCTTCAGGATTTATGTGTATATCTGGTATTATATAAATTTTTATATACATTACCAGGAAAATTTTATGTAGGCAGTAGCCTTTTTGCCTTAAGGCAGCTACGCGCCTGTACAGTAATTTTTAATAAACACTGAAATACAATGGTCAACAAAGATGGAAAGATAGCCCTTGATAATAAAAAAATACAAACCATATCCGAATTACAATATAGAAGGAAAGAAGTAAACTCTTTGAAACTGACAGGTTATGTTAAAATTGATTCTTTTGATTTATAAGAATGCAGTTCCATTGATAAGAAATGGAAATGTAATGTTTGATAACAATGAAAAATGCAAAGATATCTTTTTTTAAATAATCTGAAAAAAAATTTATTCCTTCTGAGTTTCAACAGACCGTATTCCGATGTTATCGTAAAAAATATTGTGATATACTATATTGCTGACAGTGAATCCGTAGACTTAAATTGTTTCTACGTTTCATAAACTCAAATAGAAAATAAATGCATTTTGCTGATTGCAAACAATTTCAAGATTTATGTTTTTTCGTCGAGATAGTTATAAAAAGCAATATAAAAAATTATGGCTATTTGGTTATATATGTAACTCTTTTTTATTTTATTCTTTATATTTTATAATGTATTTGATGAGTACCATGTAAATCAAACGTGTTTAAGTTGATAATGGCCATGAAATCAATTTTATTTTGTATTTCATGCATATCCTTTTACTGAATGGTGATGGGCTATATAGCTACATTTGAATTTTAACTTATTACAAATCAGATACTATTTCCTATTATTTTGACTCCTTTTACTTTATAATGTAATAAACAGTTATATTTACAACCCTTTTAAATTATTTTTATTATAATATTTATTATTTAATTTATTATATGGTGATTGATATTGCCTGCAAATTGAAAATATTCTAGTTTATAATGCTTTTTTATATATTTTATTTGTTTACATTTTATTTTTTTCACTTTTGATTTCAACCTTTTACAATCCAGATACTTTTTTGTATTATTTTGATTCCTTTTATTTTATGTTATAAACAGTTATATTTACAACCCTTTTGATATATTTATTATTATTATTATTATTATTATTATTTTAATCATTATAAGGTGATCGATTATGCCTGCAAATCAAAAATATTTGAGTATTTTAGCATTATTATGATGCTTTTGAATGAATTTTATTTGTTTACGTATTTTATTCACTGAATTGTAATGTGTTACTTTTGAATTAAAACTTTGTATAAATCAGACACCATTTTTTATTTTTAATATGAATTTCTTTTAATTTATCATGTTATTGATGAATATACTATTTATCAAAACATGTTCTATATATTAAAATGGTTTAGTCTCACTTAGCATACATTTTAAAAAACCATAGTCTCACTTAGCATACATTTTAAAATCACCAAATTTTACCTGAGACAGGTACACCTGTCCATTTCCTAAATATGCATAATTTTCATCATAGTCAAATTTTAGTCTTTTTTTAAATAAGCAACAAAAAATAACGATTAAAGAATATCAATAAAAATAATAATCAGTTAATTAATGATAAATAAATAAATAAATAAATAAATAAATAAATAAATAAATAAATTCAAAGGTAATTAAAAAAAAGAAAAACAGGAAAAGAATGAATGAAATTTAAAAAATATATATAATCAATAAATCGATCACATATTCAGTGAGGAAAAAACATGTTTTTTCATTCATTCATTCATTCATTCATTCATTCATTCATTCATTTATACTAAATAAAAACCAGTAAAAGAATAAATAAATAAGAAATATAAATAATTTAATCAGTTAATTAATAAAAACTAGCAAATAAAATAAATAAAAACTAACAAATAAAATAAAGAAAAACTTGTAAATAAAAGTATAAATAAATAAATACATGTAAATAAATAAATACATGTAAATAAATAAATAAATAAATAAATAAATAAATAAATAAATAAATAAATAAACGTTATAATAATACCAGTAAAGAAATAAAAATCGGTAAATAAATAAATGAAGAAAATTTAAATAAATAAATAAATAAATAAATAAATAAATAAATAAAATAAAATAAAATAAAGGAATAAATACATAAAAATTAATGTATAAATTTGTATATGGTCAAGTTTTAGAAAAACAAAATTTTACAACATTTTACAAACTACACCAGGAATCCAGGATTTCAAGCAGTTTCTAAAAGGAATGTAATGGCAATTACGATGTTCACTTTTGTTTTTTATTTTAAAAATCTTTTAGTTTTGTTTTTCTGCCATTAAAATTCCCTTATGTAGTGAGATTTATAGACTATGTGAACAATTATTATTATTGTCTGTTTAAAGTATTCCGTACTTTTTTATTCTTTTTTAATTAATAACCTGCTAATTATAGTGAAAATTCTGTCTTTTACACAATTTGAAAGTGTGAATGTTAAAAAAATAATTTTGATTATATTATTATTATAAATGTTTTATAATGATATTGGCTAACATATTCAACAGTTTTCAGTATTCAGATTAAAATAAAATTGAACACATTTAATTCTTGTTAAATTGGTTGTATGGTGCTTGTATGATTTGCATTAATGTCATTTTATCTTGAAACAGACTTTAGTTTACCTGTAATTAATTTCTATTGTTCTCTCCATGGTCCACTACCATGTCCCAGTCTCACTTAGCATACATAAAAATCCTACCTTTTTACCTTGAAATTCCAAATGTATGCTAAGTGAGACTACAGGATTAAAATGGCTTTGATTTTTTATTTGCATTTTATTTCCGTTTAATACTCGTTCCAAATCAGATACCATTTTTACTATTATGTATTCTTTTCATTTTAGTGGCGAGAAGTCGGTTAATGAACAATATCCTTGTTTAAAATGAATGTGGAATATGCTTTATTTGTATTTCTGTATTTCATTTCCGTTTGTAGGATTCCATTTAATGAATACGCGATTGTAAATTTACATCAAATTGGATATTCAACTAAAATTGTTACTTAATTGATATGTGGTACATTTGTTTGATTTTAAACTTATTACAAATCAGATATCATGTTACCAGTTTGTATTTTCATTGCAATTGAATTCTACAAATTTGTTTGAAAGGTGTTTACGATTGATGCAGAAATTGATGTGATAATTTTGAATTTAAACTAATTAAAAACCAGATAGCATTTCCTTAGCTTTTATTTTTAATGTAATGAAATTCTGAAAGACGTTTAGAAATTCAATATAATTCAATATTCATTACATTTCACTTATCGCAACAGTTAAACCTTTTAAAAATGTCCTTTGAAAACAATGCAATCTTGCCTTTCGCCACAGTAGTTTGAATTTCTTGATAAGTCCCTCTCGTTTTATCACTGTGCCCCATTATAATACCAATCTTTGACTGACAAAACTTGACGTTTAATCAAAACATTACTGTATTTTGATATAGCCACTGAAACTGCAGTCATGAAATAAATCAAATATGCAAACAAGACAGCCATTGTTTGTTATACCACTGATGGCTCTCTTCATGTTTCATATGAAGAAAAACGCAGGCCATATTAGAATGGAGGGTTCCAACCCCGGCCGCTGGCCACTGTCTATTTTATACTACTTTATATACAACTTATAAATAAAAAATAATGAAAACCCTAGTTTTCTTTTATATTTGCCTGTAGCCTGTGGCACTGATACTCATTTAAATAAAACCCGTGCAAAATACACCCGTGTTATTTAACACTGATACGTTGAAGCAAAAGACACACCCCCTATGAAATCTATTCACATTTAAATACTATGAACCAATTAGACAACAGTTTTTTGCTATTTATTGAAACGCTAAAAAACTATACATATATACACATGTTGAAAATCAAGCACAGGCCTTATTTTACCAAATTATCAAATAATAAGACATCATGCATAACTCAACCATGAAAATAATTGAAAATTAAAAAAAAAACTGAAACACCGTTCCAAAACCTCGACGGAAATAGTGTTGGTTGTTTAATTCTATATCTGAATACAATTGTTTTTGTTTTGATGTAAGATTCTGACTGGATACCAGCTTCAATAATAATACTACCATGTATTATAAAGCAGTTTGCCTTCAAATAGTTCTAATGCAGGCAGATTAAATCTTTTTCATTTCCGTGTGTCTTGTATTCAACATGGAAGCTTTAATATTGTGTCTCGCAAAAACAGGTTCGTGTTTGTTTGTTACATAATGTTGACTCGTTTCTGACAAGTAAACATACTTTTTTGTATGCGACTTTTCATATATTCACATAATTTCTATCTACATAATATCGGGAGGGCTGGCTCGATGGGCGAATTGTATTGTCTTAAGTTCTATTACGCGCTAAAGGATCGGCGCCTCTCTTCGCACATGCTCGAAAACCATTTAAGCAGATCCCAGTATGAGACAGATTGTCAGGTGGTTTGTCAACGTTCGGTATCCGGGTACCAAGGATTCATCTTGTTTTACTATTGTTTATGTGATATGATAGAATATATTCCCACCATTTTAGACATTGTAGCAAGCTGCATACAAATACTTTTGACTCAGGGTCATTGCACGACTCTGGGTTATTGTACGCCTAGGCGTATCAAGACGGTCAAAACGATGTTATGGTCATCATCATAATAATAATTGTTGATAAGTATGATGTCTCTGTATCCAAAATTATCATGGATAAATTTGACGTCTCTAATAGTTTCCTATGTTCCTTACATTCTTACTTTGTTCTCACATCTTTTGGGAGAAGCTAGCATACCTTCCCTGGTGGAACTTCACGAGTTCTACTTTATTTGCCAGCCAGTTTTATCTTAGTTTTACTTTGATTTTGGGATTGTTATTAGAGCATGGTATGGTTGTACTTAAATTTATAAGAGAGGTGATGAAAAAATTATAAAGACATAAGGACGGTTATATGTAACATTCAATATCACAACATCTTATCACCTTTTCGTGCACACTTTATTCAAACTTCAAAATTACAAAATGGGCATTCGCGCAATTTTTTCAAGTTATTATATGTACTAGTATTTGGACACTTTTCCAAATAGCAATTGCTTCACTAAAAACTTCAAATACTAGCGTTAAATGTCAAAGATTTATTGTAAAGTTATGATCTTTATAGAACATTACTGAGAGAAAATGTGAATTTATATAGTCCAACATTCTAATGTACAGACGATTTGCCCTTATAAAAATGTCCAAAATCTTTTATTTACAATCTAAGGATCTACTGGTCACAAAATATTATACAATTATCAGGAAATGTACAAATAAAACAAAATTACTCGGCAAATATAGTGTCCACAGGTGAAATGAGATCAGTTATTATTCCGTGTGAAAACGGCAATATTTTTCTCATTTCTTTTACAAATTTGCCGCCATCAAAATATTGATAATAAGTGAAATGCCTCTTTCTCTGTATGAAAAATTATTCTGGACATGTTTTGACGTCTTACAGTGAGTGTCGTCCCGATAGCGTACTAGTACATGGCAGATCATAAACAATAGTACATTAAAACCAACAACTAACTATATTAAATCAAAACAACCTTGAATAACACCCTGTGTAATAAAATGTTTGTTTACAGTCAAACTATAAAGGGTTTCTAATGTATGGAAAGATGCTATTTATAAGGTATTAATGACAACAACAAGGTTATGACTTGATAATTCATAGTTCATAATTCGACTATACCTCCTGCAGTAGGTGACAGAGACGTGTTGGAAACTAGTTAACTAGATACATTACAGGCCAATCGAAAGTTCAACACTGAGCTAACGAAAAGAAGACAAAGCCCGGGTTCCGATTAGCCGACGTATTGATAGCCAGTGACCGAAAGACTGCCGAGAGATAGATAGCAGCCGTCGAAATGCTGGTACTAAAGACGAACCGATATGAACTTTCCATTCGGCACGGATTCGATGTCTTAGTGTGAAACTTTCGACAGGCCTGCACTGTGCAAATACGTGAATAATGATTCCTTTTATGTCATATCGTAGTCAATTTCAGACCTCACGATGTCAGTCACTAATGATCTTCTAACACTTTGCAGCTTACATTGGATTATAATTATCAGATTGAATCATGACTTTTCACGACAAACAATGATCATTATTTAGCATCATCAGAGAGATTATTTTGAAGTTTTCATTATCTAAGGTAATCCACTTTCCCTGCCGTGTATTGACATAAAATGAGTTTAATTACCTAAGGGAAGATTTTAATTGGGTACGACCTATAAAGAAGCCATATCAATCAGATTAGTGCAATGATTTTCTCATTTGGCCTTTGTATTTGGCTTCCATGTTATTCAACTGCATAGATTTATGTAGATGCTGGTCATTACCGATAGCTTCATTTTTTTATCTTCCGCCTTTCCAAAAAAGAGCGGTATAATAAATTCGTCCTTCCTCCCGTCCGTCCGAAATTTTTGTCTGCTGATATCACGAAAGTTGGTGCAAAGTATCAACATACTAGTAGATAGGAGATGCGCATATCGTTAACTCGAGTTAGTTTCCTCATTTTCCTTGAAGTTATGGTCCTTTGAAAATAAGTGCAAATCACAAAAAAGATGACGGGAGATCCTAATCCACTGTATTTGTTTGTTTGACTTTTGAATTCGATTTTCGTTTAACTAAAATACATATTTTTGTTAATTAAATTTATGCAGATGTTGGCCATTCAGGTCTTAAGAACAGGTTTACACTATAAAAACTTTGATGAAAATATTCGATAAAACTAATACAAATACTTTTCATCAAAGTTAGTTTATGCATATTCTTACATTTCACTTTAAATAGCTTCATGAAGTTGTTGATCATTACCGATAGTTTTTTTTTATCTTTTAAACACTGAAAATTTTGATAAAATTATGTGATGAAAAAAAGTACTTTTATTCGCGTATTTTTATCACATATAAAAACATATATACAAATTTTAGCATTTCACTTTTAATAATTTTATGCAGATTCTAGTCATTACCAATGTGTTTATTTTTTAAAATAATAAACTTTGACCAAATATTTGATAAAAGTACTTTACTTACCGTTGATCACAATTAATACATATTTAAGCACCTCACTTTAAATAACTTTATGCAGATGCTGGTCATTACCAATGGGTTTATTTTTTTATCTTTTGATTTTGGGTAGGTTTTTACTATGATAAACCTTGACCATATATTTGATAAAAGTATTTAAATATACTTACCTTTAATCAAAGTTAATACATTTTAAGCATATCACTTGTATGACGTTATGCAGATTCTGGCCATTAACGATAGCTTCATTTTTTACACTTTTGATTAAAGACAAGTTAAAAGTATAACTGAAAATTTTGATCAAAGTATGTGATGAAAATACTGTTATTCAGGTACTTTAGATTAAGGTTAATGGCTATTTTGTATCTCACTTTAAATAATTGTATGCAGATTATGGTCATTACAGATAGCTTCCTATTATCTTTTGATTTAAGAAAGTTTACACTGAAAATTTTTCATCAAATATGTGATGAAAGTACTTTAATCCAGCTTTTGATCAAGGTTAATAACTGTTTTTGTATCTTACTTTAAATAGCTTTATGTACATGTAGATATGGGGCGAATGTAATTAGTTTACAATTACTAGTTATTTTCACAAATCGATTGAATGTTTTCACCTTTAGCCAGTAATAATTATTTCACCAAAAGGGACAACAAACCTATCAAACAGTTAATTTGTAAAGACAAATTGTTTTGGCTCGAGGGGATTTTTAAATTTAAAACGACAAAAAAAAAGTCCCCAAAATCTTTGGTGATTAGAAAAGATTAAACGAATACATAATATTTAATTATTTGTCATTTTGGTTTACATTGCTTCTGGTTGTCTAATTTCCAACTTGAATTACGCAAAAATAAGAATCCTCATTTATCTGATGAAATGTTCAATCAGGTAATTGTTAAAGGAACCTATACAACCTTCAATTTTAGTATCACTGACTGAAAACGGTGAAAGGAATCAATGACGAGCCGACCTTATTGTTCGAGGTAAGTGGTGGGTTCTGATTACTACCCTCCTTACATCCTTGAGGTTCAATTGTATTCTGAATTAGCGTACATGTACATGTATTATGGAGCACTGTTTTTAAAATAATTGGGATGGTTGAAGGCCCTCCATTTTGCCAGCGCCTTTCAAAAGTCGGGTATTTTTATAATCAATGGTCTCAATTTGTGTCATTTCATTTTATCGTCTTGTTTGGTTGTTTCTTTGTAATTTGTATTATGTTTTAGTCTTGGATATCTTCGGCTGTTGCATGTTTCCAGACGCACATTTCTGTCCTCGATATTGGCAATAATGTTTAATTGTCAATAATTTTATTGGAAAACCACGACATTAGTGCCATCCATTACACATATATTTATCAAACAATACATACATGTAATTGTAAGCTTATTGTAATTAGCTTAATCACTTAATTATCTGTCAACTTTTACAAAAATAGTCACCGCTTTAACACTAAATATTTAGACCAATTAACCAGACAAACACCTAGATCGAGAGCATGTTTCGTCTTTTACGTACGTGGGTGGTGTTATACCAACGGAGTGCATTTAATTGATTGGGTCGCTTTCGTCTGTTTCTATATTAATGGTTTTTTACTTCATTACCAATAATTATATAGAATCAACTTGTAAGTATCCAAGAATGGAATAAAAATCCCCAATGATAATTTTTTCAAAATAAATGTAGAGTGATTCTAACGCTGCATGGAAGCGGGTGTGTCTTAAATCTGTACCCCTTCTGTTTATCGGGCTTATTCAAATAATGCTAGGCATGTAAAGTGCTCCCGTCGTTCGTGGAAAGTCTTGTTTCAACCCGGTCTGGTCTGATCGATACTTAAATATAGGCACTATTTAAGGTATTTAGAAACGAAAGTCAGGCCCTTCTTAAGAGACTTAAGAATCCGATGCCCCGTGTTACGGTAAGAGTGGGACGCTAATGACACCTCCCTAGTATAGTGCCCTGAGCGCACTACAGAGGTAAACTTTTTTGGCTACTTTACTTGTTGCTAAAGACGTTTCGATATGACATCTGAGTATGAAATGAAATATCCTTTACTTGGATATAAAATCTCATTCAATCTATCTATCAATCAATCTATCTATCAATCAATCAAAATTGACAAAGCAAACAATAACCATTCAAGCCACCAATAATTATTCATTCAAGCAATCAATCAATCAATCCGTTGTCGGTCAGTAAACCAATCAATCAATCAAAAACCATTCCAATCAATCAACCAATCGATCAACAAAAAACCATTCAATCAATAAATCCAATCAATCAATCAATCAATCAATCAATCAATCAATCAATCATTCCAATCAATCAATCTGCTTCTGTAAAAGTACAATTACGAGGTTATCAATCTATCTATCTATCTATCTATCTATCTATCTATCTATATATATATATATATATTGATACTCCTTCAATTATCTTTGAACTCCCAATGATTTTCTAATTTCTACTTCATTACAGATCTATAATCTCTCCTCTGTTTGACACAATAAGCAGTTGATTGACCACAGAAAACAAGTGATCGAATACATCTAATAATATAATAAGATCACAAACTGATCCCACAGATCGTTTCGATGGTAATAAACCGTGAGAGCAGTACAGAATTGTCGAAAATTTAACACTTAGCTACCCATCTGACAGCTCAGCTCGGTCCCGCGTTAGCTTTATTTGGACAGTTTTCTGGCAGCTGCTATCTATCTCTCGACTGCTTTTTGGGACACTGGGTATCAATATTTCGGTCCTTCGGCAGATGAACATCGACACATTTTTGTAAGATCAGTGTTAAACTTTCGACATGTCTGTACTAAGTATATATCTGGATTTAACACTTAGCCTTGGTCTAATTTATTGCAATTATAGAGAATTACAAAGGTTAGGATGAGGTCATTAAGGAATGTACAGTACTGACCTGTCAGAAGTTTAACACTGAGCTGACAAAAAGGATCCGTAAGCTGGCTGTCGAGCGGCTGAGATATTGCTAACAAGTGTCCAATAAGCTGCCGACAGACATGTAGCAGGTGCCAAAAAGCTGCCGAGATCAAGCGAACGCACGGTCGAAATTAGCTGCCACATCGGTATTTAATTAATAAATTTACGGTAATGTTAAAATTTCGACAGGTCTGTACTGTATCTCGTGTGGTAGCATGTGTATAATTGAAAATCCACAGGAAAGCCTATTAAAACGTCCGTTTATATATTTATCAAACTGATTATTGTTTGTAATGATACCAATTGTCATACATGTACTAGTGTTGTGGGAAAATGTATTTCATTTGGCAATAGTATGGGGTTCTACATGTAGATACTCCAGTGTCCTGAACTGACAACTTTGATGTTCCTTTGAATCATTTCATTTTAATTTTAGTTACACATGGGACGAGTGTAGCTAGCTCAAAAGCAGGTGCTTACCTTCCGGCCTCAATTTCTAAGCCTGGTGGAACTTATTGTGTTTAATTTAATTTGCCAGCTTTGCTTTTGAATTGTGATTTGGGCATGGATTGTTTTGTTTGTTTTCATATAAGTGAAATAATTTTAACTTAAGTAAAACACCATAACTTAAATCCGGTCCATTATCAAAAAATATTATTTTAATGTTATAGACAAATATACATGTTGTTTTTATATACATAAGAATAACTATAATAATATGACAGACCTTCAACGCAACAGCTCTATAAACAATGTAAAAGTTAACTATACATAACAATTCGACTACAATTTCACTGAGCTAACTACCAAAATTTACCAAAGAAAAGAAATTCACCTTCTCCATTCTTGGGACCACAGTGGCGAAATATGTTAAAAACTTCAGAACACAATTAGGATTTATCATAGTTAATCATTTAATGTATATTAGCATTTTACTCAATTTTTTCCTGTTTTTTCTTTTACTCTTATAAATATTGTAGTGAAAGACATGAATTACCTAATATATTATAGGGTTATTGAACTGATATTGTGAAATATTGTCCCGAGTCAGCGAGGGACAATATTTCACAATATCAGTTCAATAACCCTTTTATTATATAACAAAATAAATTGTGTTTACTTGCCACTAGTATTTCATCTAAAATTACCATTTTGTCTTACAATACATCAAATTACAATATCGCACTAGTTCTTGTATACGGATATAAGAACTAGTGCAATATGACAACAACACAGCGATGACGTCTTCGTCATGTCACAACAATCGTATGACGTTATAAACAACAGTGTCATGTGACAAAGCGTGCAATATGAAAAAATTGATTCGGGAAACCTAGAACAAAGTCTGCATGCAAATATCGAAATTTATTGCATATCACATCTGAAACAATTAATTTGATTGGTCGAAAGCTGAGAAAATGATGCAAATAATACTGTGTATGGACCGGTCCATACACGACCGAGCGGTCCATATTCGGTATTGAACGTTACGAGTTATAACTACCGGTATACATTGGATATTGTATTTAATATTTATATAGATTTATGTTGTTGCATTTAAAAAGAAACTGGACATTAAATATATTGTTGTTATATTAATGTTTTGCTTTTACTCCCCACTCTAACGAAGTTGGCAACTTGGAAGGGATATAGAAATGGGGTCTATCAATGTTTGCATGTCTCTCGATGTTAAGTTTATGCGTTTTGTTTGTTCAATGCAATAAAAACTTTAGTTTCTTATGCATAAATATTGCACGCACCTCGGGATTTATCGTTTAATTTCTATGCGATGCATATATTGCAATATAATAAAAATGAATATCGCCTTGTACTTCATTTGCCAATTATCAATGTCGTAAGCGATTTGACGGGGAAAATTATATTTTACGTAAGCGGCAGGCTGCTCAAACACTACTCCTGAACAGCTATTTCTTAAGAAAGACCGTGGTTAATTAATAGAACAACAGCGATGTTTTCAAGTTAGCGTTAAATTATAAAATGCAAACCAGTTAGCTCCTCGTAGAACTGATAAATAATCTATTTAGACAAACTGTGTAAATACAGTCCAACCTGCCTAATAGGCCACCTCTATATATATATAAAGGCCACCTGCGTATAAAGGGCAGTAGAATTGTTTCCCAATTTTTCTTTCATATTATTTGAACCTGTATATAAAGTTCCTATTTACTAGTTCCGTTGGGTGGCCTTTATAGACAGGTTCAGATACTATGAAAAATGGGATACAATTCAATGTATTCTTATACACCTCGGGGACTCGAACTCGGTGTTCGAGTGATCCTAAGAGTGTGTTTACAGTGCCTTTTGTCCCTCGAGTTCGAATCCCGCTTGACCAGATCGTTTTGTGATGAATATTGTCAGTTCACATACTCTGTGTTTTCTCCGTCATCCTTAAACTGACTGCGTCGATACAAGGGGAAGATATACTGCGGCATGGAACATCATGACCTAACTCCACTCTTATATATTATATTTTTATATAGAAGTTATGTGAATGTTAATCGTGACAATACATAGAAACATTGAAACATTGAAACATTACAGCCATATTGAACTTACGGCCTTAATACAGGTGAAAAAAACTTAGCTGGAGCGTTAAGCCCCATAACCCTACTCCACTTGTATTTGCCTGAATAAGCAAATAATATGAATGTGAAACAACCAAGATATAAAACATTGAAACATTACAACAACATTGAACTGGCGGTCGTGAGATACAAGTGGAAGACTTTAAACTGGGACGTGGAGTAACATAACCCTTTTTCACTCTCATTTGTATGACTGAATATCCAAGTAATGTGAATTCGAAACGCGTAAGTATACAATCATGTATATAGAAACATTGAATTATTACATTCACCAAGCGACAGCAATGAAAACGATATTAAATCGGGCTAAAGTACGGGCAAGTCGAAAGTTTAACACCGAGGTTAATGAAAAGAAGTAAAAACTCGGCTGTCGAATGACAGAAATATAAACAGGTAGTGACAGTAGGGAGATAGATGTAGATAGATAGCAATGCCGAAAAAGCCGAGCTTACGAGGGGTCGAAATGGGCTGCCTATTTGACACTCATTCGTTAGCTTAGTGTTAAACTTTCGACAGGTCTGTACTGTCAATGATCAATGGGGATTGTCGAGACAAATGCCCCTACGTGTATATATAATTTATATCTATCTTTGGCTTTAGATATATATTTTTCGGAATTTTTATCTCATTTTTTCTCATATCCATAAAGATAGAATTATAACAGTCACCAAGAGAGAAATGGATAAAACGATTTGATATAAAGACGCAATGAAGGCTGATGATAGTGGCCACTGGAGACACTTTATATAAACCGTTTGATGGCGAAGATTCAATTTTGACATTTTACTGTCTTTAGCACTACGAATGGCTTAAAGGGACATAATATTTTGTACTTTTTTATCTGCCAAGGCGAATTAGCATTCTGTCATATGGGCGGACATGGCCGAGTGGTACTCTCATATGTTTTCGAAGACAATGGTTGTGGGTTCGAAGCTCACTCGGAACTTGGAAATCTTCTGAGATGTTTTTAACTCCTGTCAATACTAGAGCTGCAAAAAGCTAAATACTAGTATAGCCTTTCGGAAGGATTCTCAAAACTGAGGTCCCGTGTCCCTGTGCACCTCTGTAGAGTCAAAAAGAGTACGTTACCTGTTGCCGCTACAGAGAACGCTTACAACTAAAAAGCGATTGAAACAGACTGAGCAAATTAAGATAGTCATGGTTCATTCCTAATCTGACATGGCTAATTTATATTTTACAATCACAAATTAGTATTCTACCTTGGAAGAATACAAATTCGATGTGAAAGACTACAAAAATTACATTATGTCCTCTATACGCTTTCGTACTCAGCTTGACGAATTACCAATAAAGACGTTTTTTAAATTCAGTAAGGTATTTGTGCATCAGAAAACACTTTCGAGATGTCTGTCGAAAGTTTGAAACTGAGTTAAGGAAAAGTCGAAGTTCGGTTGCTGAGTGGCAAAGATGGATACTTATTTTAAAACGACAGATTAAAACTTTCGAATCTCGTAAACATTAACGAAACTATTGTGGTTTCAAATTTTTAAGTAAAATCATAGTTAAGGAATGGTTTTAAAACAATCTCTTAAATATTGACCAGAATTAAGTTAAGTAAAATCTTAGTTTAGGAATGGTTGTAAAACCTGGACAAGGTCTAAAATGTTCTCTGAAAACCGCCATATTATTAATTATTAATTATTGCGAATCAGAAACCATTTCAAAAGAAAAAAATGAAAAAGAAGAAGAAATATTCATAATTATCAATTCTTACCTTCAAATCGTGAAGTAATGTTAAAATCTGATCTTCTTTTTGTAACTCCAAAGTACTTTATACCGAATAACGTCATCGGGGCACCTGTTCACGTGCGGGTTCTTAACCGATAGAGGCAATCGGATTTGTAACTCGTAAATTAGCGACAATTTATCTTGTATTATCAATGATAACATGCTTTTATTAAAGAATAAAAAGTGGAGCTTATCAACTTATTGAGTACCTATAAAATTTAACAACACTGGTATTTAGCAATTATTTTTAAAATCAAGTCACCAAATGTATCAGTTTTCACTTTCATGGGGTATAGAAGCGAGATTAGCATTTGTTTGATTAAGATAGGCTACGTAAAGAGTTTATTTGAGTCTGACACGTGGGTGACGACTCTAGTGCCAAATGTCGATAAAAGTAAAAATACGAGGAAGAAATATTACAATTTCAAAAGGGGGAGTTGATTCATCTAGATGATTACAATCACCAGCTCCTCGAAGTTCCGTGATGTTTAAAGTTTGACTTTATACCTCGAAGTTCTATAAATTGTCTGTTTAATGTTTAAATATCGCCTTCATAGAGTCTGACACGTGGGTGACGACTCTAGTGCCAAATGCCTACGAGTAAGGAATATTACAATTTCAAAAGGGGGACTAATTTATCTATATGAATACAATCACAAGCTCCTCGAAGTTCTATTAAGTGTCTGTTTAATGTTTAAAGATCGTCCTCATAGAATCGGAACAATGAGCCTGTTTAATTATCTTAGATCTTTGGTTTTCAAACATGTTTATGATTGCATTGGCTCTGTTTCTGCGAGGTCGATGGTTGGTATAGCTAAGACTTGAAAATAAGTAGTGACTGTTTTTTTTGCCAAGCACTTGGCATTTAAAAATAAAAGTCAAAGGGTTTTTGGGAAGAACCTTAACAACCGATGCCCCGTCTCACGGCAGGCGTGGGACGTTAAAAACCTTCCCTGCACATTGTCCTGGGCACACCACAAAGGACAAATTTTCTACCACTTCACCTATAACTGGTGACGTCTCGATATAAGTGGAATAGTCTTTACTGGGATGTAAAACCACATTCGGTTAATCAATTAATCTTATGTTAAGAACTTCATGAACAAAGTCGCATATCGCGTATATGACAAACGAGATGACTTTATTTTGTCTAAATTTCAAAATTGATATCGTTACGAACATTAAACTATAGGACGCCAAATATATCGGCAGGGTAAATTGGAATACAGAGACGCCATACGTATCAACAATATTGTGATGACCTCGAATATAGGCCCTATGTCGGCAAAGAAACTTTTTTGGGCCTTGACAAGCCTGGGTTTGCAATATCTCCGAACAAAGAATGTATTTGTTCGAAGCTTGCTTCGTTGTATAAAGATTTTGCAATAAGAACAAGCTCTCTTCCATAGCGTACTTACTGTGAAACAAATACACCTTAAACCGCAAAACATGTATTGTGACATAGAAAAGAAAAGTGGACACAAGAAAGATGTCATCATGTTTGTCATTAAAGCTTTAAATGTATCATTTCGTGGGTGTCACAATTGAGGTTGAAGTAGAACTTGAAGAATCAGCTTTTATTTCAAACTCATTAATATATTTCAAAGCTAATACAAGTGTATATTGATACCGGTTACGATTTTGTTTTGCTATCAGGTTTCCTTAGATCATCCTAGATTATTGTTCCGACATTAATAAGCGACTTTGATCATGTGAATCTAAGACGTTGCAGCTAATGTTTCATTATTTGTTCTGAAAAATATTATCTTTTAGATAGGTCATCTTTTTTCTTTTTGTTAGAAAACAAAATTTATTCGTTCTAATGAAAGAAATAAAAAAATCGTACAGGCAAACAACATTGTTCTGTTCGCTTGACCTATTGAAATAGTATCTTTTAGATAGTTCATCATTTTTTTTCTTTTTGTTTGAAAAAAAATCCATTCGTTCTAATGAAAGAAATAAAAAAAATCGTACAGGCAAACAACATTGACCTGTCTACTTGACCTTTCATTATGACAATCCACATAGGATGATCCACCCATTACATAGGTAATACTAGGATTATCATTTTGTACATAAACAATGCATGTTTCCCGTGGTGTAGACGGAATAAGTACCTGTGTTACCTGTACATAAATGGTATGGTCCGTTATAAATATTTAAATTAAAGGTCAGAGGACAGATAAATGTTGTTTTCCTGTTATTTTATCACTTGGAATATTTTTTATAAACATCAAACACTTTCCAGAATCTTTTTCTTTTTTATTATCTTGACATCTTTATTGTTTATGGATATAACATGTTTACAACAAAAGTTTGTTTTTTTGTACTAGAAATGTAGACTTTGTAATTATATCCCCCGCAAACGAAGTTTATGGCTCTGTTTTTGTCTCTTCAACCGTCTGTCCGTCTGACCATCCGTCCTCTCCACATCATCCATGTCTATAAATGGTTTTGATCAATTTGACACACCATTGCGGTAGCTCAGTTGGTAGAGTGCTCGCTCCGTAAGTGGGAGGTCGTGGTTTCGAACCCCGGCCGGGTCTGACCCAAGACTTAAAAGTGGGTAGTGACTGTTCTTTCGCCAAGCACTCTGCATTACGAGAACCCTGCTGTATAATGCCATCAGCGCAACGCACAGGCAAAATTTCTGCACATTCGCCTATAGCTGGCGACGTCTCGATATAAGTGAAATATTCTTGACTGGGACGTTAAACACCATTACTCAACTCAACTCAACTCAATTTGACACAAATGTAAACCAGCATGAGACAATGTATGTCACGTGTCAAAGTAATATACCAAGGACCAAGGTCACAAGGTCAAAACTTAGAAGAACCCACTTGGCAATGTTGGCGAGGGGCATTTGTCTCTCAAGAGGCTTCAATAGTTTTAGAAAGGAATTCATCCGCGTATCATGTGATAAGTTTGTGTGGAACGATTATTATACCCCTGCTTAAAAAGTGGGGGGTTATATAGTGATAGGGGTGTCCGTCCGTCCTTCCGTTACACCTTAGGGTACCTATCTCTTATCCGCAACTCCTCCTAAACCCTTCATGAAACTTTCACACAATCTTTGTGATATAATGTAGATGTGCACCTCTAATTTAAAAATTAAAATCCGGTGGATTTTTTATATATGGGGGAGCGGGGGGTATTTTTGTGAGCTTGTGGCTCACAGTTTTTCTAGTTTCCATCTGTTTTAAAATCGCAAAAGGTATTCAAAGTTCCCCGCACCAACTACGTTTTTTTCCTGATTTTTTTACTTAAACGTGTTTGGGTTTTTTCCCGCACAAACATAAGACTCATTACCCACATGGTACGCAAAAGAATTCAACTGACAAAGATAGAAATAATGCAAAACCGGTCTCACGTTCTTGTTGGAAGTTCACATTTTTAACTTAATTTGACAGTTTCAAAGTTTTTACTTTGTGTTGGGATTTTGATTTGGACTTAGATTGGTATGTTTTGTTTTTGAGATTGATATACCATCTATAGAGCTCTGCAGGCACAAGACATATAGAACATCTTAACATATGTTTTATTTCTAGCAAACACTTGCCGACCGCGCGAGATGCATCTGACGCCTCCTTCACTGCTGCACATACACGTGCAATGATTCACTTGTTTATGTTTTGTCATTGGTGGTATAAGTCCGTTTCGTGCTTTGTCACACGTTTTTTATTGTAAAGTCGCGTGTAACCGGCGAATTTGTGTTTTGCCACAGGCTGTTTCAGTAACATCCACGTGTCATGAACGAATTTAGGTTTTGCCACACGCGATTGTTTTGTAAATACAGTAAACTTCACGTGCCATGGTCGAACTTTAGGTTTTGCCACATGCGATTGCTTAGTAAATACAGAAACATGCACGTGTCATGAACGAACTTTAGGGGTTGCCACACGCCTTGATATCGAAAATGCAGTAACATTCACGTGGCATGAACGAACTTAGGTTTGGCCACACGCGATGGTTTCGAAATTAAAATAACATCAACGTGATATAAACTAACACCCCTTCATTTCGTAAATACACGTTTTGTTTTGCCTTTATGATAAAGCTTTGCACTTTGATTTTGTAGATTCAAAGTTTTTTTATTTATTTATTATTTATTTATTTATTTAATTATTTATTTATATATTTTGCTATATTTAACGTTATATAGATTTTCCTTTTCGCGTGTTTGCTCAGTATACGAAAAACAACATCTCTGGCTCTGCATTTGTACGACCTATACAAAATTTGGTATTTTCGGATTAAATTCTAAGATCATCTTTTTTTAGATCCGCTCCAAATGTTTCAACACAAACCGAAGTTACATGATGATGGACGAGAATTGGGCCTACAGACCGCTATGATGCCCCAGTCAATACAGTACAGGCCTGTCGAAAGTTTAACATTAAGCTAGCGCCGAATTTTACAGCGCATCCAGGCTGTCTGTTAGCTATATAGCTATAGCTGCTATCTATAACGACAGGGCATTTTGGGGGGTCACTAGCTATCTACATGTGTATATGTCGGTCACTCGAAAGTTTAACTTAGACTTCTATTCGTTAGCTTAGTGTTAAACTTTCAACGGGTCTGTACTTCACTTGTGCAGGTGCTTGCTGGTAATAAATCGACTGTCAATAGTAAACTAATACATTTAAAAAACTTCAAATATTGCCTTTATATCGGAAAACAATAAATAAAATGAAATAAACATATTTATACCCCCGCTTAAAAAGTGGGGGCATATAGTGATAGGGTGTCCGTCCGTGTGTCCGTCCGTCCTTCCGTTACACCTTAGGGTACCTATCTCTTATCCGCAACTCCTCCTAAACCCTTCAATGGATTTTCATGAAACTTTCACACAATCTTTGTGATATAATGTAGATGTGCACCTCCTATTTAAAAATTTGATCCGATGGATTTTTTTTTATGTGGGGGAGGGGGGGGGTATTTTTTGTGAGCTTGTGGCTCACAGTTTTTCTAGTTTAAGATGTTTTTTTTTTTTTTACTCTTGCGGGTGTGAATAATTTTTCCTTTAGCCTGGTGTATTTCAATAGACTGCAGTAATAGTATTTAATGCCAAAGTCAATATGTTTTAACTTACATCGAAGCAGTCAATTCTGGGATGGTAGAGGAAACAAGAGTAACAGAAAAACCATTGATTTTCGACAAAAAGGGCACGGAGACATCAGGTATCCATTTCAAGTAACTTCATGTTGTATTAGACCATGTATTCAATTTTAAACTACTGATGCTTGTCGTTAACATTATTCATAAAAAAGTAGTAACCTTTGTGAATCACAGAGCTTACTACCCAACTCGGAACAATTTAAACGTTTGTCAGTTTGCGTTTGCTTTCCGTTTTAAAAAATTGGGTCTAACCTCAAAGCAATGTTCAAGTGATTGTTTTCAGAAAAGGTGTTATTATTCACGATAAAAATTCTAACAATTTCAATTAAGCAGATTTGCCTTTTTGCCAATAAAAAGTTATCAATAGCGTTCTCCCTATAGAAAGGGAGATCACTCTGTACTGTAAGTCTAAATTTTACGCGGGATTTGCAATTACTCTAAGTATTCTCTGTTACTGTATGAAGAGCAGATACGTGTTTGTTCTTTTTTCGTATATGGTTGTTATTATCATTATAGTGTATTTCGTGTCGTGTTCTTGGTTGTGTTGGTTGTTGTCATCAAGCATTTTTTTTTCATTTGGGAATTTCTTCTTTCATTAGAACATCTGAAGCTGGATTGGGATTGCCAACTAAGTCACTCGTTGGTTTTGATAAACAGTCTAACCTGTCTTAAAGGTCACCTCTATATAAGGACCACTTGCTTATAATAACCAGTAGAATTGTATCCCAATAGTTCTTTAGTCATATTATTTGATTTTCAACCTGTATATAAAGGTCACTAAACCATAAAGACCAATTTTACTGGTTCCCTTGGATGGCCTTTATAGATAGATTTGACTGTATTGTGTTTATACTTGGAATATATCTCTTATGGCCTAGATCTAAGCATCAGTCTATATATTTGCTGACTAAGTCACTCGTTAATTTCAGTACATTCATGATTGTAATGTGTTCACACTTAGAATATCTTTTATGGCCTTATCTAAGTACGAGTCTATTTTATACCCCCGCAGACTAGTTTGCAGGGGGTATATAGGAGTCACCATATCTGTCTGTCCGTCCGTGTAAAACCGTGTCTCATAGCTCCTTTGGACGACTGTCTTAAAACTTCACGTGAATATTCTTCATGGTCCTTAGGTGTGCCATGACCTTGAATCAAGGTCATTTTGAAAAGGTAAAGGTCTCGGAAATACGGGGGTATTTGGCACTCAAGAGACAGTTATAGTTTTTTCTGGTACCAATACTAGTATGGCAATCCTCAGAACCATCTCGTTTTATCTAGTCCATATACTGAAGCAAGACGACAAGAGTTACTTCCCTTTAGTAGTTAAAAAGATAAGCAGTGGAGCGTTATGCCCCAGTCAAGATTCTCTCACTTTTATATACATGTAATCATATCGAGGAACACAGTTCTTGGTGTATGGGAACCGGAGAAAACCCCGGACATTCAAGTCAATTTGTATACAATTATATATTAGTACGTGGTTTTCTAATGGTTTTGAGGAATGCCTTTAATATTCATTTAATTTACACACCTTAATAATTGCAAACAATGAACTCTGTTTAGAAAATCTGGTTCATTGACCAATATTTACAATGCTGGTTTATTACTTGATGAACCAGGAAAAAATAACTGTCATATCTTTTAAAATTAACCACAATTACATGTTTGTATATTATGAAAAGTTGCGTCAAATGAAAATACCTTCCAGACTTTTGGCAAATACAAATGTAGCAATCTTCAGTAGCTTTGTTAACGTTGCTTGTGTTACATATAGAATAATTTGGTTCATGTTTGAAAATATTTTAAAATGCATTGTGCCTCATAAATGTTACGTTCGTGTTTCCTTTGTGCTTTTAAAAGATGATACTTCCCCACTTGATTGATTACCCACCACGGCCTTAGTGGGTCGCTTTTTCACTTTATGTGTTGCCATACAAACAATAAAACTGTGTGTCACGTGAAACGACACTACTCCAATTTAACCTTGCGAGATCATGAAAACGACTCAGAACTTTCAGTACACGATATACCGTGAATTATTCTTGCAACTTTGGTAATTTCGGAAAACTGCTTTGTTACAGTTTTGTTGCCAAAATACTCAAAAATACACTTAGAAATTCTTTAAAGCGTTTTATACGCTTCATCGAATATATCTTAGTAGTGCAGAGCTATCGAAGCTTATTACTTTTGTGTATGTACGCTTTAATATATGAGTGGCGGACAAGGGTAATATTTTTGAACTTTAAAAAAAAACAACGTTTTATCAAATTTTTACCATGTTGGTAGCAATGGTAGGCGTGTCCGTAGATAATCTTTAGGTCAGTGAAAACTAAATAAAATACCTACATTTTTATGACCATTTCGTTCACTCACATTTCTGTCATTATTATGAAATCGCAATAGATCTGTAAAACCGATCAAATGTATGAAAAATCATATTTCTGCTTTGAATTGCCATTTTCGTTACATCTCCGTCAGTAACAGAGATATTTTTATTGACATGACATTTTAAAATAAATCTTATTCTACAGATAAAAAGTAATTTTAACCAATATCTCATCGACGTAAATTTTGATTGGTATGAAATTTTCCTATGGGCCAGTTACCAGATATCCGGACACTTGCACGTTTTCGGTTTTCGGTTTTACAACGCCGTGTTTATTTCCGGTTAAACGTGGATTGGTTCCTGTCTCAGCAGCATTTTGTTATTGTTGATTTTTTTATTATTATTTCAATCATGTGATACGGATCGATACCAAATGAGTACAAATGAAGAAAAGGATGTTTTCAAAGTTTACCAACATCCTGCATCAAGCAGTGGAGGCGGTATGATAACCTATCTACCCGAAATTGTTTTTCTAAAAAATGTCCTGACTTGAAGTTGAGGATGCTAACACTGTCATTGATGAGTCAGTTTCAATCTACCACTGTGTCACACTCTTTTTGTCTATGGCTACTTCTCTCATATTTCACCTGTGTATAAATAATCGTTATTTCAACCACACCCGTAGTAGTTTACAATATTGAAAAGTGCACTAGAAGGGGTTATTGTCCATTTCCCAAATAATATTTAGTATCCTCGTGTGTCCTAAGTTCGTGGTACTAACAGTTTGTATCAAAAGATTAATTGGCAATCGTCAACAAACAATAAACATTTGAGTCTTACTTCAAATTTCTTGTCAAATCAGTTTCAAAACCGGAAATAATCTTGGTTATTTTCGTTAAATACCGGCTAACATCGTTTGTAAACAATACCCTCCAGTTAGATGCTATTTTGAAGAATGTGTGGAAAGTTCGTGGGAGGTCTCCCGGATCACGTGATTTTACGTGATTAATTCTAAAAAACTGATTTTCTTTAAAAAAATATATTTTAAGTAGTCTAGTTTAGATTAACAACAGAATTAGTTAAAAATAAAATTTATAACAAGAAAAAAACGATCATACACTTCCGGTATGACATAAGCAATTGACCGCGTTTTTAGACCCGTTTTTACATCATATTATATAGTGAAAAATGCATATATTTTATTGAAAATGGCGTAAGTGTCACACGTTTTTGATTTCATTAAAAAATATATTTACCTGGTACTAAATGTTTCAAACCAGGATCGGATAAATAAGTCAGAGACTCTATTTGCAGACGACATAGTTTACATCTTGATATATTTTACATGTGACGAAAAAATAATGAGATAGTTTAAGAATAATTTGGGAATAGTAAAATTTGTCTAAAAATTGAAATTTCCGTTAATTTTACACATTTTCGTAATTTTCAAACATATTTTAAAAATTTTCTAACAAAAATGGAAAGTTGAACACCTATGGCGCCTTTTTGACTTTGAACATGTGCAGTGATGTGCTTCCTATGATTGATATCCGGTATAAACAAAATGCCACGAACTTGTCGCTACCACGAAGTTAGAGCACTGGAGGATACTTAGTTAGTGTGCCTTAATGATGGGTATATTAAATTTCAGACAGTTTTTACCAAAAAATTGGATATTTTTTTCCCCATATGACATGTGACTACCCACAAATTTTAGTGCTGCACAAGCACAACTTGTCTTAAGTTACCATAGACATGGTGATGGTTCTTTTTTATGTAAGTGTTTTCCTCAACCATGAGTTCTATTGTCAGTTTTTAAGTTGTTCCTCGAAGGATCCATGACTGACTTTCTGTTTATCTTTTCCTCTTCCATCCGTATATCATTTCTAATCTGACAGTAACTTAGTCAGCATATGGGTAATTTATTTTTATTTTTTTATAATTGTAACATATTGTCCACCAGAAATTCAGCATATTTAACACAACCATCATCTTTGGGCATTTCGGCCATTAGATATTAGATTTCAACACAACCAAAATCTGTGTTTGTGAAAAGTAAAAAAAAAATTGCAAATTAAACATGGGCATTGCTAGGTTTCCATTAATTTAAAATAATTAGTAGCCAAATTTCCAAAATTTGTGAAAATATAGTCCTTTTTAAAGTATTTTTCCACTAACTTGTGACAAAGTTGCTAAAATAGGTTACTTTTTGAAAGAATTCCTCAGAAATTAGTAGCCAATGGCGATTTTAGCTACCAGGAATGGAAACATAGGGCATTGGGGTCGTTTCAAAATCCACACATGCAATTTAGGTATGTAGCTCAAATGTCATGAGGTTAAATCCTAAGACACCCTTATGCAATTTTGTTGACAAGGGTATTTGCTGCACATGAGACAGCTCTAGTTTGAAAAATGTTTACTGATATAATAAATATAGATCTAACAGAAACCTGTTTTCATATATCAGCTGTCACTGTCTCTGTCCTATGGCTCATATTCAGTCAGGGCCACAATTTTAAATGGTAAGATTGGGCCCTCTAAAACAATGTTGGTCACTAGTATTTGACACACCTGAGACAGCCCTAGTTTGAATATTCTTTACAGATATAGATATAACAGAAATCTGTTTTCTTATTTCAGCTTGTGCCTCAACTGTCACTGTCTTGGTCAGATCCAGTCAGGGCCACAAGATTTCCAGTAAATCTTAAGATTTGGCCTACTTTAGCAATGTTGGTCACTGGTATTTGACACACACGAGACACCTCAGCTTTAGTTTGAGTAATGTTTACAGATGTATAGATCTAACAGAAATCTGTTGGGTTTTTTTTTACTTCAGCTTGCACCTCAACTTTCACTGTCTTGGTCAGATCCGATCAAGGCCACAAGATTAAAATTTGACCCACTAATTTGGCAATGTTGGTCACTGGTATTTGACACACATGAGACAGCCCTAATTTGAGTAATCTTTACACATGTTACATATATTATAATTATAGATGTAACAGAAATCTGTTTTCTTATTTCAGCTTGCACCTCAGCTGTCTCTGTTGGAGGAGTTCACTTTTCATTGGAAAGAGGTTACAGGTTACTTCATTGACAACAAAGGTAATTTAAACAAAAGAGAGTAAAATTGCCTTATAGAGGTTGAAGTCTCATGCTTGTTATACCCCTGCAAACTAGTTTGAGGGGGGTATATAGGAATCACTTTATCTGTCCTTGTAAAATCATGTCCAGGCCAATGCCACCAATATATCTCATAGCTGTTTTGGACGACTGTCATAAAACTTCACATGAATAACTTCCATGGTCCAAAGATGTGTCATGACCTTGATCTAAGGTCATATAGGAAAGGTCCAGGTGTGGAAAAACATTAAATTTTGGGGGTGGTGATATTTGGCTCTCAAGAGACAGTTCTAGATTATTCCACTTTTTAAACACCCATTTCTAGAAAAGGCTCATATTATGTAAGTTGTTATCTGTCCATCTGTAATGGTTTGTCCTGCCTAGTCCTCACTCACTGTTGAACAATAAAACCTGGTATGTATACATGATGACCATGATATGACCTTGTGTGTGCCAGAAGAGAAGGTAACTCTATGCATATTCATCAGAGTTGTGTCCCTTTAATCATTTCTTGTAATCATTACTGACAGTTCTAGTGGTCACTTTATTTTGCTCCTATTTAGGCCCCTCTGTATCAATATATGACACACATTCAAATGTATTTTTACAGGTAACTCCCACTAACTGGTGTATGAAAATAACTTGATTCAATAGAAATACATGTACCTTATCATTTTGTCTTTGGGACAGGGGTCTGACCAAGACTTGGACATATGTAATGATTGTTCTTTCTCCTAGCAATCAGCATTTAGAAATGAAAGTTGTGGGGTCCTTCAGAAAAGACCTTAAAATCTGATGCCCTGTTTCATACCTGCCATAAAGAGCCCTCTCTGCACATTGCACTGAGCACACTGCAAAAGTCAAAATTTCTGCCACTTCACCTATAGCCGGTGACATCTCAATTTATGTGAAATATTCTTGACTGGGAGATAAAACTCCCATTCAATCAAACTTTTGATCAATGGAATCAATCAATTGATCAATTCTGTTTTGCAAGCAAGGCAGCTTCATTTTAATAAGGATGAACCAATACAATACATAGTCAATACATATTGTACAGTTGTAGTACAGTTAAGTAATTGATCAATACTGTATAAGAACAAATATTAGCGGCAAGAAAATTTCGCAGTTTTAATCTATGTCCCGGTAAAAAATTTTCACTGTTCCCACTGTAAGGAAAGGGTACCAAGGTTAATATGAAATTTCAGTGGAGAAGATATATTTGTGGTACAAGAGTCACTGTGAAAGTCGTGAATATTTCTCCTTAAGCAGTATATGGCATTATGATTTTTTTTTGCATATCTTTACTTATTATTTTGTTTTTGTGTTTCTTATTTTAGGGGATAAGATACCAATAGAACAGACCAGTATCCCTTCTCATCTTGATCAGATGGTTGTCCTACTACAAGAAGAAGAGAATTCTGCAGAAAAAGGAAGTATGGGACCCTGTATGGAGTACCTACTTCAGCATAAACTTATGGAAACACTCTACTCTCTGGGTAGAACAGATGTGTGTTTACTTTTGTTGTTTTAAAAATGCATGTTTCAGGTTCTTTCTCAAAAACTGGTTTGGTATCTTTTATTTTTTGGTCCTAAAATTTTCTCAGTCATTGACCATCCAAATATTTTGCACAGTAAGAGGAAAATTTACAAGAAAATTTATGTTGTAATAATAAAACGTAATGTGTTTTATTTGAAAAGATCACCATATTAAGTAAAAACAAAATATAATTGAGAAAGAAGCAAAATTAGATAAATTCAAACTCAACTTAGACTTAAAAGATGAAACCAAGCTTGGCCCAAAGACAGTAATTATTTTTGAACAATATTATAATATTTTTACCGAATGTCCCCTTTTAGATAGAACACTAGGTTAATTTGGTGGTCTTTTTTATTTTTTTCAGCATCCTCCAGGCATGAAACAGGTGGTGCTAACCATGTTTACAAAAATGTTATCCAGACTAAAACAGCCATTATTACCACACATCAATGTACACAGAGCTGTTCATGTATGTTTTATTTTGTCATGCAAACATATATAATTATTTATGAATGAACTGTAAAAAAATTTCTGTCTGTAAAAAATAAAAAAGTTGTATTGTTTTGTACATGCTACATATCCCACTTATTACATTCAGTAATTTAATTAAATAGTTCACCAAATGAATTGAGAAAATTGTATTCAGTTCTCATTTGATGTAAAAAAAACAATTAACCCCACTCTCCCAAAAAATAATGACTCAATCAAATATCAGTTTTTTGGTATGAAACAAGCCTCAATTATCTTTGATGAGGTCATTGCATAAAAACGAGGACCAGTGAACCTGACCTCAAAGGTGGTCTGACCTGAGCATGGTCAATCGATGAGGTCATTTCATGAAGAAAAAGTTCGCCCACCCTACCCAGAAGAGATCTGACCTAACTTGGGTCTCTATGCATGTGATGAGATATAGACTTATCATAGTTATTGTCATAAATGTGATATAGTAAAACATGCTATAGTAACCACTGTATATAAAGTCCATATTTCATTTACTAGAACTGGGTCTAAAAACAATTACATGTATATATACAAAGTCCCAATTACAACAGTGTAACCCGGAAAAGATAAGGCCACACCATCTTAAATATTAGTTTGCCAGATTTAAAAAAGCAAAATAGAGTCCAGTGAGCAATTAAAAATACATGTATATATTATAATTTGTTACTTACAGAGATTGGTGAGGGCATGTGGTGAGGTACAGGCTGGACCTGCTGAAATAGAGGAAATCCAGTTCTTGTGTACAGTGTGTTCCAAAATCAAAGAAGATCCATATCTAGTCAATTTTTTCATAGAGGTATGAGTAATTTTTTTCTTCCAGTTTTCAATACATAAAAAGACTCACCAACTTTGGAGTGGAGTGGAATGATGTAATTTTGTTTTACATTTCCAGACAAGATTCTAGATTTTTTAGTCCTTTGAAATACACATTGAATGATAGATTTTAAGAATTTCAAATAACCCCATGGCTAGATTGTGAGGCCGCAGTGGCCTAATGGATAAGACATCAGTCTTCAAATCCAGGGTCTTTCACCACTGTGAGTTTGAGTCGCGCTCAGACCACATTTGGGAAAGTGAATTTTCCTTGCTGTTATGCTTTACTGATTCACCTGGTATCAGTATAATAGACTGGGGGAGTGCTTGGCTTGTCTGCGGCATACTGACTCTGTGAGCTAGCATGTTAAAGTCGCCTTGAGTGCATGCTAGTACAAGGCAGATCATACAACACACTCACACTTCACATGCATACACAAAATTGTTCATAGATTAATCCATAGAGATAAATAAAATAGTTCTCGTCGCGAATAGCTGAAAAATTGCTGATGCGACATTAAGCAACATTCAACCAACCAATTAACCCATGGCAGATATCCATATGTCTTAATCATCATTACAGATGGTCGTAAGGCTGCTTATATAAAATTCTTTCAACCAGCTTGGTAGCATGTCTTCCTTAATTAGTATCATATTTCAATTAATTTAAAGATAGGTATTGAATATATAAGTTTTACTCTTGACTTTTTACAGGTGCCAAAGAATTTAACTTCCAATCCAAAAAGTCTTTCATCTGAAACAGAGCCCCAAATCAAAGGTGCTACTGTTCCAGTGTCTCAAAAGCAAGAATTTAGCTTGGTGACATCCCTTCTGAATCTGTCTCGGAGTGCTGTAAGTAAGAATCTCTCTCTCTCTCTCTCTCTCTCTCTCTCTCTCTCTCTCTCTCTCCTCTCTCTCTTTCTCTCTCTCTCTCTCTCTCTCTTTCTCTTAATTATCCAATCATTTGCATGTCTAAAATTTAAAAAAAAAATAGAATTTAACAGTAATTATTATTCCTTACTTACAATTAAATATTAAATTTATACTGCTCATATTTTACAGTAGCAGTGTTCAGGGAACAAAAAGAGCCATATTTCAAACATTGGGTCAACATAAAAACACAATTTAGTCTATTTTATTTGAAAAGATTAATATTGAGTCAAAGAAAAAATATTATCAAGAAAGATTAAGACTGGATATATTCAAAACTCAAATGACTAAAAAAAAGTGTGTCAGGGTTGACCCATAGAGTACCGGTATTTTTGTGGGACAGATTATTGGTATTATTATTGTGTGGAAAAGTTTGGGAGTTTGTTTCCCGAAGGTCAGAGGTGTTGATTGGGCACTTCAGTTTCCTCTCCAGCAGTAAAACAAAACCATATTAAGAGTGGTATGTAGTTAGAATATTCATGTTTCCATTTATTCCTTGCTTTTTTTTTTCAGGATAGTAGAGTTGCTGTAAAGGCATGTGAAGGTTTAATGCTATGTGTGAGTCTTCCAGAAGAAACTGCTGCCATGACGATCATAAACGATACTCCATTTTGCCAAGAGCTGAGTCAGCGTCTCGTAGAGGCTTACCTGAAATTACCATCATATGTAAATCCCTCTGATCTGGAGTTTGTACAAGCAAAATGGGGGTACGTTCATAAAAAATAAAAACATTTTTTTCTGAAAAATTTTCCATTGAACCAGAGTTTTAGAATGTTAAGTCTTTAAAAATTTCTATTATAACAGTTAGGCCAAATTGAAATTTGGTGTTGAAAAAGTTGTGATTGCACTCAAAGTTGTGTCTGGTATGGCTTTCTGTAACATGTGCATGGTGAGAAATACAGGACCTGCTGTCCTCTTGTTCTTTAAGAAAATTTGGCAATGCAAAATGAAATAAAATTAATCATTCTAATATAAGTAGGGGTTGTTAAGTGTATGTGATGCCACCTAATTTTTGTGGGGAACAATTTCGGTGTATTTCCACTGCATATGGAATTGTATTATTTGATGTTTTCCTGTAAAAGCAATGTGTTTCAGTGAACTTTTTCCAAAAGTTCCTTCCACAGATGTGGTAAGCGTTTCTGACAGTGATTTTGTCTCTTTTTTTAAAAAACTACCTTCCTCATTTTAAATTTGGAAAATTTGAAGTTCTGAAATATAGCAAACTGCATAATGACATGCTTGCAGTAGCTTAGGATCATTTACAAAGATATTATATTGTGACAATATATAGCATTTTTAGGTAAGGACAACTAGATTTAATTTGGTATTCAACAGGAAAGTTTTTTCATGATTTTATTTGGGTTTTTTTTACTTCAGACTTGATATTGTGACAGATATAGATGACCAGCAATCATTCCTCGGTAAACGACAGCTGATATCGTTCCTGTCCTGGTTAGATTACTGTGATCAACTTATCGCCATTGCCAACCCGGTGATAGCCAAAGCCTTAGCTCAGTCTATTAGACAGCTATTTTTAGATGTGATAATGGAACCCTCAGTATTGCAAACGTAAGTATTTTTATACACCTGGTTTGAGAAACGGGACAGATGATGATAAAGCCTTGTCTGACCATTCAGGAATGAAGATTAGCAGGGGCCCATTGGCCAATGGCTTCTTTTCTGAAGTAAGCTGGGCCCCTAACTCAAACTAGTTAAGCTTCCTCCCTGCCATTGGTATACCTGTCTAACCTAATACTTGATATTAACAATGATATTGATGAATACTGCATTTAAATGTTCTAGTTATACACCCCCCCCCCCCTGCAAACAAGTTTGAGGGGGGTATATAGGAATCACCATGTCTGTCTGTCCATGTAAAATCGGCCGGGCCTTATCTCATAGCTGCTTTGGACAACTGTCATAAAACTTCACATTAATGATCTTCATGATCCAAAGGTGTGTCATGACCTTCAACCAAGGTCATATAAAGGTCAAGGTTGAAGAATCACATTAAATGTTGGGGCAGGAGTATTTGGCTCTCGAGAGACAGTTCTAGTTATTTTGGAAATTTAAATACATGTATAAACAGGTTAAGTAAGCTGACAAAATCTTGCACTTTGCAAAGATTTTTCTTAAGGGGCCATTTTTTTCCAAAACTGCTCTCTAAAACACTATGACAGCCCTCAAAGTGGGCTTCAAAACCAACAGGCCACCAATTTAAATTTTCAGGTGGACAGTGGAGATTCCAAGTGGCTAGGCAATCTTTTCTTGCAAATGAAGGAAAATTAAGGCATCTTTTACGTATAAAAAACAAAAGTGCACTTTTTTAAAATGACTTACAATCACTTACATACATCAGTGTTATTAATGACAATAATGATGAAGAAAAGTGTCCAGTATCATGTCCAGTATTGTGATGCAGATATAATATCTGTTCTCTGAAGTTCAAATTTAAAGTGGACAAGCTGACCCCCATATACAAATTTCAGGTCGCCAGACATAATTCCAGGTTGATTTGACCACAATTTTAGTAGACAAAATTGAGGGCTATATGACATTAGTATTTTTTCATTCTTTTAATGACAATGGAGTCATTTTAGCCAAAACAAAGGACTAAAGGCCCCTGTTAGAATTAGACTTATGCTATTGATTTATATTGTTTTATTATTTATGTTATATAGGTCAGAGACGGGTGCTATACTTGCTACAGCCTATCTTACTCGATGTTTACGGACAATCAGTTCACAAGCTTTACTGTCAGGTTAGTATTCATGAGAGGTCATGGGGTCTGCCGGGTCTGACCAAGACATAAAAATAGGTATTGACTATTTTGTCTCCAAGCACTCAGCATTTAAATAAAAAAGTTACAGGGTCATTCAGAAGAGACCTGTAAAACCAATTCCCTGTGTCATGGCAGGTTTGGCACATTAAAAAACCCTCCCTGCATTTTGACCTAAGTGCACTGAAATGGTAAAAATTTCTGAAACTTCACCTATAGCTGGTGATGCCTCAATATAAGTGAAATATTTTCGACTGGGAGGTAAAATTCCATTCAATAATTGAATCAATCTTGTAATTATTCTTGTACTTGTATATATACTACCAGAATTTGATAATTTGACAAGTTGAACATGTTAAAACTTTGCATCTTTAGTTAATGTCGCTATTGTAAACATGGTGATTGTGTCAGTATTGTGTTATCAAGTGCTGTATATTGAACCCAAAAGTTTTGGTTTTTGATTAATAAATAAATAATTTGGTTATGTTTTAAGTGATTAATCAACCAGGTATAAAAAACATATAACAATAATTATTAAAGATACAACAGGTGCCCTTCTTTCATAAACTGACTGTTAAGTATATCCAAAATATACATGTAGGGGTACTCTGAAGCAGTTTAAATTAACCCCTTATGAAAACAAGTCGATAAATCACATGTACAAACAAATACATGATTCCATGTTCTCTCTATGAAATAAGAAACAAGGATCTAAAATACTGGTCCTAATGTGCATATGGTCTTAATATAGAGGTTTTTACTGTATTTGTGCTTAGTATTGACTCTTGTGTATATTTTATTTGTTGTAGAATTTTGTAATTTTGTTCTTGGTGAGGACAGAAAACCAGAGATTCAGACAGAGGAGACTCACAGAGTAAGACAGAGACTGATAGAGAGGTGTAATCATTTGTCTGAGGAGGTGAGTATAGGAGTATAGCTGTAACTGGTAGAGACAATTTTATCCTCCATATCTGCTTATGTTAGATGGATTTTTATGCCATGTGAGATACACATATCCACTATACATGTCATGTGAGATGTACATTACTAAGGCTACATGGTTATGTGAAATACACATGTATCCTGCATGATCGTGTGGCCTTTACTGACATCATTATTCAAAGACAATAATGTGACATCATACTGCGTGGAACATGATGTCATTTTTCGAGAAAATGAAATTCAAGTTTCAAAAACTAAGAAATTATCAATGCATATCAAATGTTAATTCTGAGAGTTTAGAATGGTTAACTTTGCATTCTGAAAAAAAAAATTCACAAACATGTTTCCAATGTAAATAATACCGGTATTTGAAGCAAAACCTTGGCATTTAAACGCAAACCTTGTCTTTGACTGAAATGTTCAACTCCTTGGTTGAGATTCCTGTAACCTCATAATGGATTTTTATTATCTCTATCAGACTAACACTTGCATGTATCTGCAACAGTGTAGTCTGGTTAACTAGTACTATAAAAGCATTCAACATTTGTCTAGCAAAATTTACAAAATTTACTTTTAAAAAATCTAAAATTGATTGAACATAAAAATTAATGAAACCTAGTTTGTTTATGAAACAACATCTACATGTTATTGATTGAAGTTTTGGAGTTTTATACCACAGGCAAGATTCCTTCAGTCAGTTCAGGTATGGTGGAAGAAACTGAAATTGCCAGAAGAAAACCACCTATCTGCAACAAGTGTTTTAGCAAACTTTCACACACTTGGATATGTCCCAAGTGTGATTATACCCAAGGCAGTGAGAAGCATGGTGATCCATAAACCTTCACTTTAGACAATTTGATCGCTGAGGCCCCATATTTCGGACCCAGATGTCTTTTAGTTTATATTCATATACAATATGTAAATAATCCATAAATAAAAAAAAACAAACATACCGATCCATGTCCAAACCACAATCCGAAAGCAAGGTAAAAACTTTGAAGCTGGCAAATAGAGTTAAACATGTTAAATCTCATCGGGGAAGTGAGGCTGGCTGCTCTGGAAGGGTAAACACCACCTGTTTAGCTAGCTTCACCTGCCAAATGTGAAATGATAATAAGGAATGATAGGAATAAGGAACTATGGGACGTCAAATATATCGAGAGTACCGGTAATTTTGGATACAGAGACATCATACTTATCAACCATGATGTGGTGACAAATATTATATTTTTATTTTTCAACCTTTTTCAGGTTTGTTTGGTGACACTAAAACTATTTGACACTTTACTTCTCAAAGAAGAGGAATACATTCTACATAATTTAGTTCTGAGAAACTTGCTTGGAAGAGGATATTATCTGAACATGGACGAAAACTGTGATTCAAGTGAAGATCGGACTTCTGTCAGTAATGACACACATCGTGGTGATAAATGTAATGATGAGATTGCTAAAACAAATGGTGAAAAAAGTCCAGAAAAATCTGAGGAACAACGAAATGATACTGACGAAACAAAACAGACAGCACATGATGAAAAAGATCAGCAAAATGATTTAACTGATTCAAAACCATCGGACATGGATCAAAATAGTGTAACGACTGCACAATCTACTTCAAAAGAGCCAAGTCATAGTGTTGATTCTCCTGTACTGAATGGTGGGGAAACATCCCATTTTCATTATCTCCAGGTAAAAAATTCAAGATTGCTGGGGTTTTTTTTCTCAGGCATATTTCAAAGGCTGGATATACATGTAGACCTGTTTCAGAGAATTTAAAAACATTGAATTTCTCTTTGTGTGATTGATTTTTACCAATTTTATTTTGATGTATCAAATTTTATGAAATACCTACTTTGAAGGGATTATTTTCGTGGGGTGAAAATTTCCGGATTTCTGAAATCTGGCATTTTGCATAGGTGTAATCTTTGCATAACCAATATAGTGGTTGTATATTCTATATATTATGATATATAAACCTGTAAGGTAGATACACACGGATAAAATTTTTGTGGTAATTTTTTTAGTGCAAAATAAGTGAAAATTTTCCCCTTTACTGTTTACAGTATTTAAATGTATAGAAAGTTCAAAATTTCAGATTATTTTCAATCATTAAAACAAAGATTCTGTGTAAAGCTGATGGTATGATTTTGGCTACTCTGTGTCATTAAAATTTCCCCAACCACTCAATCAATGAAAAAATTAAAATTTACCAGTTTTCCATATAGAATATGAAATTTTATTTTTAACTTCATAGACAGATAAACTAATCACAACCATGGAACATTTGTTTATACAGTACACACCTATCATTACCATGATTAGTGAAAGTTATTTTTTTTAAATTATTATTATGCAATTCATCTATGTCAAATGGCATGACCAGTTGCTTGATCACTTTTTAGCGAGTGGCTACTGAGAGGCAGAGATGTGGACAGTGCAAAATGCTGAGAGGCTGAATGAGTTCCTGAGACTAGTCTGTCAAGGAGCTCCAGTTGCCGAGGGGCTGAGAAATGGACAACTTTTTGGCCACTAGTTGTCCACAGCTTGAACCTCCGCAGCTGAGTCTCTGCTCCTTTTTGGCAGCTCGATGTTAAACTTTCGACAGGCCTTACTATAGTTAATATAATAAATCTATTTTATCTTTTCAGTATCATCTCCATTTTCAAGTCCAGTAGTTTCTCCAAAAAGGAACAGACCAGAAGTACTTAAGATAGTTAACAGGTATAACCTACCTTTATGATAGGACCGTAAAATGTTGATGTCATTAGGGCTTTCATGGCCAAGTGACCTAAAGCACTAGGCCCCGGTTTCACAATCATTCCTTAGCTAAGATTTTCCTTAACTTAAATTTAGCAAATTTTAGTAATCTCTTTTTGGAACTGCTGATGAATATTTTTGTCAAAACTATATGCAAATATTTAATTCTAGCAATTATCATAAAATTGACACCTTAAGTTCCTGAATATATTCAAAATTAACAAAATTATAAAGATTTAAAATTTTGCAAGATTTAAGTTAAGGAAAATCTTAGCTAAGGAATGATTGTGAAACCGGGGCCAGCTTACAGATCAAAGTGCCTCTCTTCACTTATGTTTGAATCTCACTAGAGCAGAATATTCAGGGTATTAAACACAATTACGCCACTCTCTGTGATTTGTATGGCTGGCAACAATTGATTGATCACCAACCACGCCCACAATGTTCCAATAAAGGCCCAACATGCTTGAATTACACACAAAACAAATAAAAACTTGGCCTAAATTGTGCTATTTAATGACTTCAATGACACTAGTATATCATCAGTTTGCCATGACGCTGCTTTGGTACCGTGATGGCAGCCGGTGTCTAAACATATAAGGCGTGGCCAGCGATACGCCAATCGAATGGGGCACAAAACACTGTAACTCTACTCCATACAAGTTCTGCACTACAAGTCCTGATGTCAAATTGAAGCTTTTCTTATCCACAAAAACATGAAGATTTTAGTCTACTAGACTTGCAAACTCTATTGACTTTTGTGTACATGTACATTATCAACCCAGAAAATTTTTAGGACGATTGGTTTGACATCCCAGAGTTCCATGTTCGTTTCATGTTCATTCTTAATTTTGATTTCACACATGGTGGGTGGAGCAATCTAGACAGGGGGTGCTTACCCTCCCTGAGCACCCGGCCTCACTTCTCAGTCAGAAGTTTACGTGTCTCAATTTTTACTAAAGTTTTTACTTTGTTCTTGGGATTGTCATTTAAACATGGATGGTTGGTTGGTTGAATGTTGCTTATTGTTGCATCAGCAAGTTTGGAGCTATTTGCAACAAGAGCTATTTTATTAATCTCTATGGTTTAATCTATGAACAAGTTTGTGTATGCATGTGAAGTGCGAGTGTGTTGTATGGTCTGCCTTTTACTAGTGCGCACTTAAAATTGCTAGTTCACAGAGTCAGTATAAGGCAAACAAGGGTACTACTCCCCCAGTCCATTATACTAATACCAGGTGAACCAGTAAAGGCCAACGGCAAAGAAAATTTACTTTCCCACATGTGGTCTGAGTGGGATCACTTGGATCAATTTAGACACTGAAACTGATGCCTTGTTACTATGGTTACTGAATCTTAATCCTGTTTTTTGTAATTTACTTTATAGTTTCTTATCATTGCTGCCAGAAGATTTAAAGTCCAGTTATCAAACAGCTGATAGTGGTTATGATATGTATGTGAGGGATGCCAACAAACAGGTAAGGCCAAACAGTACCCTGTCACCACTCGATTTGAATCCCAGCCCGGGCACATCCTAGTGTGAAGAAGTGGCAAATATTATCCTTAAACTGACCACTTCAATATATTGGAAAGAATCTCGACACCACTCCATTCTTCAGGGAGATTTACTCGGAACTTAAATTCAGATATGCATGTACATCTAAATGATTTCTTAACTTTCATATTTGACCGAACTCACAATTGTGATATGCAAACAGTAAATACAGCAATTTACTGAAATTTTCATAAATTTCTATTTTTCTTAATGCAATGAAAGCGCAAAAAGATTCTGAAAATGACTTTAGTAGGATATGCTACAAAAAAAATTGATCAAAACTATTGTCATCTTTGGTGTTTGCCAAAGTGAAGACTTCAGTATTGTACAAAGATTCATTCACCAGGACTTGTAGCAATTAACTAGACGACACCTGTAGCACTTGCCTAGCTTGCCCAATACAATACATTTATCAATATTTACAATAGAAAAATAACTTCTACGTTGAACCCAGTTTGATTTCTTTTTTCAAGATTGGCATAAACATTGGTTTTTCACATCGCGCATGAATACCAATACTCTCGAGTTGAATACCAATCCGCAAGTCCAGATGTCGAGCACTCTATCGTCTGTTAAGTCTGGTTTTTTAACAAGCTCTACCTTCAATAACTGTAACTTGACCATAAATATGAATATGTAATTTTTTTGTCATTGACTGAAATAAAATTTGTTCGAAATATTATCCAAGATTGATGAACTATTTTGTTTCTTCCAGACATGACGTCAAATGGGCGGAGCTTAATGTTTCTGAACAGCTGTTCCATGTCTAAGTCACGTCCACCGTTAAAAATTCTTTTTCAAAACATAGGAATTTATTTCATTCAACGGAATTTGCAATTAGTACATTAAAAACATTTATAACTACTACTAGTATTTCTAGATAAATCTTATTTAATTTTTATTATATCTACACAAGGGCATAGGTCAAGGGCCATGGTCCAATGACAAAACCTATATGATAATACAGTCAAACATGTCAGTAAAGGCCACCTAAGGGAACCAGTAAAAGCGGCCTTTATGGGAAGGTGGCCTTAATATATAAGTTAAAATAATTTGAATAAAGAATAATTGGGATACAATTCTACTGGCCTTTATAAGCAGGTGGCCCTTATATAGTGGCCTTTAAGGCAGGTTGGACTGTATTATTTAGCTTCACTAACAGCTCTGTTGTATTTTTTGAATGATTTTTAATTTTGTTTTGCTTTCAGTTTAAAGATGTGATGGATATGTGTCGTATGTGGATGTGGCCAGAGAATGCAGTTGCAGATAAAAACTATGAAGTAGAGACATTTTATGAAGGAGCATTTTTAAAAATGTTGTTAGATAAATTGTCTCATCTGATGGATCAGGTATGTTTACTGATACAGTAAACTAAGTCATAAAACACTTTAAAGTATCTTAAAAATCTCTAAATGATCTCAAAAAGAGTAAACTTCATAAAATGCCAAAAAGTATCATTATGAAAAAGACCCACCACCCCCCACCCCCCAATAACTGGGCCACAGTGGCAGAGTGGTCTAAAGTTTGTGCCTACAGATCACATTTCTTCTTGCCTCTTGGGTTAGAATCCCTTGATCTAGATTATACATGTAGTGTGAAAAAATTTTGTCAAGTTTGCTGGTCAGAGTATTGAGTTCTTGACAAAAGTAGTCACTTCCTATTCATACTATTTTCAAGTCTGTCCAACACAGCTAGAATGTATGAATGTAGCATTCTACCAACTGAGCTACCATTTTTAGCCAAAGGCCATGTGAGCTTATGGCATGGCGAGGCGTGCGTGCGTCCGTGCGTGCGTGCGTGCGTAAGTAAACTTTAATCTTCTCCTCCGAAACTACTAGGCCAAATGAACCAAATTTGCCATGGAAGGTCCTTGACAGAGTCTAACTATAGTTTGTTCAAATCATGACGATCGAATATCCAAGATGGCCGCTGTTACTAAAAATAGACGAAACCTAAAAAAATCTTCTTCTCTTGAACCACTCATTGGAGGCAAAAACTGATGTGATATTTGGATTCTACATAGTCTTAACCTTTAAGTTTGTTCATTTCATGAAATTTGGTTTAAAAGTAGGTTACGCGTTTTTGCGTTTTAAATTTGCAAAAATCGCAAAATATTTTTAAATTGTTATAACTTGACTATATGACCAGATAATGACATGGGGTTTTCAGTTTTGACATATTCTTGTAATTACCTTCAAAATGGTGTCAAGGTCAATTATGAAGGTCATGACCTAATTTTTTACCTTTTTAATATTATTTATTATCTTGAAAACTATAAACTTTTTATATAGGCATGTATATTAGAATATTGTTGGTATTGATGTAATGATTATTTTGATATATAGATTTAGGTCATTGGTGCAAAGGTCAAGGTCACAGATGCGAAAGAAAACTGAAATGGTTCATTATCTTTAAAACTATTAACTTTTTGTATAGGCATGTATATTAGAATGTTGTAGGTATAGATACAACGATCATTTTGATGTATAGAAAAAGGTCATGGGTCCAAAGGTCAAGGTCACAGTAGCAAAACAATAACAAAATCGTTAATTATCTTGAAAATTATAAACTTTTTGTATAGGCATGTATATTGGAATGTTGTTGGTTTTGATGTAACGATCATTTTGATATATAGATTTAGGTCATTGGTTTAAAGGTCAAGGTCACAGATGCGAAAGAATACTGAAATGGTTCATTATCTTGAAAACTATTAGCTTTTTGTATAGGCATGTATATTAGAATGTTGTAGGTATTGATACAACGATCATTTTGATGTATAGAAAAAGGTCATGGGTCCAAAGGTCAAGGTCACATTAGCGAAACAATACCAAAATCGTTACCGGTAATTATCTCGAAAACTATAAACTTTTTATATAGACATTTATATTAGAATATTGTAGGTATTAATACAACGATCTTTTTGATGTATAGAAAAAGGTCATGGGTCCAAAGGTCAAGGTCACGGTTGCAAAACAATACCAAAAAGATTCATTATCTCGAAAACTATGAACTTTTTGTATAGGCATGTATATTAGAATATTGTTGGTATTGATGCAATAATCATTTTGATATATAGATTATGGACATTGGTTCGAAAGTCAAGGTCACAGATGCGAGTAGCAAGTTTTATAAATATCTAAATATCCACATCAGAGTTATTGCTCCTTAAATGTAGTATTTATTGTGTTTTTGTGCTGTTAACGGCCCAGGTGAGCGGTACAGGCCCTATTGGGCCTCTTGTTTTGTTTTGTAGCTTTTACTGTTAAGTAAAGTGCACTATATACGGTATACATTGTATTAATCACAAATTATTTTTGAAATAATTTCAGAGTTATGCCATGAATCTACAGTTGACTTCAGTTGTATCCAAGTTAGCTTTAATACCACATCCAAATTTACATGAATATTTGCTGGATCCATTCCTGCCAGTCAAAGATGGAACCAAAACATTATTTAGCATATTTAGAAAGGTTAGTATGGCACATTTAATACATGTACATTTACATCTCTTTTGTATCTCACATACATCTTCTTTACAAGTAATTATATCCCCACTTCAATGAAGAGGGGGGTATACTTGTTTACCACTGTCTTTCCGTCCAAAACAAAATTCTTTTTACAGTTTTCTCAGCAACTACTAAACACAGTCACTCTGAATTTTGTATGCAAATTCAGTATGAGGTTCCATCCCACCAGTGTCTTGATTTTTCTACTTCATGTTTAATGACAAAGTTCATTATTTACCATTTACAGTCATTGGTTGAAGTTAAAAGCTTGGATATGCTAAGTGAGAAGTAGCTCACAGAATATTTGTTTGGAGAACTGTGACTTGTAATTTGGAGTACCGTGTCTATAACAGAAGTTTTAAACATGATCCAATTTCATTTTAATCATTTACAATATAAAATGAGTGCATGAATGGATTTGGGATATTTTTCTTGTACTTTAAACCAATCAAAATCATAAGAAGTAATCAATGAATCATGGGTCTGATGATAACTGAATTGGAATTTATAATAAAATTAATCAGATCTACAAAACTAGTCAACAATTTCGAATGTTTAATATTTGACTACGGTAGTTTTCTCAGAATTTTTCAAAAATCATAGTTGACTGTTAAACGTGTTTATTATGCCCTAGGCAAACTAGATTGAGGGGAGGGGGGTATTTAGGAATCACCATGTTTGTCTATCTGTCAATCTGTTTGTCTATATAATTGCTTTGTACAACTGTCATGAAACTTCACATGAATATTATTCATGGTCCAAAGTTGTGTCATGACCTTGAACCAAGGTTAGAACTCTACTGATCCACCTTTTTACAGCATCATAGTTTACAGCTCACAGGTGTTTGCTTCTAGATTTTTAAGTAAATCGGAATTTATGAACATTTATACATGTACATGTGTATATTAATTTTCCCTGCAGGTTTCTGGTGAAATCAAATCAAAGCTGATGAATGAACCAGATCTAAGTCATAAACTTGTAATTGCTAGAAAAAATCTGTTGGGGCTGTTACCAAATATTCACAGGTATGAATTACATGAGTTATGAAAATAAATATTACTAGCTAGAAATTTTTCTGGTATTCTTTAGTCAACAGAGGTCATAGCTAATACTCTATATGTACATATAACTATTTACTAACAAATGTACTCCTTAGACAGCATATATCTATATTTATTCTTTAAAATATTAACATGTAATTACCATGTTTAATACAAAGCTTATTTCAGTGTTCATAATAAGTTAAAACATTCAACCAGTCCTTGTCTATTAGATAATTTCAACATTTTCCAATGTAGTATATAGGAGAATTGAAAATCATGAAAAAAGTAACCAGTCCTATCCCAAAAATTCCCACTCTTAAACTATGGGATTGGCTGTTATTTTGAGCACTTTTAATTTCTGTACAAAATAACAAATATCTTAAATAAGTCTCAGAAAGAATGATCATTGTTGAATTGTGATAAAATGCAGGCATGTGTTTGCAACTGATTAATCTTTTAGTTTGTAATATTAATTGCCCCTGCATTGGTAATGTTTTTTGTGTGACTGATTGCATCAATCTGCATGCCAATCATTGTCATAATACAGTGCAGACCTGTTGAAAGTTTAACACTAAGCCATTGAAAAAGAGTCGAAGCTGAGTGGCTGAGGTAGGGATAGCTTGTGGCTGAAAAGTTGCCGAGATATATATATATATATATATATATATTCATCAGCTACCTAAAAGCTGCCAAGTTATAGCTAACAAGATCCATATTAGCTACCAATTTGGCATCTTATTTGTTAGCTTTGTGTTAAACTTTTACAGGTTCTGTATTGTACGCGTGAAAATTGAGTTAGTATTAGTTCATTTTAAAAGAATGCAAAACAAAAAAGCATTTTAATGTACCCTACATGTATGCATGACTTTGTTTTATCCAGAAATGTCAACTGTGAAAGAAATTTTCTCTAATCATAGTTGACAGACCTGGAAAACACCTTTATTAGAATGTTATTTCTATTCCATGTATTTCTAGTTTAACAACTTTTTAGGAGAAGACTTCCAATTGTAACCTCTAGTAGAATTATGATTTTGATTGACAAAGTCTAAAACTGACCTTTTGAACAAATAAATTTTCAAAAAAGTTTGATTAATATGAATTTAATTGATGGTGGTTTCAAGTTAACAAGCCATCTATTTTTACCCTCCACTAGAATTATGATATTGACTGAAAAAGGTTTTTTTTTTTAAAAAAATAACAGGATAAAGCCATTTTGAATATGTCTATAAAATTGATTTTCAAAATTTTATTGCTGGTGGTTACAAAATAGAAATCTTAAACTTATAGTTGTTTTCTTTTGTGTGAATATCCCTGAATTAATATCTGTTTGTTATACCAGCATCAGGAACAATATATCCACTGTTAAAGGGTAAGTCTATGTTTTATATTGTCTGCTTTTGTATGCATGCTTTTTTCCTTTCCTGTGTATGCTGTACATGGACCCAGAGACATGAGAGAGTTCCATGTTCATTTTTATTTTAAGAGTTTTGTAATGGTATTTGGGTATGCAGTACATAGACTCAGACAGTTTGGTGTTCATTCATTTGAAAAAAATTGTTTTTAATTGCATATGGGTATTTGCTTTTTGGTTGTTTTCACTTAATTGCCTACTGCATTTAGTTGCTATGATTGACTTGTCTGGGGACTAAATAAGCAGTAAGATGTTAAAAAGTCTTTAAATTCTTTCTTGGTGTGGATGGTAGCGGCATGTCAAAAAGAGTCAAATTGGAGAACTTGGATTCCAAGTGGTCTAAAGTGTGTGTTTAAGGATCACAGCACTTATTTCTATCTAGGTTCAAACCCAACTAGGACAGGTCGCCAGATTCTAATGTGCCTAAGGTTTTCAGTTTACTCACTGAAGTAAGGTAGTCTGGTCTCTGGTCACTCCAGTTTCCTTCAATATTCCTGAACTTATCTCCAGGATTTATATTGAAGTCTTGACCAGGTGTAAAACACCATGCTCACTTCATTTGATCATATGTTTGAAGTCTGGGTTGAAACCCTGGCTAGAGTTGACCAAGACTTGAAAATAGGTAGTAACTGTTCTTTTGCCAAAACACTCATCATGCTCATTAAGAAAGGAAAGTTATGGGCTATTTAGAAACATGAAAAACTGATGCATTGCTACACATTACCCTGACCACACTGCAAACATCAAAATAATTGCCACTTCATCACTTCCAGATATGATGCCGCATTGGCCTAATGGATAAGAATTGAGTCTAAAAATCCAGGCTCTATCTCACCACTGTGAGTTCAAGTCCCTCTCAGACCACATTGAATATTCCTTGCCATTAACCATTACTGGTTTACCTGGTATCAGTATAATGGACTGGGGAGTGGTATGCTTATCTGCGGCATATTAACTCTGTGAGCTAGCATGTTAGTCGCCCTGAGTGTGTGCTGGTACAAGCCAGACCATACAACACACTCACACTTCACATGCATACACGAACTTGTTCATAGATAATAAAATTGTTCTGGTTGTGAATAGCTGAAAAATGCCGATGCAACGTTAAGCAACATACAACCAACTTCCAGATATAAGTTATATATATTGACTGCGACATAAAACCTCATTAAAGCATTCATTATTGATAAGGAGTCTCAGAAACATATTAAATACTCATAATCATGTTTAAAGATTTAAAATAACTTTGCCTTGAATTGGTTGTGGTGCATTACCTTTAATGAAAAGCATTCATTTTGGGACTTTTTGGGTTTCTTATTAATCACTAAAGAATGTTTCATTGAGGTTTGGTAATTATTTCTAAACCCGTTTTAATTTTGCAGCACTAGATGGTCATTTGGGAATAAAATTCCTAAAAAACAATTTGACTTTCAAATAAACAATTATGATGACGATACAGTATTATCTTGAAGCTTACTATGTAAAGGAATTATTTTGAATATGTCTGATCTAAAAAGGCTTGTAAAAAGCCGATGTATATGAGAAGTGAAGCCAATATGACATATAAATAAATTATAGTAGGTTTAAAAAAATGTAAAATGAATTATTCCCTACCAATTATATTATTCAGCTTTACATGTTGCTTATTACAAAGAGCACCTTATTGCCTCCACTGGTCTGTACATTTACCAACAGGCCACATATATACTGTAAATCACATAATTTTCGCGAGCACTTTATTTTCGCGATATTCGCGAGTCGGTAACAATTCGCGAAAATTAAGTGTCGTGAAATAAAAGTGATTTTTGATAAAGTTCAATCGGTATAATTTATGTACGATCCCCTTTTACGTCTATGCCCACCAGGACTTGGCGTTGACGGAGGGACATTTTCTAGTTCAGTCTCAATTTCCAGGTTAGCTGCAACACACACATTTTGGCTGTTTTCACTTTCCAAATTGTTAGGATCTGGAAGTCCTGGAATGGAGGGTTTTGGCAGCGATTTGCCATCTTTTTTTATCAACCATGCATACATGTTGTTAGTTATTAATTGATAATACATACTGTATTTTCACCTGAGTACTAATTAGATCTCGTGACTCGATAATCTCATGAAGGTGTATATAAGAACATCGTGTATGAGTTTAAATATAAACCGACCGTGACATAATATATAGCAAATAAATTTAATGAGGGGTTACCTTTGGGGAAATCGCGAAAATTTCATGTCGCGAAATAGGTTTTGTTATGGATTCGCGAAAAAAAGTGCCGCGAAATTAAAGTGATTTACAGTATATAAAACTATGCCATTTTGCATCGTCTCCATCTTCTTTAGATGTTGACATAAAATTATGGTAGTTTTTGAAAAGAAATGCATTTTAAAATTAATAACTACCTACCAATTTTATCATATTCAGCTTCAGATGTTACCGGTATTTATTACAAAGAGCACCTCATTTCCTCCACTGGTCGGCACATTGCTCAATAGGCCATATGTTGATATAAATCATTGTCAATATGCATTGTTTCCATCAGCTTTAGATGTTGTTTTCTCTTCTATATAGTCTACACTGATTTTATAAACTGTAAATTGGTAAATTTTGGTAATTTTAAAAAAATTCTCTTATATTTGAACTAGCCATAATTTAACAATGTGAGAATAAAAGGTATGAAGATTCTTGAAATGATGATTTTCATGAAAATTGACCGAAGCGAAAATATTTTACTGATTTACAGTAGTAGTACATATTACTCGTAATAATGTTTTAATTTTCATCCATAACTACACGGGTCATCAATCGCTGTGTCAGATCACAAGTTTTTTCCATTATCCCACATTCAATGTATTGAGCTTGTAAGTTACTTCCAAATCATAAACCAACCTACTTATGCCTTTCCATAAAAACATTTGATTTTCTTTGAACTTGAAAACCACCTATAGCTATTGCACTTTTACGACCAAAATTGCCAATTAGTACAATGGTCAATTAGTACAATGGTCAATTAATACAATGGCCAATTAGTACAATTAGTACAATGGTCAATTAGTACAATTGCCAATTAGTACAATGGTCAATTAGTACAATGGTCAATTAATACAATGGTCAATGAGTACAATGGTCAATTAATACAATGGTCAATTAGTACAATGGCCAATTAGTACAATGGTCTTATTTATATTTACACATGCATTGATGTAACCAAGTAAATGCTGATCTCTTAAATTTAAAATTCTTGTCTTAAACAACATGGTACAGTTATGTTATGGGTGTTTTGGAACATATAAAAATCTGTTGTCCCTAGGTATCCTTTCGTATAGAACATAATCAAAAACAAACATACTTATCCATGTCCAAATCACAATCCAGAAGCAAAGTAAAACGTTGGAACTGACAAGACAGGTTAGATACATGAACTTCCACAAGGGAAGTGAGGCTTGGTGCTCCACTTCAATTATTTGACGTCACAAGATGTAACAGTCATGTTGTTTACAAAGTTAAATGACTGTGACAGTTGTTGCTGTTAGTTGGCATGATATTATACATTTATATATGTTTGTATATTTCCATGTCAAACCCTGCAATGCATGGAAATAATAGTCTTAAAATGAGATTAGGTTTCATTACAGAGGTTATGGCGAAAGAACATCGTAAATGCATAGTCAAACCTGCCCTAAAACATGTAAAAGTCATCTCAATATCAAGGCTATCTGCTTTGACACTTTTTATCCCAATTCCTTTTTATTCATTTTATCTTAACCTGTATACACCTACCCATAAAAGTCACTTTTACTGGTTCCTATGGATGGCATTGATAGACAATTTTGACAGTGTATGAAAGTTATCATTGTATATTTCAGATTGGATGGACAGGGCCAGTTGGAAGCCATTATAGTATTAGAAGAGTTTTGTAAAGAGTTGTCTGCCATTGCATTTGTCAAACATCATGCTGCTGCAACTAAATCGTAATAATAACTACTGGTATATGTTGAACATGAAGACTAACATGAACATCAATTACAAAGACATTGGAGATGATGAAGAATTACAAAAATGTGTAGCAGTCTGGGTGAAGAAATTACAAAAACGTGTAGCAGTCTGAGTAGCTCGGTTGGAAGAACACTCGGCTATAGTGTGAAATGTTCTGGGTTTGACCTCCTGGGCTCGATTTAGTTAAAACCTGATCCCAAGTCAAGCCATGTATTTTACCCCATTCCAGACACATTTGGCAATTTTGCAATCCCATTCACAAATAGCTGACCTTTGTATCAGACCATTCTATTCGACTTATGCAGGTCTTACACAGCATTGTTTCATTTTCCTGCTGCATAAATAAAGACTGCCAAAATATAATGAAAATAACTAGAAAAACTGCTGATTTGAGATAGTTATTAGACATATAACTTGTTGGTTTGTTAAAATTTTTAAATAGGATTTTGTTTATTTTCTTAAGAATTACCATATACATTGGTATAATGTATACTACTATGTTAAATTATTTTTGTATAAGGTTGGAATTGCCTAATTATTACAATTTAAAATATATCATTATTTTAGCTGTTTCTAATATTTTAAGGCATTATACACAAAAGAATATATGCTCGAAAATAGATTAAAAAAAATAACTTGAAATTGCATACTTTAGGCTTTTTAGGCTTTTTAGGCTTTAAAATCATTTTAAGGTATTATACACAAATAATTTATGCTTGAAAATAGATGAAAAAGGTATAAACAGCACATGGCCTTATTTTATATTATTATTGTGATGGCTGATATAATTTTCCAGTTAAAGCTGGTATTTTCAACTCCTCAAAAGAATACATTTTTTAGGCATTATGCTACAAAATACAGGCAGATGAAAAAATATTTAAATGAGAGAACATGTTGTATATTCTTATATTAATGGTTGACATAGTTGGTATGTAACTATCCAGACAATCTGTTTATATTTAGTGAAATATTTGTTAAAAAAATGTGTTACGTTTTAACCCAACCAGTTATAGTATAAATATTTTACTGTGATGGACTTAACTGTTGTTAAAAGATTGTTTTATCATATTCTTCATATTATATAAAGAGAAATAAAAAAAACACTGCAGTTTTGTAATTAAATGTTGGAAGAAATTAATAAGAAATACTCTAGTTTTGCAATTGAATATTGAAATTCAAAAAGCTCTATTTTTGCAGTTGAATGTGAAAATTAAAAAAAACCTATGTGTAATTAAGTGCCAAAGAAATAAAAAAAAAAAGGATCACTATTTAAATTTCAAAGGTAAATATTCTTAATTTTTTAACTTTGAAAAATTTAAAACTGGCATAACCTGTCATGTTTTCCGAAAATGTGGATAATAGAACTAGCATGAAATCTCATGTTTTACAAAAATTTGGATTTTTAAAATTTTAGAAACAGAGTGACATGCTATGTTTTTTAAGATTGCGATTTTTTTAAACTGTAATGCCATGTCAATTTTGTGGGATGTAAATTTTATAACATGATGGATATTTTAGAACTGTCACCAGATGTTATGTTGTTCAAGACCGGGATTTTAGAAATAGAGTGACATGTTATATTTTTTTCAAGATTGAGCTTTTAAAATTTTTTTGCCATGTTTTTTTTTTCTCAGAGCTGAATTTTAGAATACCATAGGGATTTTAAAACTGGCATAGCATGTCATTTTTTCAAGAACGAGATTTTAAAACTGTCTTGCCATGTCTTTTTTCTTAGATGTAGATTTAAAACATGATGACAGTTTTAGAACTGGCACTAGATGTAATGTTTTCTAAGATTTTAAAACTGGCATATGTTGTTTTTGTTATGTTGAATTTTTTATTAACCAATATGTTTGTCATGTTTTTTATTTGAAGTATTATGTGGTTGATCTGTAAGTAACAGATGATATTATTTATTCTACAATATATAGTACAGACAGTGCAATATTTAAAATATCTCAGATAGAAATATAATAATATTATTGTTGAAACCACTCTGTTTGTGACAGTGAAATCTTTTTCCCGTAGAAAATCAAATAAACTTGAACAAAGATTAATATTTTTCACTTACTTGTACCTAGTGAAAACGGGAAATCTATGCACATCAGCAACTAGCCCTAGACTATACCTGCGCAGTTGACTTAAAACATCACCAAGAACATCACTTGCGTGTAAACATCTTCATATTTGCCATGTAAAATTCTCATAGCACCAACATTTTCTTTTCTACGGAAATATTTAATGACAACTGTGGATGCACATACAAATTTTCAGTAACAATTAGGTTAGTGAAAAATACTAATCTTTATTCAAATTTGTTTGATTATTTATGGAAATAAAGAGTATTACACTGTCACAGAGTGGTTCCAACAGCAAGTAGATAGTTTTGTCAAATTTAACTATTTTATTTATACCTCATATATTTTAGATGAGTAGAGTTACAAGTAATCACTATTTATTTACATTCTGCATTTATCTCAGAATCTGCATATAAAGCTTGCAAGCTTCCAAACATGTATTGTTACAATGTCCCCTCATTATACAGCCATCTTGTAATTGCAGTCAGAGTGAGGTTGGCAATACAGCAAGGTTTTACATGTCAAAATGATCAAGTATTTACAACTTCAGTCCAAATAATAATGTTATTTCTACAAAGCTGACTAAGTTGCAAGAATAATTTTAGAGTCATGACATTAATTTTGTAGTTTTATTTTATTTTTTTTTTCTAAACAAACTTAAAAGGAAATTGTTTTATTTTGTAAAATAGAAATATAAATGTTTAGTGCAAAACCATGTCTTCAGTATATTTTCAATTTTTTTAAAGTGTGGTTACAATCACAAGATTGTCTGATTGAAAACTCATATATACTTTAAATGATGTTTATATTGTGCCAAAAAGGTAAAATTTTACATTTATTTGGCGTACTTATTGTAATTATGGACAGTGTTTTGTTGTTGATAAGTATTGTGTTACAATTAAAATGTTGCTCTATCTGAAAGTTTATTTTTCATTGTTATACATGCATTTGATCAGGAAATCCCAGTGTTAAGAAAGTTATGTCTCAAGGTGATATATTATATACTGTCAAGTTATTTATTTTTGTGGTGTTCAATTTACGTGGTTCTATAAAATAAACAAATTCGTTGTTGTGCTAAAATCATGATTTGCAGCTCATGCTTTTTATTGTTACATATACAGTTTTGTTGACATGTAAATACATGGATCAGGATGTTAATGAAAACAAAAAATTGGTGCACCATGAAAATTAATGATTTCACAGTTTACAGAATTTGGATATTTGTTTATATTGGTCAATGTATAATCATTGGATTATCGAATATTTTGGCATCTTTTGCTCAGTATGCTTACTACTTTCTGATCTTTAGTTTGGCTAGTTTGTATATTACGACATGTATATGATCTGTTGCCCTACCCCCTGGTTTTGCTTCATTATCTGTCATATTATGTTTATTGGCAGCCTCTTTAAAGGGAGATATATACTCTGTAGGGTTGTAAAACAAATGTTTAAAGCATTTATGAACAAGTTTAATGTATACTAGTTTATTGGAAGGATAATGAGTTATTTTTTTTTAAAAAAACCATATCCAAATTATTCACCATGAAATGTTGCTTTAACACTATAGAGCAATTCATTATTTTTTTTTTGGGGTGGGGGATGTTTAGTGAACACAATGTTTTTGTTTGGAACCTTATTTTTTTCTGTAAAGTGTAAAGTGACAGGATTGTAAGGTTTGTATTTTTTTATTACAAAGTGTAATTTTAATCTGTTAAGGTTATTTTTCAGACTTTTAAAGTACTTCTTGATTATTTTATTAGATATTTAGTGCTGCTACTTTCTGCTGTCCTCTAGAGACAATACCGAAGGATAAGTGCTTCCATTATAAGTTTTGATACTTTTGTGTGTTGCATATACTTTATATAGAAATGGGAATTGGTTAGTTTGTTAACCCCTCTCAATACTCAGGTGAAAGCATAGATTGTGTATTATATCTTTTACAGTTAAACCTGTCTATAAACGCTATCCAAGGGAACTAGCAAAAGTGTCTTTTATAGGCAGGTGTCCTTTATATACAGGTTTAAATGATATGGATAAAGAACGATTGAGGCCTTTATAAGCAGGCAATCCTTATATAGAGGTGGCCTTTAAGGCAGGTTGGACTGTATATAGTATAAGTAGTTCACAATCTCATGGCAGATTGTTGATAAACATGGGCAGTGAATCTAAACCAGACAAAAAAGTTGTAACAATGTGTCCCTGTTTATATCAAATCACCAATTCTCATGCTAATGTTTAAATAGACCTGCTGTCAACATCGCCATAAGATCATGAACTATTTATAGCTAAGTAATGTATGTAGGAAAGATTTGACAAGTTGGTTACATGTTTGGTGCTGTTGGGCATGTTAATATTTAAGAGATTTATTTTATTTATGGGAGATATGTATGAATTGTTTATATATTTATGGCACAGTATACTGACATTGACAATTTTTGTTTGTAAAATGGAAAGGTTTATTTCAAGGCTATTAACTTTGATATAACTTGATTGTGAATGTGAATTTAAAAGTCATTTTACTACAAGGTTCCAGCATATGTTGATGGTTTTCACTTTTAAATAACCATCTTTGATAGGAAAATTGTAAACATAATCAATGTACTTACCTACCCATATAACTACATATATATTAATTTATTAGAAAGAGTAAAGTAAGATACAACTTAATACTGTTGGACAAATACTATTCTTCAAAGCACCGTTAGCCTAACCACTGTGTCTTCCATAAAATGTAATTCCTGAGATTTCTGCAAAAAAGTATTCATATGAATACAATTATAAAATTGATAGCAAATAGAAGTGATTTAAATGACTGTTGTTAGTGTAACCACTGTGTTTTCCATATAATGTTATTTTTTTGAGATTTTTGCAAAAAAAGTATTCATATGATTTAAATTACAGTTGTATGTTGTATGTCAATGATAGATATTTTGAATTTTTATAACACTAACCATTTGGATTAGCTAACGGAAGTTTAAACGACTTGGTCATGATTTTCATTAATGGCATTTACAATCAAGTACTTAAACTATATTGTTTTTTGTTGTGATAAATATATTTAAATTCGAGAATCAAGAATTGTAAACTTGTTATATTGGTTGAAATTATTGAAAATGACATTTAAGATTGTTGTTCTGTGAACATAAAGGATTGTATGAAACTGATATTATTATAGACTTATCTAATATATAAAGGCCATCCACCTTAGAAAATATGTACTTCATAGTCTTTTTATGGAGCTATGTTGAAATGAAAAGGAGACTCCAAAAACAGATACTTATATAGGAAATAGTTATATGACATAGGGTGTTTTACTGTGGATTTTTAAGATATTTCGAAATTCACATATGGAATGATCCTTTTTTATTATGTTTATTCAATACCTAAAATGTCTGAAAGCACAATTATAGAGAATCATGTGGGATAAATTGTTTCCAAGTTTATGTCAGAGTTTAAACTATGTATCCAAAGATATTGTAGAACTATTCTAGCAATATGAGATGAAGGCACTTTCAGTTTTGAACTGATTTTCTCTTAAATCTTAAATTTTTGGTTCATTTGAAAATGTACAGGATGAAACTCCAGTACATTTTATTAACTTGCATATGAAACGAGATACATTTCAATAGCAGTAAAAACATGGAGTGAATTTATTTTTAAAAAATAAGGTTGACAAAAATGTAAAATATATTATTTTACAATATGTGACATAGAATATAATGTGTACGTTTAGTTTCAAAACAAAACCAAAGTTTCACAAAAATATAAACTAATTTACAATTGTAATAATAAAATTATATTTTTATTCATTATACATTTTGGTACTTTATTTCTCATTTTGAAAAATATTTATATTTCTGTCAGGAAAATTTATTTTCCCCCAAAAACTGTCAGGAAAATTCCCTAAATTTATAGTAGTGAAGTATTAGTATTAAGTTGTAAATATTTTATTATTTCATTGTGTGTTTTCTAGTCGGTGTATCAACAATGCTCAGATACTCAAAACTACTACAAATATTTTACCTGAATAAACTATATATTACATAACTTGAATGAATGTTGTCTGTTATATTTTAATGATGTATTTATTCAGTCTTCTAAAAAAGGTCTGGATCAATATTTCCTTTCACCGAAGATTCTTAAATCGTAAATTCCGAATACAAAACTTCTTATTGTATTTTTTATTCACAACACTTATGACGGTACCTTTCCAGAGTCACATCATATTTTTCCTTTATATACTGATTATTTTTAAACATGCTCTGTATGGCCAGCAAGTTATTGTACAGTTTAGTTTAGCAACTTAGAAGACCATTAAATAAAATACAAACAGTAAAAACTTTGAAGCTATCTATTTATTACTTCAATGGCTGGCTATATGGTTAAAATCAAGATCTGCAATCACATCGAAGATTATGAAAAGTTCGTTTGATATTCATTGTCATTGTCTCCCCAGCTGCTTGGTTTTTTTTGGAAAAACTCTCTTTTTGAATAAGATTGGATAGTTACTAATTTGAAATTGTTCATATTAAATTGAATTCAAATGCCGAATTTATAAGAGTCACGAGTTTAACCTAACTTGTCAGTTTCAAAGATTTTACTTTGCTTATAGATTGTGATTCGGACATGGATTAGTATGTTTGTTTTTGATTGGATATCAATTATTTTGTAAAAAAAAAACTATGAATACGAAACAATGCAGCACTGGACAAAATGTCCAGAGATGTGGTTACAGTACAATGTATTCGTTATTAGAGTGTACATTAGCGGTAAATTGACACAACAACCAAACTAGACAATACAATGATAGAAAAACATAATGGGACCGCTTATAAAATTCCTGACTTTGGGCAGGTAGTTGAATAAATGCACCATGGTGTGATGATACTGCTATTGGAGAGCCTTTAATGATCCCACTTATTTTGAAAACCAGTGATCTGTAAATATGTGCCTTTTAAAATTAAACTAAATGATGAAATAATGTATTGTCCCTGTTGGTATTCATGGCCAGTTTGTAGTAGAACAAAAGTCACAATGGCTATAAAGAAAAAAACAACAAATCATGTCAATGCTCAAGAATATTTATTATCAAAGAATAGTTATAAGAAATTGAAAGACTTTATAATTATCAGATTAAAATATAACTTATAAATAATGCTATACGAACAAGACTGGAATAAATAATTTAAGAAAATATGACAACCATGTGGTGCTATATTCACCATTTATTCGATTTTGAACAGATATTGAAATGATTCCAGTAATTTAATGCCTTTTGTTTGTACTCACACCTGTCCCGAATATCTTGACGTAACTGTTGGTAAATAAACAATTAATTGAAGGGGTTTCTGAAGCCATTCGGTAAGTATTTGCCAGTGTGGTTGTGATTAAACTTTGTTAGTTGAAAACCGACTGGCATTAACACAGGTAATAATTGATTGTAGAACAAACATAGTTTATGTCGAAACTATGATTATCCTTGGTGTCATTTAAAAAGTGTTTCTATTACAGCTTAATATTCTTGAATCCGGAAATAACAATATTAAACTTTTCAAATGACAAGACTCCAAACTCCATAGCTTGTCTAACCAGAGACCTTTACACATTATCAAAACTGAAACAAATTCATTGGTATCTTTCAAAGAATGAAAATTTATTACATATAATTCAATCATAAGAAGCATTCAAATTTGAATTTGTCATGATTTTTTATAAAACCAAAAAATGAACTACATACTCTAATATTATTACCACAGCTATTCAAATTATCAGTCAAATTTTTCAACAAGCAATATCAATGCGTATTTTGTAAATAATTCAAAGACATTAAAATGTGAATTTACATGATTATAAAGAAGAAGGCATGAAATCATTAAGAGCTTGAATATACAATGTATATAAATAGAGTCATCAGAGTTTTGTTTAACATACTGCAATCCGTGACGTTACGATCGGTAAAACTAGCCATATTGTTATTTGGAATGTCTTCTTGGTACCTGAAAACAAATATCTTGAAACGATATTGTAATTCAAAAGAATTTCATTTTTATTATATATACATAAAATTGTTGTGGCAAAAGTTTTAATCGAAACAAGTTTATTATGACAATGGAATAATATCCAAAATCCAAAAGTCTATAAATTAGAAACGATAGCTTCAAAATTATGTTACTTTGTTATGTTTGTACAAAGGTTATATTACGTTACAATGTGGTGAATTTTTTATTAAAAACTTTTGTTATATAGGATTTTTCACTAAAACACTTCTGTCTATAGAAAATAACAAAAATTGTTTTGTGTACGCTACATGTTCTAATTTAAGAGATAAAAGGGATGTGGAACGTGTTCACAAAAAAGAAGTTAATATTTGAAGACGAAATTTTATATAGTTCCATGTTTCCTTAACTAAATTTTGATTACACACGTGGCGGATGTAGCTAGGTAAGACAGGAGGTGCTTACCCTTCCGGAGCACCCGGCCTCACTTTCCTGGTGGAAGTTCACGTGTCTAACCTAACTTGTCAGTTTCAAAGTTTTAACTTTGCTTCTGGATTGTGATTTGGACAAGGATTTGTATGTTTGTTTTTTTATTCGTATAATGAAAATATTGTCAGTATTATGAAAAAGTTGTATCCTGGTCCCCTTTAATACATACTTTAAAAGAATACAATTTAATTTTGTTCTGCCAATCAATATTACGGAGTTTGATTTCTATTCAATCACAAATGTTCATTGTGGCCCGAATTTTTTTATCTATATTGGTATAAATGACTTAGTGCAACACATGATGATGCTTAAATAAATATCACCAAATTACATAACGCATCTCGTACTGACAATAATAAATGGTATTGTTAGGTTTCCGGAACACCCGATATGCCAAATATAAAAACAGTAATAGATCCCTAATTTTGATGGTTTGTAATATGTCTTAAAATTGATAATTTTGTGGTTTTATGCAATAAAAGCCTTATAATAATACGGACCATTCATGTCATACAAGTTTAGAAATATTATATGTCAATCAAGTTATCATACCCGACGTTGGATCGACCAGGGACATTCCAGCAACTTTTTCCAGAGCAATTAATTGTTCAGAAGTCAGGCTTTGCCGCTGCTCTTCAGTTGTAATTAATGCTTGTGATGTGGAAAAGGATCCGATCTGCGATGGTGTAAATGCCTGAAGTATAACCAACGTTATATAGTATGAATGATAGTAACATGTAGTTAGAAATACCCAATGCAACCAAGAAATCGAAATATTATAAAAAAAATCACAGACGAACACGACAATAAATTTAAGTACAGTTTTGGACTACCAAATATAAAACTCCACATTGGCTTTGTTCTTGGGCTAATGCGGCACAGTTGTATGTGGATACAGTGCTACTTTCGGGGCACAATCATCCTGTTTACGATCAATATGGTATAGAATTTGCAAGTTTCTGGTTTAAATTTTATAATATATAAACATCTGATCCATAGAAACACCAACAATGGTTTAATAGGATAACGTGAATTATTCGCCTTTTGAGATGCCAATTGATTCGTATTAACGATGTCTTTTCTCAGGAGATTTCTTGATGAACCCTACAAAAAATGGCAAGTAAAAACTTAACATGATATTAAATAATCTAAAAAGTGTGTTTAACTGAACATGTGTCAAAACAAATTAGATGAAAACTAGTGCTATCTCCTGACTGCGATAGCTCAGATTTAGAGTGCTCGTTCTGTTAGTGGGAGGTCGTGGGTTCGAATTTCGACCGGGTCTGACCCAAGACTTGAAAGTTGGCAGTGGCTGTTCTTTCGCCAAAAACTTAGCAAAAACGCGGCATTACAAGTCACAGTTCCTTCGGATGGGAACTTAAAATAAACGAGGTACCGTGTCACAGTGGACTTTGTACGATACAGAACCCTGCTGTAAAATGCCATTAGCGCAACGCACATGCAAAATTTCTGAATCTTCGCCTATAGCTGGTGACGTCTCGATATAAGTGAAAAATTCTTGACTGGGACGTTAAACACCATTACTCAACTCAACTCTGTTTGTGTCGATAAATTTATCTCTTTATCTAGTCAATCATGCTGAAGCCTCCAATATTTATGTATACATGTAATGAAGTAAATAGAATTAATAAAAACAGGTATATGATTTGAACATTGAACGATTAAGTATAAGTATATAGTTTTTGAGACAATTTTAAATTGACGTGGCAGATATTTTTATAGATGCTCATAGCAAACCATGTAAGAACGATAATTATGTTCAAGACTGCAAGTAGGATTGTTTCTAACAATAAACCACTCAATAAAATTGTATTAAAAACAATGTAATATAAGAAGATGTTACTTACTGAAAATGTTGTTGCTGGTATGTATGGGATGTACACACTACTTATGGCTTCTATCTGAGCTGCACTTAGCAATGGGATGTCGCTCTTTGTCAGGCCAGCTGAAATGTTTTGAATATAAACAAATATAAATTTTGATGTAATTTGTTTGTATTTTCGACGATTCTCATCCAACAATGCGAAAAAAGAAATTTGTAGTGTTTTTTCTATCGAAACGTTACTGATTCGATTCATACATATTAAATTGTAAAGGGTCTCAAATACAATTTGGTAAAAACTACAAAGCAAACTCTTACTAATCTGTCTTAAAATATTGTATTTTGTTCATAATGTAATGCGTAAAGCTACTTTTTACAAAAAATACGAGACGGTTTGCTAAAATTTAAATGCATATGGATTTTGCATGTCGCATTTAGTCATTATGTAATATTTGATTTAGTAAACAATTTGAATAAACTTTAACCCTCTGGCTGCCACGATACCATATATGTCCTCCCCCAGCCCGCTGCCAAGAGGATATATATGTCCTTTTTTCTGTGATTCCAACCACAATACTTTAAACCCTATTTCTTATTAATCCACTTTATATCTTATTTTCATAATAACAATGTAAGATGGTAATTAACTGACATAACGGTTGCATGACGTCATCACAAAATTTATGACGTAAATATAGCGAAATTATGACGTAATCAAATGCTGCTGTCATACATCATTGCTACTGTAGAAAATGCAGTCGTAAATGTCATGACCAGTGACTGAACAGCCATGCGTGCTGGTATATTTTCCTTAAAACTAACGGACCGATCTCATTTGATAAAATAATAAAATTAATAATTATTTTCAAGACAAATTAACAATCAATTAAACCTTCGGCAACGCGAAAAACACAGATCTATTAAAAACTTATTTTCTTACAAATCAGCATTGGGTCATATAATAAATTATAGAAGAGCAAATAAGTGTTAAATGGTTATCTCTTCGGAAAAATGAAAATCGATTAACGGCCACTCGACAGTTTGAGATGAGATTATGCTTGAAATTAAAGAAATTAAATGTCGCTTATAATAATAATAATAATAATAATAATAATACAAGTTTATGCCAGTACTTAATGAATCGATATGATTTTTTTCATCAAATATTTTTCGATGTAGAACTTTTCAGATCTCCAAATGAGTTGACCGTTCTCTGATTTTCATTAATACATAGCAAACAATATGTTGAGAAAAGATAACATTGTATACGATTATCACCATTATTTACAATTGTATACACTGTTTCATAAAATGGTTAAAATCCATTCCCCGGGTATCTGTACATATGACACGTAAGACGGTAAAGAAAACTTCTAGAAGGAACTCTCCATTGGTTGTCATATGAAACGGTTTATAGTATGTTTGGAATGTATTTGATGAAAAAAAAACCTACTGGTACATAATATATTGACTAACATTAAAATTGTATATTAGCAATGTATCGCTTAATTCATGTCTGCAATAAAAGAATGAAGTTGCTTTTGGATATAATGTAGGTGGCAATATATTTTATTCAGCATTTACACCAAAAACAATGTCAACCTGATCACAATATACAACTGCGTTCCTGGGTCATAAGCGAAAAGGACCCTTATATCATCCCAATTGTCATGCAGAAAACACATTTTGAATGCAATAAATATAGTATGTTACAAAAACATGACTTTGTGTGTTTTTGCATTTTTTCCACAACTATTGTGGTTAATTCACTTTTATTGCTATTTCATATAACCTTTTGTTAGTTTCCAAAGATTTTTCATCTGAATGCCTTTTTTCATATGGACGGTCAAATATAAAATACGGAATATAGTAGACACAAAAATTTGAAGAATACATGCAAACATTATTGTATAGATGAATACATATTATACAGTGCATAACTGTCGAAAGTTGAACACTGAGTTAATATAAATTAGTCTAAGTTTGGCTGCTAAGTGGCAGAGATATGGATGGCTTAGTGACCATGAGTGGCCGAGAGACAAAGAAAAGTTGGCGAAAATTATCGCTAAAAATGAACTGAGATGAGCTGCAGATTGGCACTAATTCGTTTCCTTAGTGGTAAACTTTCGACAGGCCTGTATTGTATATGGGCATGCTATGAAAATGAAAAAGGGACTCGTTAGAGATCAGGGAGGGATCCGCTGCGCTGTAGAAAATGCCCCTTGTTGGTTTTCCTGTGCATCATCATCCAAAAAATGCATTTTCACGGATTATGCTACCCCCTTATCGATCTACGCTGTAGCCATAACTAACAATGAGTTATGTTTTTATCTGATTTGTGCTAGCTATATTTCGCAATCAGGATGCTTTTAGCATCTATTTATGTTGCAGTCCCCAACGGTCAGAAGCAGTGTGAATAAAAGTTATATATGTCTAAGGGTCAGAAAATGTTCCCCAAATATCATGTATGTTGAGGTATGGCTATTGTCACTTTTGCAACTGTGTTCTTTTCATTACCGTTTATTTTACTTGAAAATAATTAATCACGGCTTTCATATTTAATAACTTAAAACGTAAAACGTGTATACATGACCTCTGTCGATAGTTAATCGGATACTTTCGGGAAACTCGCCGACAATAAAGAAACCTTGCTAAATAGTGCACTGTACATTTCTAAATTTGTACATCTTTAATACCTGTTCCGGTAAGACTTCAATGAGTTTAGAAATATCACGTTATACGCAACATTATCAGTTAATTTAGAACATATACCAAATAGAAAACAAGCCTCTAAGGAAATTAATTCAAGAGAAATGGGCTAAAATGGTTTGTACGAATGGCCCTGACTGCCACTATCGTCGTTTCACGACTGCTGCTTGGTGTTTTCTTCAACAGTTGTTTGAACTTGATATCAAATTAAACAAACTTGAATTTTGAATGTAAATAAATAAACATCCATAAAAATCTATCTGTGTACCTGTTCTATAAACACTTAAGAAATATTTCATATCAAAACCATTGCATAACCTCTTTGTATTTAAGAAAATATTAGATGCGATTTTGACGTTTATTTTATCATTTTTCCCAACCCATCTTTAAAATTCTCTTTAATTAACTGACGGATTGTGCACAGCATTTCTTGTTTGATTATTTATTTCTTTTACAGGAGGATCTATTCCTAATATCATACACAATAGAAATTAAATACTGCCCACCATGTGCCGGTATATTCTTGACTTTCATCAGGCGGCACAGGTGTCGGTAATGCTCCTTGTATAATGCGCATTTCAATATTGCATCATGGCCAACTTAATTTTTTATAGTGAATTTTTAATTTAATTAAAATGTTAACTCAAAATTTGAGGATTCGATAGTAGTTCAACATTCATGTTGCATGAACATTAATAAGCATCTCATTTAAATCACTTGGTTATTATCATGATACAATTTTGTTAAAAATAAATTTTACGAGATAAAAAAAAAGTCGGGATAGATCTATTTGCCTAATAGAAATTCAACTCTATGTTCAATTTAGTTTTATGCTGGAGTTATACTTTTCAAGATATGAACTTAATGCGAAAAAATCTGCGAATAATGATGCGAAAATTTCATCAAAATCGGACAAATAATGACCTTGGAATGAATGTTTTACGACGTATGAAATCAGGTGAATGAAGACAGGTTCTCCTTTTCTCTGAACTCGTCATTTTTTGATGACGCAATCATGATGACGTTTTAACCTTGGCACAGCGCTGACGTAATTTCAACTGTTCCGTGGCAGCGAGAGGGTTAATGCCATGAGCTTTATGGGATCTATTCCTGAACTAACCGCCAAATCCTCGACTGGGACGTGAAACAGTATTAAAAATGTTACTTTTAGCTGTTTAGACAAATTCAAACATCAACGAACAGACACTTCAATATGAGCATACCTATCATAACACCCACTACAGCTATAGTTGGGCTCTCCCATGTGGTCACTGCACCGTATACTTGTTTTGCCAGTTTTCCATATTCGAGATACTGCATTTCTTCACAGCTTGTAACATCACCCAAAAGGTCGGCAGAATTCCTAAAAAAACAAAAAAATTATCGTATTTTATGATTGTTTAAGATGTAAAATGTAATATGATATTTAATGAAATAAATTTTGGTTCTTCTATTTTTTTTCATGTAAACATTTAGATTTCCACAATTTTAGGAATTTTATTCAAAAGCGACCGTCTAGTGCTGCTAAATTAAAACAGGTCTAGTAATAATTACATCATTAAATATGATATGTCTTACATATACAAATCTAGTTTACAATACTGTTTAACTTGCAGTGTTTAGGACAACACCACCCTTTCAATGCCAATGCGACATTTATGTCGTCCGAGAGTTCAATGCCAAAACGACACAAAAGTCGTTTAGGGGTTCCGTGCCAAAGCGACATTTATGTCGTTTTTATGTATAAATATTGATGCGTGTTTTATTGACCAAGTACTTGATGTTTATGACATGCTTAGAGTAATATTCGATAATAAATCACTTGATGTCATTCTCAACCGTCAATTCCATGACGTAATTAATAACGTGTAATGACGTCATTGATAAAAGTATCTGTGACGTCATATATATCGTCAGTAACACTATAAGGTGCACAATATGGAATAAATAGCGTCATATAGCGATAAGGATGGTCTTTATTTCTCATTATTCAAAAGTATAACATGAAAAGTTAAATATCAAAAGAGATTTTTAAATGGGCATTTAGATAATACATTTACTAGGTAAAAATATTTTAACTTTCGCGAATCTTTGTTGAAAAACGCGTCAGAAACCCTGTAACCCGTAAAAAACGCCTACTGTAGTGTGATTTCTGCTCATTTTTAGACCAGCGATGAATAATACCCCGATCACAGGTTTATAACATGAAAGGTACAAGAAACATACATGGGCATGATGCCTTTTTGACAGGTAATTGTAATGTGACAAAAAGACAGGTAATTGTAATGTGACAAAAAGACAGGTTATTGTAATGTCAGAAAAAGTGTGTATGTAATCTTTTGGGAACAAGAAAAATATAGAACGTTTTTAAATGTGCGTTTAACCTTTTAATCAGTGCATGTAGTACATGTTTCACCATAAAATTCCCACCATTGATAATCATAGCGTTTTTCTACATGTATGCGTTTTTTGCCAAGTTAAGCTTTGATAACCATAGCGTTTTTCTCCATGTATGCGGTACAAGCTTCTACTCTTAACTAGCACCGAGCTTTGAATGTATGCTGTATATATTCTGGATTTTAAATGTATAAGCTACTCTTTTACGTATAAAAATGAAAGATTTCTTTTTTACGTTAAAAGATATAATAAATAAAGCAAATAGCGCAGGTAACCTATGTGTAACCATAATCAAATTTGGCCATTATGCGCCGTAAAGAAATGCTTGGCAGTGGTTGACTTATCAACAAGACAGCGTAAAAAATAATTGATTTTATTCAAATCCCCATAATTATATTTTCAACAGGTTAAAAAATAAATATAAAAACATTCGTTACTACTTATTTTAAGTATTTTGTAACAGTCTGCACATTAGCTGACAGACACTCTGACAATCATCATTACTACTCCTTCATGACAATTTGGTGTCAAATGTTGATGAGTTTTCTTCGTGTTCATTGGGGACCTTCCGGAACCGGTAAACTCAAAGTTTGAAAACTAGTATGCAAAACATACTATTGAATCACACATTGTTGAATAGTGAAGAGAATAATATTAAAAAAGTGAAAAATTGTGTTGGTGTACGTAACGGAACTTGTGTATGTAAAGAGAACAGTGTATTTTACTGCCCGTGTTTGGTTCAAATCCTACTCATGGTTGTTTGTACCGTTTGAAAATTGGCCAATGAGTTTGCCAAATGTCCATAGTTTTCTTCAGGTAATAATATTTTCTTTACCATTCCTGAACTGACAGCCAAGTGAAAAAACCTTGGTTGAGATGTAAAGAACAGCCGTATTGAAAGCAAATTATTGAATAAATATGTTGAATAGGTGGACTGATCTGTCATATACATTTTTTTAATTTTCAAATACATTCAAAAATGTATTGTCATATACAATTTTTTGAATGTATTTTATGATTTAATTCAAAAATGATATATGACAGATCAATACGAAAATATGACCATAATGTTATTTGCACACTATTTCTCATTCAAACTCTATATGATATTTTAGCAATATGATATAATCGATCATGTAGTTGAACTGCACAAGTAACGGTGTGTTTATTAAATTTGTGTTGGTTCGTTGGTTGAATGTTGTTTTATGTCGCATCACACAATTTTATTAACCTCGAGGAGTGTGCACGTATTGCTCGAATGCCTTGGATAACAAGAAGTCGTCTGCCCGTCCCGACCAAATTCCTACTATATGCTATGTAAATGCACCTCTATGGCTCTAGCTTCTACAGCTCGAAAACCACCGCTCGCTCGTGCAATTTAAATATTTCCTAGATGTAAATTTTATGAAATTCAACTCCCTTCGGTCGAATACATTTTTTGTCACAAAGACTCGGTCAGTCATTGTAAAAAAAAACACAAGCTGAAGCTATGTAGTTCTGATCTGCTTTTTCCTGACGCGCACTATCGAAGACTTTAGAATGCTAGTACATTCACGATTGCCCGAAATATCACAGAAAAAACATCGCAGACCACTCAGGTGATTGCTAAGGTCCAGTGAACCCCATGTTATGTCACACATGGCAGGTAATTATAAACGTAGCTAGACAGGAGGAGCTTATCCTTCCAAAGCGCCTGACGTCACTTCCGTGTTAGAAGTTCGTGCGTTTTATTTTATTTCCAAAGTTTATATTTTGATTTTGAGGTAGTGAATTGAACATGAATCGTTAGCTTTGTGGCTAATTTGAAGTTTTAATTATTGTTTGTACTTGTGATATCTGTGGCCTTTTTGTAATGTTTTAACTAACTTCTATCTAGAAAATTGTAATACGTTACATTAAAAAAGGAATTTATTTTAATAAAAAAAGCAATATGTAATACATTTTGTGTATTTATTTTGGTTAATGCCTACATCTGCTATGACATTCAATCATGCACTATAAATGAAGTACTTGGGCGTTTCATAACAGATTGATACAGTGGCATAGCGTGAAAGGAATGGATGTGCAAGCCTGTTGCCAACGCCACACAACGCGCCGTTGTCGCCTCCTTGCTAATTTTCCATCCGCCCCTGGGAATTTTTTTTAAAAAAATGGAAGTAAATGCATTTTTCTGCATTCTAAATCAATATTCACATATTTAAAAAAGAATTAAAATTTTGTCACGGGTCCTTTGATCGAGACATTAAAACTGATGTCCGTCTCACAGTGGGTGTTGCAACGTCAAAGAGACTTCTTACTTGCACATTGCCCTGAGCGCACTGCAAACATAAAAAATTCTGACACATCACCTACAACTGGTTACGTCTCGATATTTATTATAAGTCAAATATTCTTCACTTGGAAGTAAAAGCTCATTCAATTAATCAATCTTGCTCTCTGATATAATGTGTGAAGCAACAACTCTATTGATCAAAGATGTATATATTTCTACTGGGTCTATGGATTATGGGTTAACCGTTACCCCATTCGGAATAATGTCCAGCTTAACAAAAAGTTAAGCAATATCGACTGTTGCCTACATCTTGTTGGTGACCGCGATGTCCACTTTCTATTTTATTCTGTTTAAAATCATATTGTGCCTCGGATTAAAGTTGTTTACCCAAGCTGAAGATGTCATTTTAAGGTCTGATTTAATGCTTTCATTCTTCATATCTTCAGTAGTAATTTAAGCTGGATCTGTGTATTTGATCTTACATGCATCCCAGAAAAAAGTAAACGGCTTATCATCCGAATTAGACGAACACATTGGCTTATAAGTACTAGACTAGGAGCGAGACGAAATATTCTGTTTAAAACCTAAAGTTGGAAAATAATCAGTTTTATTTTCGCATTATTTTGTATTTTATTTTCATTTGTACATAAAGACAGATTGAATTAATTTTTAATTTTTTATCCAAAAATCAGGTGCAAGCACAGGATTATTGGCTTATCAGTGGCGTAGCTCCCTATACGCCACGACTCACAGGCATGCACATCAATTTTCCTCTATAATTTATTATTATTATTTATAAAATGGCTCTAAAGAGAGAGAGAGAGAGAGAGAAAAAAAAAAAAAAACCCGCACAAATCCAATGGATCAAATGGATTTCGTTTAAACTATACAGTCTAGATGTTTTCCGAAAATATAATTAGCCCTGTACGTTTCCAAATCACACGCGCCTTTCCTGCGTCAATTTCTTTCGCCCTCGAAACGAAGAAGGCTGGTGAATCTAATGCAACATTTTTTTTTAAAACCAGACGCATCGTCATATGAATCAACGTTTTAAACTTTTCCGGGGGAACGTGTCCCACGGACCCCCTAGATCATTCGTACCTTCTGCACTCGCATCGTTAGTTCTCTTTATCATTAATTGCACGGCGTGCAGATCAATTTTTGCTAACTACGCCACTGGCACTGCTTATATGCAAGCTACGCCACTTAATAGAAATGCATAGAAATTTCAGAAGGAGAATTTTACGTTGGCCCGTAGACATGTTCATGTAGGATTATCACAGCTCACAAAAAGGCACTTCATTGACAAAACTCGGGGAGAAAGAAAATGAAATGTGCTGTTTGTACTGTTGACCTCTTTAACCTGATTGTCATGTGCTGGGCGGTGTTTTCGTATTTATCACATCCGCTTTTCTTATGTAGAGTAGTTATTCAAGTGCATTAAAGATTGACTTGGCATCATAATTTACTCATAATAACATGTTTATGAAGCATTAAACTTAAATGGTGAAACTAAACATGTGTTAAGGAGTTTTTAACATTTATGATGACGCTTTAAAAACGCGCACCATATATAAGTGTACATTTACACAAACCAATTACGGCTTCTAAAAACTCCTGGCACTGATGACGTGATAATTGTACACGTCAACAATGACGTGACGTAATACATTTTCAAACGTCTGGCATTGAAAGGGTTAAACCACACTAACGATTTAAATTTAAACTTAATAAATATTCAATTATTGCTCGTCTTCAAATGTTTCGACAATAAAACCTTTATCGAACTTGATCAGTTCTTCGTCGGCGGTGTAGTCATTTGATATTGAACGATGCACGATGTCAAGCGTACTGATGTGAAAACCAACATCGGTTACCTTCTCTTGCGCGTACGTAAAGATGGTATTGTTTCGATCTGAAACCTTTGTTGGTGACAGTAATACACACGTTTATATTGCTTTTACATCTACAGCACCTTAAATTAATATTTTTGTTACCCTCTTTACTACTCGATCATTTATTCTTCATAGAGATATGCTTTTGAACTTTTAAAATCCGTTTATTTTCTCTAAGTAAATGTACTGAAATTAACATTTGAATGGGGTTCGCCGCTGTACCACGTGATACCTTCTAACGTGTCTGTGAAACGCTTGTTTCCAATGGACATGGAATCGCACAATATGACGTTTTCCCGTAAAAACGACGTTATTCCGGGAATTTGTGACGTTGACGTTTTCCAAATGTTCCGCACAAACGTTAAGAAGTATTGATCACGTGGTACGGCGGCGAACACCATTTAAACTCAAGCGGGCAGGTCAATGATGTTTCCCTATAGTAGAAGCAATTTCTTTACCCGTAAACTGCTGCTTGGATAGTTGAAATCTGTGTTGTATCCATAGCACATGCAAAATGTTCAAACGATCTTAACTCCGTGTTAGTTAAGGTACTAGTGTCTCCGTTTTTATGTAATACCAGATATCTGTCGATGGCCGCTTTTTTCTTAAATATAAAGGGAAACAACATAAAGAATCTGCATAAAATACAAATATATATTAATTGATGACAGAATAAAATTTGTAAATTCTTGGTAGAATCTCGTATACATTTTATAAATTACTACTATCACTGTGTTTGTGACATTATTTTATAAACTTTTAACATTCAATATTCTTATCTAAGCATAATAAAATTCACTTTATGGTCATCTATGGCCATCAATATGGCCACTATAGGATTTTTCGGGGGTCAACGGCGATGTTTACACCGAAGTGTTGTCCTATGTGGCGCATTACTTCCAATCGCTAAAGTACATGACAAGCAACAATAAGCGATAGTGCAAAAATTGTACATGTGCGTTGCGCTGGGTTCTTTATAGTGCCTTGAATACCATGACACGAGACCTTGTTTATTTTAAGTTCTCATTCGAAACAACCGTTATTTTCATTTCGTATGTTATAATGAAAAGAACAGTCACTACCCATTCTCAAGTCTTTGTTTAGACCTAGTCGGTGTTCGAGCCCACGATCTATCTCTTAAACAGCGAGCATACATTATTGAAATACACACGTCAGCTAAATCCAAAAGCGAATTACCAAACTAGTTAAATTTGATACCTTTGCCTTGTCCCAATCATCAAATTTTCCAAGTACTGCTATACTATCAATTGTAAGTTGAAGAGTAGATATTTCTTCTTGTGTAAGACCCTGTATTATAACGCCGGCTGATATCAGCATATCTTCTGACCAAGACGACGGAATACCATACACCTAAGTAACATATCATTTGTAATATACATGACCACAACATATGTACCGAATCTTAAACGTACAACATACCATATATATGACATAACATGATATCTATCTGGGGCTTCCGTAGCTGAATGGTGTAAATGGTCTTAGGACCACAGCGTCACTCGCCGCCTAGGTTCGAATGAAACTCGGGCCGATCGTAGTATTAGGACGTTTGTCATTTTGAATGTCGAAGGAAAATGGTTTTCTCCAGGTTTCCGACAATTTCTCACTAACCACCTTCATATAGGTGAAAGAATCTTAATTGGAGTGTAAAAACTATTACTCCACTCCACTCATATTTGCCAAGTGCGCAAAATCCATAGGGGTCATGCCAAAGTGAAATGATTAAAGTCATATAATGACAAGAAATACAATTTTCAATGATAATAATAAAAAACAAATGAACATTAAATATAACACATCGACTGCATATAGCTCTTGTTCTTTGGAATCTATTTAACACATCATTTTTCAGTTCAGTTTTTGTGGTTGTTTTGTTATATGCTTTAAAACACCGAGCAGCACTATCCATGTACATTAGGCTTCTCATATACTAGTACACCGATTGATTGATTGAATGAACTTTCACGTCCCAGACTAGCAAATTTCACTAATATCGAGTTATTTCATTTCATTTTAAATGTCAAGTGTTTTGCGTGTCTCACTACTTATTTCAGTCTTGGTCATACCTTGGTCGGCGTTCCAAATTCAACCATCCACAACAAAGACACGACTTTACCAAGTGAGCTACGTAAGTGGTTTTGATAACTGAATGTACTATTGAATTTATTAAAACAATATTCGTGAAAAGGAAAAAAGTAACGTTTTACCTTTTTTGCAACATTAGCTAATGCTAATTTCTGTTCATCGGTGTAGTCTGTGACTTTTCCTAATCCATCAAGACAGTTTTGAAAATCAATATCAGCTATATTATTTATCTGTTCAATCGTTAAACTAGAAGCTATATCTTCCATTCCTTTCAGATCATCACATGTAACAGTATCAACTGAACGACGTTTCCGGTTTCTGACAGCTTCAGTATTTCTAATTGCTGTTCTCATTCGCTTAAAGAATTTATTTTTTACAGTTTTTAACCGACGCATCTCACTTTTTTCGATCTCCAAGGTAAATGAACTTCTGATTCTTTTCCGTAGAGTTTTTCTCATTCTTTTAATCATTTTGGAGATTTTTAACTTGATCTTCATGAGTTCAATCTAAAATTGTAATAAAATATTGCTACAAAATCACAAATACTCAATCTGTTTTCATGTAACAGTGAGTCTCTAATCCAATTTATTTTCAAAATACTCGATTTCATGAAGTTTTATCCCATTTAAATTACAAAACAACGTACGTTTAGCTCGAAAATACATGGTTGTACAGTAACAGGCAAAAACAGCGATTTGTTGCGATAAGACTGAATTTGCTTTATCTCTGCAGAAAAGATTTATTTCTAGACATCTTGTTTTGTTGTATAAGTTCAGATTGTGGAAAATCCTTACCATAGCTCACTAATACACTGTTAGAATATTTTGAGAATATATGCATTCGTCTCCATGTAAAGAATATCAAAAAAGAAAAAAACCCATTAAGATATAAATGTCAAAAAATGAAAAGAAATTCAAACGCTTTATTAAACCAAAGCAAAATTTTGACATTTATAAGACTCACATCTATTAGTTGATCAAGTTCTGATTCCGTAAAGTACAGTAATCCTGGTCCAAACATCAATAACTCCTTCTCTGTAATCTGGCTTATTTGCCTATAATATTATTGTAAACATTATTACACTTTCATGCTATGTGAAAATACTTAAAAATAATAAGAATCTAAAATCAATACCCCTTAAAAAAAGTTTGGGATTCAAACTCACTCAAAAGATAGCATTTGGCCAGACTACATACATTACAACTCAGTTATTGAAGCTTATAAATATTTACCCTATAATATATGAATGATGGATAAAGGTAATGGTTAATTTTTAGTCGTTTTTCAAATTTTTGTCATGTTGGCAGGCATGCCCATAGATAATCTTTAGGTAAGTGAAAGCTAATTAAAATAATTGCATTTTAATGTCCGTTTTGTTCACGGACAGGCACGCTAGAATTATGTAACCGCAATATTTATCCAGTGATAGGTATGAAAATTTTTATATACATGAAGTAATAATTTTCCGTTATCAGAGATATTTTATTAACATGAAATTTTAAAATTAACCTTATTCTATACAATAAGTAATTTTTACCAGTATTTCATTAATGTAAATTTTGACGTGCATAAAATTTCCCTATGCGTCATTTCCTTATATTTTCCGTAGCCATCCTTTATCCAAGTTTATCTCCTTATTTGAATTATATTTCTTGGCTTGTATTGTGTGGTTGTTCTTTGTTTAATTGACTGTTTCAAAGGACAAAGTTTTTCAGCTTCATATTGCTTTTATATTTTTTATGCATTTAGCAAGTGTATCACCTTAGGGTGACAAACGCATCTGTCGTTTTGACTATTCAAAGTAATTGAATTTATCGGTTGTGCAGGTATATTTCCATCTTTCTTTGGATATTATAAAATTGAATGTTAAATTGACTTCAAAGTAGCTTTAAGCATGATCTACAACGTCATGCTTAATATAAAGTCATTTAATGACGTAATTTATCTTCGACGCAAAAAACATTCAAAACTTGGAAACCGCGTACAAGGTATTTACCTTCTAATAATTCGTATATGATATATTTAATAGATGTATATACAATGTCTTACATTCCAAGCTTTTGAAGACACATCCTTGTAAATGTTGATTTTTCTGAAGAATCAAATGGACACTTTTGAAGCATTTCTGCTAAAAACTTCTTCATAACCTCCAAATTTGACCTCTCTAGAAATGTTGTTGTCATACCACATAATAAGTCGCCCTCGCCAACTTCTAATAGTGTATCTGTGTCTATCGTACCAGATTGTTTACCCTGAAAATAATTAAAGAAAACATGTCTAAATAAGACCAGGAAAGCTAGTATTAATACTTCGGAAAAATAAGCTTATCTTGTCTAGTTAGCTAAAACCGCAGAAATTCAAATACAATTGTCAAGATTACAAGTGTATTGGGATAATTTACCATACCAGCCAAATTAAAACAAATCAGTTTCGCGTATATTAGAACTTGGTTAATGTTTTGTAAGGCAGTTAGTTCACCTATGCCGATACATTTAGTTCCGAATATTCAGCAAAAACAACTGTAATTTATTTCAGTTACCACCGAAGAACTGGTAAAAAGGTTAAGTAAAGTTGTGTACTGAAACCTAAATATATAAATTCGGGATCAAAACACACACCTAAAAACCCCAAAAATTTGGTTACTGGCATAGAAATTAATATGCTTCCATGAATTAATTTTTGCTTCTACTAATTTTCGCTTATTTAGCGGTCGTTCGTTTTGCACAAAAATTAATACCGAGCGAAAATTATATTATGCTTATGTTGTTAAAGTTCATATTTAAAAAAATACGAGAAAATTTAACTACACGGATATCTGTAAATTTCATATATCTTGAAAATTAATACAAGCGCAATAAGTTTACAGTACATTAATTGTGAATTTGCTTCATTATTGAATCCCCAATCGGTAGTTCCATGCTATATAGATCACTTAGTCACTTAGTGGTATCCGTTTTATCGATAAGTTGCATATATACATATATGTATTTAAAACAAATACCTTAAGGTTAAGGAATGTTTCAAACGTTCTTCTTATATCTTTCTTTGACATCGTTCGCATAGATACCTTTGCCAAACGCTTCCATACATTTTCGGTGTTTGAAGAACCAAACCGTCTTAAAACCGTGTCACTGAAATATTATTACAAAAATTAAATATAATTTTTAATGTATTTATTGGGTATTAATAGTTCTATAAAAATTTCAAAATCACGTATTAATTCTAACAAAATATCGTCCAAAAAGCAAAATTTAAATTATGAAAACCATAGAAGTGAGGCCGGGTGCTCTGGAAGAATAAGCACCTCTTGCACAATTGTTTGCTACAAAAAAAACAGATTTGGTATTCCCTCTAGAATTTTGGATTGTGATTCGGACATGGATTAGTATGTTTGTTTTTGATAAATACTATATTTGTGACCGTGTCAAAAATCTTAAGGTTCAATTTGAAAACCACATGTAAAGACCGATTAAAGCATTGCAAAAGTGCAAAAGGTTTCATATATACCATCACTGAATTGAAGAAAATTGAAACAGTTAAATTGCTTTTGCAATACGAAAACAAGACTAAGTATTAAATAGCATATATCGTTATTAGCCTGCTAATCTATTAAGTAAATTTTATCCAACGATTACTGTACTAAATCATGATGAAGTATTAAATATGCCATTGCAATGCCATAATTAAAACAAAATATAGCGACATAAATACTGTTAATTGTTTTTGTTTTCGCTGGGTCAAAGTTTGACGCTTGGTGATACTAAATATATTATTGCTGTCTTATTACCGTGGCCTAAAATCTGAAACGCCACTTTACTCACGCAAACATGGAAATAATTTTGCCAATTTATATAAAAATACATTCAACACGAAATAATATTATTCTACAATGAAAATGTAACATTTGTATTTAAGGCAAAGAAATGTATATAGATGCACTTACCTGTAACGCGAGAGAAGTTGTGGTGGTGCCGATTTTATTTCACTTTCACTATACGATGGTGGTGTCTGTGACCCATCCACTTTAGTCAATTGTTTGTATCTCTCTGATAAGGAGACTTCCTGAAGACATAAGAAAGAGACATTAACATGAAACCCTTTTGCTTTTGTTCTATATATGGGCATACGGCATAAAAGATATAGTTAAAGTAAAAATAGATTCGTCTTTTGGATATAATAGATATGCTTTTTATTTTTTTATATTATAGTAAAAAATGAAATGTTCATCGCAAATACTTTCAATCAAAAGTTAAAAAACAACAAAATGTTAGCCATTTTAATATGATGTAATACGAATATAAAAGCAGCAATTAAAACCTTGCCTTTTTATCATGTATAAAGTCATTTGTTTGGCAATTGACATCAAACTACCCGGTAGTTTGCGGGGGATATAACGATAAAAATATCGATTGATGGTACAGTTTATATATGGTTATTATAAACATTACCTGTTTTATAGAAAGGCAAGGTAAATTACCAAGAGTATCAAAAATATCCTTTTCATCAGGTAGTTCTTCAATATCTTCCATTGGCATGCCACAGAGAACACAAGATTTAGAAAATTTGACGATTCTTGTAGATGTCCAGTTTAAGTTTGATGATTTTGGACGTCCAAGTACCTTTATGACTTTCTTGTAAAGATACGGAGCCTTCACAAAAATAAGATTATGAAAATATATACTTTTTTAATGATTTATTATTTTATTCGTATTTAGAGTAAAGTGGAGTAATGGGGTTTTACTTCCCAGTCACGATTCTTTCACGTGTCCAAGTGATCATTTGTTGATGAATGTTGACGGACACAAGATTGCCTGAAGGAAACCACCGACCTTAGGCAAGCGAACTGACAATTTTTTTACCATAAGGGTCCGTCAAAAGTGTGATTCGAAATTAGTTGATGATAAGCGCTCAGATCCGTAAAGGTGAATTTAGATGAATTTAAAAACATAGTATAATTAATTCTGTAAACGATATGCTTCTTTAATTTGGAAGAAGGAAATTTGGAAATGAAAAGCATAAATTGGCAACAAACAAGATTTAACATTACTGATACAACATATATAAATAATTTTATAAGCTTCGTGCATTATATATAGTTGGTCATTATATGGCTATATAATATCTTTTTGGCATATTTTAAATTGTTCTTCTGTAGAAAGTTGGTTTATATCATATTTTTCACTAAGTTGCAAAACATAAAAGATTAATCTCCAAAATTAATCTATTTAGATGGTCACCATACAAAGTGAGATTTCTGATAAATCTATAACTTTTACATAATATACATATAATGTTAAAATAACCTACCGCTTTCTTTTTGCACTTGATGAGGACATCGCCAGTTTCACCAAACAAATTTGAGAGTTCTGAATCTTGTGCATTGGCAAAATCGCCAGCACTTAGCCACTTGTGCATTGAACTTTCGGATACCGAGCCGATCTGGTTCTCCTCTAAAGCCTAAATAATATAACATCCATATAACTAAAACATAAGAATAGAAGTTTAGTTACAGTGTTTAGCCTCCAGTCAAGAATGTTTAACATATACCGAGACATTACCAGCTGAAGACGAAGGTGCAGAAATTTTGCCTGTGCATTGCGTTGATGGTATTATATAGCATGGTTCTTTATCGTGCAACGCCTTTCGTGACACGAGACCTTGTTCATTTTAATTTCCTATCCAAAAGAATCGTGACTTTCATTTCGTAATGCCTAGTGCTTTGCAAAAGAACAGTCATTACTCATTTTAAAGTCTTGGGTCAGACCGGGTCGGTGTTCGAACATACAGTCTCCCACTAACAGAGCGAGCACTTTTCCAATTGAGCTATCAAAGTGGCGAGGTATAGAATAGAACAAAACGAGTTACAACTGAAATACATGTAAAAGACAAATGTCAGTAATAAAAACTAAACACTTTTATGACAGAAGAAAGAAGCTCACAAATTGCATTAATTGCATGTAAAGAACACACAACACAAATTTCTAGCAGTGTGGTTGCAATTCCGTTGAAAGCCCCAATCATCTCCTTATATATTTTAGTTCATCAAGAGGTGCTTTCGCATCCGGAACAACTGGTCTCACTTCAATGTTGGAAGATCATGTTTAACTTAATGTGCCCATTTTCAAACTTGTAACTTCCCTTTTTGAATAAACGGGCATGTTTTTTTATTTACTGCAGTCTAATAATGCCAGCAAAAGGTAAAACACTTCTGTTTATCTCGAACATCATTATCCTTTAATCAATTTACACTTTTGTTACAAACGTTTCCAAAACCATCACAATAAAATTGTATTCGATCTCTAACTAGTAAACATTTAAAGATTTTCAGTTTAGCAATGCATATTGGTTACACTTTGGAAGTCAGTTATCTTACAATTCTTATGTTAAGGAAATTATTAAAATACTAAAATGCGACTAATTATAAATAACTACTTCATTTTCCAAATACCATAGCAATAAGAGAGAAACGGGAAACTAGATTTGGAAAATATTAGACGATAGCACGAACCTTTTTGATAAATCCCTCTCTTGTTGCGGAATTAGTGTCATCCTCGGTATCTTCGAAAGACTTTTCAAAGCTTTTAACCACATCAGCATCCATAGCAGTTATCTTTGATATTTGTTTTACTTTCATGAAAGCTTTTACATTTCCAAGATTTTCCAATGTTGATTTATCGTAAACCTTTGTCAAAAACATATTTATATCATTTATTAACCACAACGATGTATTTTTATAAACATTTAGCATGTTTTAACACGTCATAAGCATTTGTATTTGTGGATCACAGCCCCTGTTAAACTTGAGCGAATTTACTTATATACAGGTGTGTTACTGTTTATGCACTCACAATTGTTTTAGATTTTGAGATTATGGAAAGTCTGCATGTCATAGTGACCAGCTATATGCACATAAAGATCCAACCGTATGAAAACCTCATAAGAGTTATACATGCATGTAGATCGTATGAGGTTTTTTAGTAAAAGGTGAAGGGTCCATTACAAATATATAGAATATTGGGCTTAAATTCAGTACTAAAATCAACATGCGTCCCCATTACAATTGGCAATTCCGTTTTTATAAAATATCATTATGTTCTGTGGAAATAATTCGGTTTCTTCTACTTACGTCACTGTTCATCTTCTTTAAAATAGATATACCCTAGGTTTAAAGAGAAGATACAAATTAATAAAGCCAAAATTTGTCTTTCAAACTTTAATATCATGAAAAAACAAGAACATGTAAATTTAAAAGCAAATCAGATATAGTTTTTAAATGCTTATTTAAATAATTGGAAGGAAGAATCCAAAACATTACGTTCAATGATATATTTTTATTAGCCACGGATTGGTATGTTTGATTTTGAGTTTTACATTTAATTAAGTGATGTAAAATTATTTATTATATTTATATACCTGTTGTGCTGAAACCTTCGCCTTTTTAATATATCCCATCCTGACTGCAATTTTCAAATCATCAGTATCTGTAGATTCAAGTTCTGTTTCATCCATTGCAGAAAGCATTTTCATTTTACACTCTTTTGATGCTGACGAAAAACCAACACGTCTTTTAAGCAAAACCAGCTTCAAAGAAATGCAAATATTTGTATTAAAACAGACAAAATTTTGAATGGAGAAGAGTGTTAGGGTAATATTTATACAACAGTGACTTGTAATATATGTTTTCTGCACTAAAACATCAAAATTCAGGCTTTGGGCAAAAACATAATGCAGTTGATCTGGTAAATTACTGTTAATTGTACTGAAGACAAAGAACATAATGCGAATAAATTAAAATCTGCAATGGCCATTCTACTAATGAATAACATAAAGTGATTTACCTGAACATTTAGAGCTGTTAACTGTACTACAAACAAATAGCATCAATGATTCTATTTATGCACAGTTCTAAAATATTTTGTTCTATTTGTTTTCCTTTAGTTGATACTTAATATGATTCGCCAGTTTACCAGTGTTTCACTTGATCAATGCTTCTAAACCGTTTTGTGCGGATCTTTCTCGAAAACATTCATTTCGATTGTTCTTTACGGTTTGGTTTCCAATTGCAAGTGTTTTTCCGCCCACACAAACTTAAAGTGGTATCATGTGTTATGATTGCAAATCACAATGCACTTAACATTCATTGATAAATACATCCGGTTATTAGAAAATATCCTAGTATATTACAATCAATCGTAACAAAACACGTATAAAGATACAAACCTTAGCATTACTGCAAGAACAGTTAGCTCCTATATCACACATGACACTTTTCAGCTGTGCATCTGTGAAACATTTAAGTTTACTTTTGTCATCTAAGGCCATCGTCACAAGTCTGCAGAGGAAGAAGAACTTATCATAAATCCAGTGCCGTGGGGGTTTTTAAGCAGCCCATATGTCTTATTGCTAATTCCTTTTAGGTATGCGCATTAATTTTTATTTAATAGGCTCAAGTGCAATTTAAAATTAAAATAATGAATGTTTTTCAAAACCATTCGAGTTCCTCCGAATACTTTCCAAAATACCCTGTTATAAAGATAATTGCACCGATAATAGATTTATAAGAATGTTTTAATGTCAATATGCTTTTCAAACTAACTATATAATACTTATATCCATACTCATATAGGTCTTCCTTTGAAAGTCCTGATGCATTACAGTGTGTCTGTCCTTCGAGAATCAAGCTCTGAAACATCACGTCCTTAACCTCTGTCTTTAAGGCATTATCCATTTCCGAAATATCAGCTGACATGTTTCTGAGCATTTGTAATTTCTGAATTGAAATTGAATATTCCATCAAATTTAACTTTTCACACGCTTCAGAACAAGAAGATATCGTTTGATTTAAAAAGTTCTATCTTGTGTTTACTGTGTTTGAACTCGGGAAATCATTTACTATTCTATTGTAAGAATGCTAATAAGGCGTTACGTTCATTGCTCAATAATCAAATCTAGCTAATTCACCGTTTAACTTGTCAAATAACATTAAGTATTTGTGACCTAATCAAACGACAAATGCAGTTAATCTGACGTTTGCTATAGCTGTTGGTTCAATAAGTGTTTCACTGTGCATTTATTAGGTACAAATATAAAAACACTTTAAACACCTAAATCATCGACGTACGACATGGATTTGCCACTTGCCCCTATATTGATTTAGACTGCTGTTTCTATTAAATGGATAAGATTGGCATATCGGATCAAAGTATCTTATGACTCACATTTCACACTTGGCTGAGATGATGAATAACAAATGCAAACTATAAGCATAAATACAGCATTAATAATCTGAAAATCAGCCGTAATAATCGATAAACATGTCGAATATTTTGAGATATTGTTTGTTAAATATTTTTTCATATATATGACATATAATTATTTACTATTTTTATAAACACGCTTACATCTTGTTTCGTTCCTGTAAGTGCTTTCACAATATCGTCTTTATCACCACCACATTTACCAATCAAAATCTTCATTTTTCTTTTGATTTTACTTTCTAATAAACCAGCTTTTTCTTTTGTATCCAACAGATTCTTCACTCTTGTAACAAGAACTTTCCTTACACTAATGTCAATAAGTTTACATTTTTCACGTAGACGATCAGCACTAAAATATTTTTAAAAACATAGTTGCCGAGAATATCTTCACAGCTCAAAGTAACGAAATTAAGATAAATAAAAATTCAATTTCGTGACAGGCAAAATAAAATTTTAGCTAAATCTAACCAAGTATCCTATTTTATTTGAAGATTTTCTGAAAACAGACCCAAGCATAACGTCTCACCGATTGCAAAATATGAATAACAAAATATTGACGATAAATGAAAGACAAATCGTCTTTATGCTATTTTATCCACTTGTCTTGTAATGTTGCTTACAACTTATATATAATAAATTTGTGTTTTCCTTGCACATGTAAATGCTGCATGCATATTATTATATTCAACTAAATTCAACAATGTAATGCAAAAAGTATGCTGATATAAATTTAAACAAGTTAATATATGTTTAGATGACATGTTAGAAACAAATGGAAATTCGAGTTTGTAGCAAATTCAGTAACTTATGTGATTATAAATAAATTCACCATTCTAAGATGGAAGAGTTCGAAAAGCTTTGAATGTGGGTTTTCTTTATGGCATCAGGAAATTTCATTGCTTTCTTTATATCGTCACAGGTCCAAACTGCAATGGCTTTATTTTGTTGCAAATATTCTATAATTCTGTATTGTGTAGCAACACTTCTCTCTTCATCTTCATCATTTTCATCACTAGCACTCTACAACACATAACGGTAACACAACAATCAATCTAGTTTATGATTCAACTTATTTTTCACATAACAAATAATTGATAATGTCGCTGGTTAAATAGTGGAAAACATAAAGGTTATTTCTAAATTTTTCCAACACGTATCAGTCAAACCCTTTAAAGTAACAAAATAATGTTGAAAATTGTTCATTACGCCCTTAGGAAATCTTATTCATTGAATGTCTTAAGAAACTTGTTTTGCAATGATAAAAAGAGAAAATAATCGGGCGATTCTTCATTTTGAAATTTCGTATAAACCAATGATTCCCAATACCACTAATGCTTTGCATTCTGTAAATTCGCAGAAAACGTATAAAAATGAATACAAATATTACTAATATCCAAGAGGAATTTGAATTTGTTTGCAAAATAACCTGTTTATTATGAATATTTACTTTCATGTCGTATAAGCAAATTACAACAATGCATCGCATTCTGTAAATTAAAGAAAAATGAATAAATATGAAAACAAAGATAAACATAAAAATAAACATACCTCATTCTCTATGCATGTGTTGGCAATTACACCAAAGACCAAGGTATCACTAATACATCCCAATTTCAGATTGCATATTCTCCTTTTTATATCATGTGGTATCTTCTGAAATATGTCTTGTAATTGGTCAGTCTGAAATACATTAAATGCAGTTATCTAAAGACATTATACCACGTTAAATAATAATACAAATGTTCACAAATGAGGCGAAAAACTAAGAACAGACTAGCAAACATTCTGTTACTAACGGTTCAACGTACATGCGTGTTAACTGGGGTTTCCAATTCATATAACAATTAGATGAGTTGCAAAAGTAAAATGTGTTTCATCCATCATGTTGCATTAACAAATGAAATATATGACTGAAAAAAACAGCAATCGTGCTAGTTTTTGGCATTAAAAGGTTGGTAAAGCACAGAAGGGGAATAATGTTTAAGAATAACTCCGGTCAATATTGCATATTTTAAACCAGTCGTTTGGTAACAAAATATTATTTTAGTTTTCATTGATTAGTTGATTGATTGATTGATTGATTGATTGATTGATTGATTTGATTGATTGATTGATTGATTGATTGATTGATTGATTGATTGATTGATTGATTGGCAGCCTTTACGTCCTAGTTTATTTTTCAATATATACTCTTACCTTAAGGTTAGGAATTATAGTTGACAAAATTGTTTCAATTGAAACAATTGTTCTAAATCTTTCTAGTGTCATCGATGTTGGTGTTGTAAAAAACCTTTTTATATCCGGCTGGTATTTTCTGAACATGGTATAAACTCGGAAAACTTTATACATTTGTGGACAATTCATGAAGCGAAATACTAAACAAATCAAAATATGTAAATGTATATCAATTGAAAGGAAAAAAGCGAGAAGCAAACTTAAGTACAACATTTAGAAAATTGAACAATATATACACTATATACAGGTCAATGTCAAAATTAACGTCACCCCTACTGTGTCAAAATAAACGTCACCCCTGCAGCCCTGCAATTCTGCCAGATTTGCAGCAAAAATGTTTAAACTGAAGTTCCATAATTTTTTTCTTAAGAATTTGCTCCCCTTAAATTTACAAATTGTCGTTGAATTCTCAATATCCAGCATTTCTTTCAGTTGTTGAGGTAAATTTCAGTTCTGAAACATTATTTAAAACATTTTTTATACGAAAATCATAAATGGCCTCAGTTAGTTCCATTTCCTAATGGAGACACCGAAAAATTCCCAGCAAATAAATAAAGGAGAGTCTTTGTCAAGGAACTGCTTACAATATACAGTGAAAAATCCGCCAAAAATTCATGTCTGGTGAGTCATTTCTATCAAAGGTGTTGGGGTGTTGAACAGAGTTAATGGAAATTTGAATAGGATCAAATATCAAACAGAAATTGTGAATGATATAAAGATTCAAGCTGAATGTTTGGTGTTTCCTTCTAAACAGTATATTTTTCAGCAAGACAACGCCCCTGCCCATAATTCCAGATCTACCAGACGTTTCCTAGAGTTTAAACAAATTCATATTTTAGATTTGCCATCAACTCGCCAGATATGAGTCCGATTGAAAATCTGTGGGATGCTTTGAAAAGGGACGTCGCAATGGACAATCCGAAATCGTGTAATGATCTATAGGAAAGCGTCAAAAAGCATTGGTACAGGATAAATAAGAACTATCTTGAAAAGTTATACGACAGTCTTCCCAGACGTGTTCGGTCTGTTATAAGAGTTCGTGGTGCCTCAACTATAATGTAAGTATTAATGGTGTTTGTTTGTACCAAGGCGATATTAAATACTTAATGATTGGTTTCTTTGTCTTGTTTTCTATTTTATAATGTCGTTCATTTACCATTCAGCTCCAAATTATTTGCTTTTTTAATCAAAGATAATTAGATAATTGATTTTCGATAGGGGTAACGTTAATTTTGACACAGTAGGAGTGACGTTAATTTTGACATTGACCTGTACATTATAGTTCAGAAATGTAACGATGCCATCTGGACTATGCAAGGGATGATAATTTTACCGTACCAATAATCAAAAACAAACATACAAATCCATGTTCGAATCACAATCCAGAAGCAAAGTAGAAACTTGAGAACTGACAAGATAGGTTAGACACGTGAACTTCCACCAGTTAAGTGAGGCCGGGAGCTTCGGAAGGGTAAGCACCTCCTGTTTAGCTAGCTACACCCGCCACGTGTGTAATCAAAATTTTGCGAAAATAACATGGAACTATGAGACATCAAATATATCCTGGGCAATCCTGGACACAGAGACATCAAACTTATCAGCAATACTGTGATGACGGCCATAAAACTTTTTGAGGGCCTTGATAATTGAGTCTAAAACGCATTATGAACTATTTTACTTCAAATTACCGTATATTCCAAAAGTGAGTTATATGTGTAATGTAGCCTTACCATTCCATGCAGTCAATTCCGAAAATATGTTTTTAAATTGATCTTCGACTTGGCTCAATGTCACTTCACAACCGTTTAAAGATTTCGGACAGACGTTAAAACATTTTGCTGGACAGGAAATTAATCTTTGTTGTTCGGAACTATTTTCATTCGTTGATCCCGGACGTTCACCACTTTCTCTGCTGTCTAAAGACGAATTTCCTGAGTCGCCAGTATAATTTCCAACATTTGAATTCGACATGGTTGTTGTTTCCCTTTCATTGCTGCTAGACGGACCATCAAATACATCTTCTTCACTGCTAACATTCTCACCTTGTTCATCAACTTATATAAAAAATAAAAACATAGATCAACGTGGAATGACATGAGTTTTTGTACATCACATTTTATTAACTATATCATAAAAAGTTAGCTTTATGGCCAATATTGTTGATGAGTATCATGTTTTTATATTCAAAATTACCCTTGATATATTTGAAATCGCATAGTTGGATGTTCCTTTCATTCTAAATATTGATTTCACACGCAGATGGTGTGGTTATCTAGAAGATGGAAAATGCTTGTCAAGCACCAGGCCTTACTTCCCTAGTAATGTTTATGTCTTAAAAAATAACTTGCTTATTTTAAAAGTCTTTACTTTCTTTCGAGAGTGCGATATCGATAGGTATGTTCGTGTTTCATAACTTTTTTATTTGTTCAGTTTTTGCAGTAATCTCCATAACGAAGACCCCGTAATGGAAAAGAGAAGTGAAATCAAAATAGTGAAATGAATCATTATTTAGTTAGTCAGAAACAAACATACTAATCCATGTCCAATTCACAACCCAGAAGCAAACATTTAAAAACTTCGAAACTGACAAGTTAGATTAGACACATGGGACTTCCACCAAGAAAGTAAGGATGGGTGCTCCGGAAAGGTAAGCACCTCATGTTTAGCTAGCTAGCAACATCTGTCACGTGTAATTAAACTTGAGTGAAAGGAACGTGGAACTATGGGGCAAATATATCAAGGGCAATTATTGACACACCGACATCACATTTATCAACAATACTGTGATGCGATCAAACGTAATTTTCCACTGACACAAGGTATAACAAGGTACCAAAATACCAAACTTTTTTGTTTGTGCCTTTATGTTTGTGCCTTTATTATTAAATTTTGTAATCCAGCTTTGGAATAAGCTGATCCAAAAATTATTCCATTTTACTTTTAACTATTGAGACCATATTCAAACTCCAATTTCAAATCGTGTTGTCCTTTTCACTTGGATCTATATAGCCAGTGACTTTATGCTACCTCTTGAAGCGTTTCTGCATTGTACGTAGTTTATTATAAGGATAATAAATATTTTCTTAAAAGCTTACGCTTATTTATAAAATCTTTAATGCCTAAAATTCTGCTGAATTATCAAAACTAGTGAGTCTTGTCTTGCTATGGATCTCATAGTGATGTCGGTCTAGATTAATATTTCAATAAAACTAGAAAAATATGCTGTTTGGTTACCATAACATTTATGCAAAGATTCTGTCCTTCAAAAAATCTATTACTTTGTCATTCAATTTTATACATTGATTGTTTGAGATAATGTTTCCTGAAATAGATTACATACCACAGTTGTGCAATCCTGGTGAAGCATCACATGTAATTACACCCAATCTCAACGGGATCATGTCCGACTAAAATATGGTAATGAAAATATATACTTTAAATTTACTTTAAATATTTTTAAACTACATTGTCGCTAAAGGAATGGCAATTTTCTGCTTTTCCGGACATATTCCATATTACACACATATAACATGCACAAAGAAAAATTCATCATAGAAATAGACACATAATTCTTTCTGGATTGGTATGTTGGATTTGTATTTTATTACTGTTTTTGCCGAAAAATAATATTATTTATAAATCTTTTTTATATGTTCTATCTCTGTTTTCAATAACTATCGCCAAACAACTTGACAAATGCACCGTTGTCGATCCAATGGCGGTTATGGTATAATCAGTGGTCCCAGACTGTTTTTGGTTTTCTTGATTGTATTGTGTTGTGATATGCTTTTATGCATTAAATTTAAGATTTCTTGTTTTTACTCTACAAATATTTCATATTACATCTCACCTGAGAATTATTTCTGTAAGAATCCCGAAATATTTCGAAGTCTCTTTTAAACATCTGACCAACTTCGTTTACTCTACCATCTTTGATATTCACCACGGTTTTACTGACAATATGATATAAATCGCATAATATTATATAAAATACAACTTTTGTTTCGTTAGATCTTGGCATCATAAATGCTTTTTGCTATAAAATCGAGGTAGATAACGTAAGAAATAGAATTCTGGACTTAAACAAACTGTGGCAAAATACGACGAGGTAGAGTTAAAAAGTGGAATTAAAACGAGTTTCTGCTGCATTTTGAAATAACAAACATATGTTGTTATAATATATATAATTTCAGTTTCTTTTAGTTCCTGACATTTAATTATGGCACAATTTCAATGAATATGAAAAAAAAATCACTCACGAAATGCCCTTATACATATGGAAATTTTCGTATACATACGGACACCCCTTATACATACGGAATTTTGTTGATTATCACATCTATGTCTACTTCGTGTTGTTCAGCTTGGCGTTTTCTTCTACCTCCGATACTTCCACTACCACCATTTGTAATGTTTGAACAACCTTTGACCTTTACTCTAATAGCGTTGATAAGTAGTGGACAATCATTATTCATACACAATCTTCTGTTGTTTGGGCTCAGAATATGAATTCTTCTTGTTATTATCTGTTCCATTGTATTCTGAAGTGTTTGGTTAACTTGTCCTGTTTTGCAATCCAGTGGCGTTGTATATACATATAACAATACCAGTTTAACCCAATGTATATTACGCTCTGAAAACAATAAAAAATAAAAAATGAACATACCAATCAAAACCAAACATTCTGATCCATGTCCGAATTACAATCCAGAAGCAAAGTAAAACCTTTGAAACTGACAAGTTTCCAACACGTAAACTTCCACCAGGGAATTTAGGCAGGGTGCTCCGGAAGGATAAGCACCTCCTGTTTATCTGCCTACATCCACCACATGTGTTATTAAAATTAAGTGAAAAAAATGGAACTATGGGACTTCAAATATGTTTAGGGTAATCCTCCGTCTCCGAACCATAATCCCAAAGTAAAGTGAAAAATTAGAAGCTAGCAAATTAAGTGACCCTCCAACAGGGAAGTGATCATGAAGTCGGGTGCTCCGAAAAGTTAAGCATCTATTGAGCAATAGAAAATTTATAAATCTGTATTTGAGACATCGATTTTAATGTTCGCCAGGTTACCATGTGACTACTACCTCTGAAATTGAAATTTTCGAGCAGAACAATATGCACATTCCAGAATTAAATCGTTATTCAGGGAAAAATTTAACTTATGCGATCCAAACTCCGATGGAAATAATAGTTTCGCACAATTGTTTTAGGTTCCGTGTGGTACAACAATGAATGTCATAAAAGTAGACTGAAATGTGTTTTTCGTTGACCAGAATCACATTAATTCATGATCATTGAGCCTATTCGCATAAAAGTAGACTGAATATGTTTTCCTTTGACCAGAATCACACTTTGACATTAAGCTAATTCACTGTATATGCACTTCATGGATATTTCTTTCTACATAATCGGTCTCATTAGTTTGAAACGTCAATCCTTCTCATTACATATTATACCAATTTAATCTTATAGTAATAGATGGCCGATTCGGAATACAATTTCCCATCAGTAGTGCGTGGGCCAAAACTGTGAAAGATATTAAAAAACACAAAGGAACAAAATATATTTTACCAAATTTAGCTTAGGAAATACTTTGCATAAGAGAGTATACCTAAGTTTTTTATGAATCCTAAATTTTAACAAGCAGCAAATGTATGCAGTGGTATATTTTTGACAATAATACAGAATTATTGCCTACTGACTTTGTGATGTCCTCGATGAAACCTCCATGAGCAGAGATTTCTTGACTTGACTTTTACCGATTTGCACGATGTTAAATTTAAACTATTTTCTTTATCAAATGTTATAATACTCCTGGTTTTATTAATAGTATAACCTTTTTTCAATCAGGTTTCTAAATTTATAAATTGCTGCATGGAACTAATAGATTCAGTTTATGCACACTCTCCAACACATACTAGTAACTTTTTTTTATTATTTTATAAAAGATGTACATGCCCAACGTAAAAGTTCAAAAGACACCCCAACTATAGCTTTTATCAGGAAATCATAAAAAATTATTATTTGTTTTAAGCATTCTGATTGGTCAGATCTTTTCTGTTACGTCTGTATTAATGGATTGGTTCTCAGTGACGTCATCTTACCATGGACAACGCACAAATGCCTTTATTTACTATATTGTTGTTTAAATTGTTGATTTGTTTTTGAAACAAAAATGTATAAATTGAATTATAATAAATGAAATTAATGTTTCATTTTGTTATGGAAGAATAGTAAGATAATTTGCTTTGCTAACTATTCAGTGTGCAAAATGTCCAATTTTTTCATACATCAATAACAAAAAGAAAATTTCATTTAATTTTATAGTAACATGGACCAAAACCAATTAAACTAGAAACACTGTGAGCCTGTGGCTCACAAAATACCCCCCGCCCCCACCCTCATAAAAAATCCATCGGATCAATTTTTTAAATAGGAGGTGCACATCTACATTTTATCACAAAGATTGTGTAAAAGTTTCATGAAAATCCATTGAAGGGTTTAGGAAGAGTTGCGGATTAGTGATAGGTACCCTAAGGTGTAACGGAAGGACGGACGGACACACGGACGGACACTCCTATCACTATATACCCCCATCCCACTTTTTAAGCTGGGGTATAAATAGTAGAAAGAATAGTATACCATATTCTAGACATTGAAGTGCGTTTTGGCCATATGTTTCCTTGACAGACGTATTATGTTCTCTGAAACTCTTGATGTAATCCAGTGATCTACAGAACAGTCCTCCTCGTAAACTAATTCCTTTGTGAACACATACCAGCAAGTCTTTGCTAAATGCTCTATAAAAAAAACGTGTTATGCATGCATATTCGATAATCAGCTAAAAGTCAATGCCAGTTTTTCAAAAAGCTTTATGTGTGCTTATATGATAACAAGTTGAAAGTCATTGTCAGTTCTACTTTTGTTTACTTAAAGACTACATAAATGATGCAAACTATTATGCCATCAATCACGTATTTTTGTATTGGCCCAGCCATTTGGCCAAGGTACATCATATTGACCCAAGGCTATGCTTATTAATTAACAACCTTTCAAACACTTAACCTATATAATTTAAGCATATTTGTCTGACATTCGCTGCATTGCTTCTGATGGAGAGCTTTGGACAGAGATGCTAATGTCTAACTGGCGTTAAATAAACGCTTGTACAGGTCAACAAGCAACTAATACATTTTGCAAAATATTTCATTTTCATTGTTTGTTTGTTTTTGTACATTCTTATCAGGAAATAGTTTTAATTTCTACTTATTTCTACTGCAGTTTTTAAAAGAATTGTGGTCATCATTTTGTGAAATTTCTTCAAACATTTGCATGCAGTAAAATTTGTTAAGTTTTTTTTATTGGTCTAGTTTTGTGCATTTAGTGGTGAGGCAAATTTTTAAGTATTGTATTTACACACATTGTTCGTTGATAATTAAAATTAAAGAAAGTAAAAGTTTCGAAAATGAGTTCAAAAGAACCTGTTACAATAAATATCATCAGTTAAAACCTTAGTCTTCAAATATGAAACAAAGTGTTCTTTGACACAAGTGACCCAACGCCCCTAGCACTGCTATTAAAAAGTAATAGTTTAACAGCTTTTGACAGTATAAGCATAACATGACATAAACGTTCAATCTTAAGTGTTCTTCGATTTTTCATTTTTGACATGGATTGGTATGTTATTTTCAATTTGATTCTAGTTTGATGCATTATGATGGCCTGAATGGACACTTTTAAACCTTAATAACTTCGTAAACCCAAACTAATCGTAGCTGAAGCGCGTGTAAAAGTTAAAGTTTACTTAACTTACATGGATCAGTTTGTTTGTGTTTCATTTTGTTTTAAGTCCTTTTAAGCCCCAAGTATGATGAATTTCTATAAAAAGTTGTCGAGCCAGTATATATGTGTATATTTACCAACCTGCAAATATCTTCTTCTTTATTGTCCGCTAGTCTTAAATTTGGACAAATCTCCTCGGTTATGTTTCTGATCAGTGTGTAATTGAAGCATTTCTTATCTGAATTAGAATTGACAAAAAAATTATAAATATAGTGTTAACAATCGCACAAGTTTCTAAAAAAAACACTTATTTGCATTTAAAGGTGTACTTTATGTATCTAAATTTTATATATAAGTGTAAAGTTTATATGTATCTAAGCCGATTATTTATTGTTTTGGCAATAGCAAGGAAAAAGAAGAACATAATACAATATGTTAGGGAAGAATGTAGTCCGTAAGCGTATCACTTGATATCCCTAACGTTTATTAATTTCTTTGCGTTCTATTTTGTGTATATGTAATTCGGAATGTTTCGGGTTTTTAAGTACCTATAAAATGCGTATCATATGATTGGTTAATTGTAATACACGATGTTAAAATCCGTGCGTGTATAAAAACGCGAGCGTTCTCAGTCGTGTCATTCGAGCTAGTTGCAAGAGAGTAACAAGTTGTTTAAGTATTTTAATGTAAAACCCACACTTATTTAATATTTAAGCATAGGTGTCAGGTTTGCTGAATATATTAATTATCTCGTTGATAACATATAATTTGTAATTTGTTGATTCTGTTGATATTATTACATAAATCTTGCAACTATGCACTTCCTCCAACCTTCTCAGAATTAGTCGTCTTGCTATAAGTGAAGGAAACCCGACCATGGCCGACATATACTTCATTTCTTCACTCTATATTCTTATCGAGTGGATGTCAGAATCGTGATGATTATCACTACAACTGCTTGGTTCTATGTAAACATTGTAGCAATTTTGTCGTTCGCCAGTACAGAACATGTAGTTGTAGCCTGTACAGCGGTGGTGGAAAAACATTGAAATAGGACACAATGAAACATCATCCATGCAACGTGAAAGCACCGGGTTTTATGAATTTATGTATCTGATGTTTTGTATAAGAATAAACGACTGTGAAGCCCGCGCAAATTCCACATTATCTGCGAATATGCTTCAACGTCGTTTATCACCTCATGAACCACAAGAATCTCTATGTCAATTCTTAAGTACATACCTGTACAAGAATCGATCTCAGTGCCGATGATTCTTTTCATTTCGTCTTTGTGTTTCTTTTGGATAGCTTCAAAATCATCACCAGTACAATTATATCGCCAACGTCTTAATTCATCCTGGATACATGTAGTTAGGTTCTTGTCTACCAGTCTAAAATTATCAGAAACAGCATGGTTGAATATTAAAGAAAGGTTGGTTGGTGGGTGGGTTGGTTGGTAGTTGTTGTTGTTGTAATGTTGTTTTATGTCGCATCAGCTATTCATTATTTTCAAACTATTAATCTAAGAAACGGGTCTGTATATGGGGGAGATATGCACGTGTGCTATATATTCTAGTGTGTAATAGCGCGCAATTGAAACATCAACATGCTAAGTCAGAAAGTCAATAACCACTGTGGTAGCTCAGTTGGTAGTGTGTTCGTTTCGTAAGTGGGAGGTCTTAGGTTCGAACCCCAACCGGATCTTACTCAAGACTGAAAATGTGTAGTGACTGTTCTTTCGCCAAGCACTCGGCAATTCGAAATGAAAGTCATGGTTCTTTCGGATGGGAACTTAAACAAATGAGGTCCTATGTCACGGTAGGCGTGGCACGAATTAGAACACTGCTTTAAAATGTCATCAGCGCAATGCACAGGCAAAATATTTTTACCTAACAGTGTTCAATCTAGAGGTGCCCCTTGCACCATTGCCCCCCTCCCCCCCCCCCCCCCAACATAATAATTGTGTACCCAAAAACCATTGTCTGTGAGCCAACCGTGCCCCCATCTTTTCAATGTCTTGAGTAAATCAAGTTCTTCATCTCATTACTTTGACTTAAAGCAAGCTGTTATAGCATTAAAAGATGTCACGAGACATAACAAGACATGCATTAATAAAGTGATATGCATGATTCGATACTGTTTTTTCAGATAAAATTCGTAATGTTTTTATGTCGACCCCATTTTTTAAAACACGGCCCCTATTTTTTAAGGCCTGGGTCACAATACTAACTACTGCCCTGTTGACATTACAAGTAGCATCATAAGAATTATGAAACCATTACAAACCGACAGCGTTCTTCCGCTGTTGTAGAATTCCGGATTAAATCAGTAACATGTCTGCAATTCCTCTCTATAACTTCTTTCATGAATTTAAAACTCCGACAGGGATTTGGATTCGCTAAAACACACAAATACACATGAGATTTTTTTCTACCTGACTAAATATATCAAAACATTAGTGAAATTGAAATGAATAAGTAGTTTTACGTCATTTAGCAAATAGATAAATGTACATTTGCGAATTCAAATATTTCTTGAACCATTAATTTCTTATTTATACTTACACTAGTGTCATATCAAAATAAAAAAGATTTGAATTTTCTAAATAAAAAATAAAATAAAAAATAATATGACAATTGTTTTTTATTCATTTTTATTCAGAAAATAAAAAAAATTATAATATGACACTAGTGTATCATCGGCAAGGTTCTAAAACCCTGCATTTCCAAAACCTCAACGAATTTGTGCCGAGTCAGCAGATCTATACTCGAACCCGCGTTAGTTATATCTCGATAGCTACTACCTATCCTAACCACTCCACTAGACAGCCGAGATTTGAATACTTTTCGTCGGCTCAGTGTTAAACTTTCGACAGGTCTGTATTGCAAGAGACTTTAGATAAAGTGATCGAAATTTGGGATGTTACATGTTTAACGCAATTATAAAACAAAGACAGTCGTGCAGTGACATAACAAAACATGGATATATTATAACAATTTAAAAAGTAAAACTCAGGAATTTTGAAAAATAATACATGCATTACAGGCATGTCTAAAATATCAACACTGTGCTAAAGAATTGGTGGCGAATCAACGGCTCTTTTCCGTCTTCGTTGGCTTTAACTCGGCAGCTGCTATCTGCTGCTGCTATATATCGCCAGATTTTCGGTCACTATAGCTACCAATACAATATTCGGCACTGGGCGGCCAAGCTTGGGCTCCTGTGTTAAACTTTTGACAGGTCTATATTTCATCTATCGACAGGTTTTTTTGCCACAAGCTGTCCAAATCTCGGCCACTTGGCTCAGTGTTAAACTTTCGAAGGTCTGTATTGTTTGCGATGAAGTAAATCGCGAATTACATGCAAGCCGATTTTTCTGCACTCAAAGCTAAAAATATTTACATTTTTTGATGTATTATAATCACCTGTACAATTCTTGAAATCAACCTCAAACAGTTTCCCCATTTTCACTTTATTTCTCTCAAAAACTAAACGAAAATCGTACCAGGAACAATTATATCCCAGTTGTTCTAGTTCGGCATCTAAACAGGCATTCATTTCCTTGAGCATGTATCTGAATTGAAAAAAAAATAAAACCGACATACAAACTATAGAATACGGGTTGTATATTGCAAAGTGCACATGATTAAATACTTCAAAAATGGCAGCTTAATCCTTTATTATAATCCTGAATCGATTACGATGTCAGTTATGATTGTTTTTTCACAATTAGCGGGGCAGTTAAGAGCAACTTTTGAGAAAAACCGTGAAGATGAAGTTACAAACATCATGTATGTACTGTACAAATAATAAACTACCCGGAGACAACTGAAATACAGAAAGCATATTGTCAGAGTGATCCCTGAAATGCCTTAGTCCTTTTATTGATTTTCCTGAAAACTAGCGTAAATGTTCATACATGTATGTCATACAGCATGTAAGTTAAAGAATAATGATTGTGAAAACGCTGTTAGTCCTAAGTTGTCTCCCTTATTGTTCCCACGATCTCCCCATGCTATAGAAAATGAAACATGTGGATATCAACTTACCGACAAGATTCATGGACGTCCATACTCCTGATAGTGGTTTTCAAATATGTACATCCCTCGTTAATAAGAGTCGTATACAAGGTGAAGTTTCTGCACTGTGGATGTGTGGAGGCTGTATCTACAATAATAGGATATATGTTTTACTAAAATATTCTGTATTTCCAAAATGTGGCAAATAAATATAAAACATTCATGTTACAACTCTTTTCCGAAAATGTGTCCAAGATGGCACCATAATCATATTTCAAGAAAATTATATGTGTTTCGTTACAACGATATATTTTGCATTTTAATCAACGAACCCAAGTCAATCTGGAGCAAACAATTACCCCATCACTCTTCCTGAAATGTGAGCCGAAAGCGCGTTTACCAATCAGGACCGCATAGGTTCAAATCCCACTCTGGACAAATCCTACTGAGAGAAAATTTGTCAGTTGGCTTGTCGAAGGTTTGTGAATAATCAAGAGATAACTCCAGTTTGAAGAGACATAGAGACACTTGTGTATGTTTACTATTGAATAAAAAACAAACATACCAATCCATGCCCAAATCGCAACCCAAAGCAAAGTAAAACGTTTTAATTTTATAAATTAAATTAACACTTTAACTCCCGTCAGGGAAGTAAGACAGGTTGTCCCGGAAGGTTTTAAAAGCACCATTGTTTAGCTAATTACACCAACCTCCTTCGAATAAAAAAATATGGAATTATGGGATGTAAAATATTCAGGGTAATCTTGAATACAAGGGCATTATACTTGTCAATACTATTGTTATAACGATCAAAAAAATTTTGAAGGGTAGATTGCAATATTACGAAAGCCTATTAAGCTCATACATAAAAAAAATTAAAAGGCGTAATAACGCGAAATAAAGGCGTTATAATGCGAAAAAGGCGTTATAACGCCTTTAGAAAGGCGTAATAACGCGAATTGAAAGGCGTTATAACGCGAAATAAAGGCGTAATAACGCGAATTGAAAGGCGTTATAATGCGAAAAAAGGCGTTATAACGCCTTTAGAAAGGCGTAATAACGCGAATTGAAAGGCGTTATAACGCGAAATAAAGGCGTAATAACGCGAAATAAAATAAAGGCGTTATAACGCCTTTAGAAAGGCGTAATAACGCGAATCGAAAGGCATTTTAACGCCTTTAGAAAGGCGTAATAACGCCTTTTTGTCTATATATAGAGCAGTCACTTGAGTGACAACCCTTACCACAAACAGATTGGTTTTAGTTTGAAAAGCTTAAGGCAACTGTAGATCTATTCATACTAAGATGTCACAGGTGTCATTTAATCATTGTTAAAAGTTAGCGATTGACAATTGGACAGGAACTTTTTAATAAATAGCCATGTGTACATTGCCAATGTTTATCAATGTTTATATTTCAAATTACTTAAAAGATTTCCATCCCCATATATAAAATGATACTCTTTATAAAAAAAACAACACTTTAACATTGAAAAGAAACCTTTCTTTCTGTTTTATTGAAAAAGTATGTTCATTTCAGCGCAGGATCAGATGATGTGCAGTTTGTTTTTAATTTTTATAGAATAAATACATATAAAACAGCTTATTACATTACATATAGTTGTGCAGGAAACACACACACACACACACACACACACACCACACACACACTTTTAATATGTATGTAAAGTGTGGGGGCGGGGATGGGGGTAGAGATTAAACCCCAGGACCTCCACATCATTATGGAAGGCATCTTTACTTCGCGTTATAACGCCTTTCAATTCGCGTTATTACGCCTTTATTTCGCGTTATTACGCCTTTCTAAAGGCGTTATAACGCCTTTATTTCGCGTTATAACGCCTTTCAATTCGCGTTATTACGCCTTTATTTCGCATTATAACGCCTTTCAATTCGCGTTATTACGCCTTTATTTCGCATTATAACGCCTTTCAATTCGCGTTATTACGCCTTTATTTCGCGTTATAACGCCTTTCAATTCGCGTTATAACGCCTTTCAATTCGCGTTATTACGCCTTTATTTCGCGTTATAACGCCTTTCAATTCGCGTAATTACGCCTTTCAAAAGGCGTTATAACGCCTTTTTCGCATTATAACGCCTTTATTTCGCATTATAACGCCTTTATTTCGCGTTATTACGCCTTTTAATTTTTTTTATGTATGAGCTTAATAGGCTTTCGTACAATATCACAACGTCAATAATATCAAAAATGAGGCATAAACACGAGCGTGGATTATACAGAGTTTTATCAAACATTAGACTAGTTTTTCTATCTGATTTTACGAAATACACGTTTTATCGAACACACATGATACAGAATCTTGTATCACCACACAAGCGCGACTCGTAGTGATACGGCTACGAAAAAAGGACTCGACCTGATACTGAGGGTTGTATATACACACTGTGTATATATATGTATGTATTACCTCGGTTGTATCCAATCTCCGATGATTCAGAAGAGGTGTCGTTTCCAGCAAGCGCCGATTCAGCTGACGTTCTCATTCCATAACTGTATTCTGAGATCGCTTAAAATAAATAAATAAATAAATAAATAAATAAATAAATAAATAAATAACAACATTTATATACATAATCGATATATCGGAATGAGAGAGAGAGAGAGATGCAAATGTATTGTAAAATATGGGTCAATGAAATTTTCCTTGTATAGAAACGTCACATGCTATGCAAGGGTAAAGTGTTAGAAAATGTTATCAGTATGCAGTGTGTACGTGCTTGGGGTAAGGAAGGTTTTTTTAGCGCAGCACCTAACGTAACACGGAAAAATCAGTTTTAAACGTTTGTTTGGAAAAATCCCGTGATTTTCATTGATAAATAATTTTTCGTGTTTTGCGAAAGAATAGTCTACCTTTTTGTCTCGGTCAGACTCGGCTGTGTTTTAAACTTGGTGACCTCCCTTATACAAAACAAGCTCTCTTTAAAATTACAATTACGTTCCAAATTAAACACATTTTTGTCAGTGTGTGCACTTATCGACATTGAAGCAACATTTACCGGCCTTCCAGATAATATAATTTAAAAAATTTAAAAACATAATTGGTGCCCTTAAAAACATATGCATTAATGTTTATAAAAATGAAAATGTTATTGTTTATTTTCTCCTCGATTATTTGCTACACAATGTGAATTTGTCCGTTTCTATAGTTTCTTCGTCCGATACAAACGTACTGTGCTTTTCGGCTTATAATTAAACTTGAACACTGCCGATCATTCTAAAGGTGCGCTGTATACCTATTTGGTATAAGGCCATGTCGGTACGGTTTTTTTTTTTTTTTTTTTTTTTTTAAGCGTCCTCTAGTGGGTAAGTTTTGGGAAACGTGGAAAAACAACCAATTTTTTCGAATTTTTGTTTTAATTTCTCTTTTTTTAGGGGGGGGGGGATAAATATCAATCATTTTAAATGTACACATTGTAGTGATAAACAGACATTTAACCTGAAACCTCTTTGTTGTTTTTGACACGGAAATCACCATGACAACATCAAATAAATAATACATTCCTTCAATAATTTGATACTTATGTCATGAACTTAATAACTCAAAAAGTCGAAGTTACTGCAATATTTACACTAAATGTCCTTTGAGAATTGTTAAATGTATATCATTTTTGGAAAAATAATCATTTTACTCAAAATCAATTTTACAATCTCTTTGTTCTATCCAAATTATTACTTATGAATAATACGTATGTAAAAAACGTTGATATTTGAAATCTTAACGTGAATACCACTGCGGTAGCTTAGTTGGTAGATTTGTGAGGTCGTGTGTTCGAACCTAAGACTTGAAAGTGTGCAGTGACTGTTCTTTCGCCAAGCACTCGGCATTACAAAATGAAAGTTACGGTTCTTTTGGATGGAAACTTAAATAAACAACGTCTCGTGTCACGATAGACTTGGCTTAGAACCCTGCCATCAGCGCATTGCACAAGCACAATTTCTGCACTTTTGCCTATAGCTTGCGACGTCTCGATATAAGTGAAATATCCTTGACTGGAAATATTCGTTAACTCAGTGTTAAACTTTCGACAGGTCTGTATCGTATATCATTGTTCGGTAAATTAAAATTTTACGATCTATTTGTTTTATCCAAATTGTTACTAATAAAAGCGTATGAAAAAACACCGGTATTCGATATCTTAACAAGCGAATACCACTGCGGTAGCTCATCAGTTTGTAGAGTGCTCGTTCCGTAAGTAGGAGGTCGGGGTTTTGAACCCAGACCGAGCGTGACCTAAGACTTGAAAGTGTGTACATGTAGTAAGCGTTCTTTTACCAAGCACTCGGCATTACGAAAGGAAAGAAAAGGAAAAAAAATATATCTATTTGACAAAAAGGTTCTAATATACTTCGCCACACCGATATAATTATATATATGTACTTGTATTTATTATAATTAGTCTTATGTTAGTATTTATATCATAACATGTTTTTGATGGGCAATCACTTTCTCTTTTTTTATTATTAGTTTGTTAGTAATCTAATAATTAACCTACATGTACTTATAACTTTTGTTTTTTCCTAGTTACGGCCATTATATACTGAATTACTGTAGAACAATCTTTATTGTTTCACTGTTAACCCAAAGTGCAAATCGCGTAAAACATGGAGTGTCTTATTGAATTAGTTTGGGGTTGGCAGTTGACAATAAAGGTTGTTTTACATTATGTTGTACAGTTGTTCTGGAGACGGGTTGAAATAAGCTAGCGCTTGTTCCTGAATCCAGTTTAAAGCTTGTTATGAATTATATTATTTGTATCTAATGATGAATAAATATTGTTTAAACTAAAGAAGAGGTAGTTAGTAGTTGACGAAAATCTGTTAAGATATTGCTAACATTGTGCAGAGATGAGCTTCATTAATTCGTCAGCTCGGTGTTAAACTTTTGGCAGGTCTGCACTGTATATTGATCATTGTTCCGAAAATTATTATTTTACTAAAAAAATCAATTTTACAATCTATTTGTTTTATCCAAATTATTACTAATGAATACGTATGTAGAAAACCTTGGTATCTGATCATTTAACATATGAAATGTGGTCTATAAAAGCGTCCCTGACAACCGGGTACCTATCAACACGACGTTATAAAGTACAGACCTGTCGAAAGTTTAATATTGAGTTAATGAAAAAACTTCTTTCTTAAAGAAGAGTCCACACTATTCAAAGGTAGTGGTAGAATTCGTAGTTAATAATGTGTACACTAGATGAGGGTAAATATAAACGCGTATGGTTCCTATATATAAATACAGTCGTACATAATAAATATTTATATTTGTGTGCACCACAGCACGACATAAACTTCAGTTTGTTGAAGGTGGTCGTTAATTGGTAGAAGTAGAAGTATTTAAATTAAAGGTCAAGCAGACAGGTCAAAATTGTTTAACTATACTAAAACACCAAGTATATTAATATTGATAATAAAGAGAAATGTGAATAGACTAAATCGCCTGTCAGTTCTGAAAGATGACATTCATACCATGGAGTAAAATGTTTATCAAAATCACCAGCATAATATTTATATTGGTAATTAATTTTTCTTTCATTTCTGACGTTTAATTATGACGTCATCAATTTTGTTTGTACTTCCAAAGCGTATAATTAACCTAATCATAACAATACAGAAAAACGCGTGACTTGGTGTGTTTTTCCATTTATTTGTTCTTATTATAATTTTTGATTGACAATGTAGTAAATATGTATTCTTTAAAACAGTTTCTTTTCCTAAATTTTGGACCAAGTATTTATTTGTTTAATCTATAGTTTCCAAGATAAATGTCTCATGAGGTTAGCCATTTTAGAATTGATCATTCCCCTGAACGTTTGAGCGGGATGATTTGGAAAACGTTTACAAAAGCACCCACAAGAAAATTAAACACTTGATACAAAGAACGATAACCCAAAATCTGCGAAAAATTGAAACGCGACACGAAAACCCGTTTTATATGTTAAACATTGCCACTTGTTGTATTTTAAAGCATTTAAATGAAATCTTACATTTTCTACATTATGTCATTATTCGATCTTTGAACTCAACCCGTGATGAGGTTGGTTTCCAAATACTAGTTTTAAAATTAAAACTGGTATAATATGTAATTTTATCCCAGCCTTTCAAAAAAAGGGGAATTTAAATTCGAGTTTCGTCCCTCCTTCCGTCCGTTTGTCCAATAGAAAAAAATATTATCTGCGCTAATTCTCCAAAACTATGAAGCACTTTTTCACGAAAATTGGTGGAAAATATCAACATAGATAGTGAATGTGCATATCGTTAACCCGAGTTGATTTGCTTATCTTCCTCGGAGTTATGAGCCTTTGAACATAAGTGAAAATCACAAAAAAACTGCTGGCGGGGGATCCTAATTCACTAAATTTGCTTGTCTTGAAATCTCTAGAGATCTCAAATTTACACTGGTCACATGGGATACTTGAGACTGTTGGTTCGACCCCGGTTGACTGCAAGTTAGAAAGGGGTTCCGGCCTTGCCGTAGGCCAATACTTCGATGGCTGAATGAGACCATGCAAAGAAAATATTTTCGACGTGCGCACGTAGAACTATTACGTGGGCACATAGAACTATTCCGTGGGCACATTGAACTATTCCGTGGGCACGAAGACCTATTACGTGGGCACGTAGAACTGCTCCGTGGGCACATAGAACTATTCCGTGGGCATGTAGAACTATTACGTGCGTACGATGAAAATCTTACGTGCACATGTGAATATTTTACGTGTGAACGTTGAGATATTACATGCACACGTGGAAATTCTAACGTGCACATGTGAAACTTTTACGTGCGCGCGTGGAATTATTACATCCGTAGATACCTGAAAAGCCTTGAGGTCTCGACGTGGAAAATATTTTTTACTACATGGCCTCATTGAGCCATCGTATTATACTGTCGAGTCTGCACCACTACAGTGGTCTGATTGGTCAGCGGAGATTTTTTGTGACATAACGGCCAAGTGCTAAAGATGATCTTAAGAATGAATAAGTAAAAACGCAGATCCTCAATACTTGCATAAACACCCACAAAACGCATTGGCACACAAAACGCATGGACCCACACAACGCATGCATATGGACTCAAACAGCGCATGAGCCTACACATCGCATGGAACCACACAACGCATGGACTCAAACAACATATGGACCCACAAAACACATGGGCCACACAACGCATGGACCCACAAAACACATGGGCCCACACAACACATGGACCCACAAACACATGGACCCAAACAACATATGGACCCACAAAACACATGGGTCCACACAACACATGGACCCACACAATACATGAGCCCACACAACAGATGGGCCCACAAAATACATGGGCCCACACAACACATGGGCCCACACAACGCATTGACTTATGTTTAGTTTAATAATCAAAACTGAGTTGTCGCAAGTACAGTTACTAAACTGTTGAAAGTTTAACACTACGCTAATGAAAATGAATCAAAATGTGACCGAGATATAGACGGATAATGGTCAAGAAGGTGTGGGGATTAAGATAGTAGCTTTCAAAAAGTTAAAGAGTGGCCCAGGTAAATGCCAGCCTCTCGGTAAAAATTAATTAGCTCAGTATGAAACTTTTGACAGGTCTGTACTGCAGCTTAAAAATAGCATATACGACGTAAAACAACCAAACCAATCATTTCAAAATAATAGAAAAACAAATAATTAAAATTGCGCTTACCAAGTAATGTTGTTAACAGCAAACAAATTGCATCGGTGTATTTCATTTTGTCCGGGTCCTATTCATAAATCGTGTACTGTGACGTCATAAATTTTCGTGATGTCCTAGACCAATTTTCGTTGATTTCGATTCATGGCTAATCTGACCAACGAATTTTAATCTCAACTAAATACGAATTTAAATGTTAACGAAACACGAATTTAAATTTTAACGAAATGTTGTATACGATAAACTTACCTTCAATAAAAACCACAAATTAAACCTCGAATGTACGACCCTATAAAATGATATTTTTAGAACCACGAAATTTGGACACCACAAGAACAAATGAATGATATTTGTTTCTTATAATCACGAAATTTGGAGACCTCAATAATAAATGAATGAATCTTTTGTCTTATAACCACAAAAACTGGACGCGCATCAAAAAAATGAATGAATATTTTTCTTAGAAACACGAAATTTGGACACCACAAGAACAAATGAATGATATTTTTTTCTTAAAATCACAAAATTTGGAGACCTCAATAATATATGAATGAATCTTTTGTCTTATAACCACAAAAACTGGACGCGCATCAAAAAAATGAATGAATATTTTTCTTAGAAACACGAAATTTGGACACCACAAGAACAAATGAATGATATTTTTTTCTTAAAATCACAAAATTTGGAGACCTCAATAATAAATGAATGAATCTTTTGTCTTATAACCACAAAAACTGGACGCGCATAAAAAAAATGAATGAACATTTTTCTTAGAAACACGAAATTTGGACACCACAAGAACAAATGAATGATATTTTTTTCTTATAATCACGAAATTTGGAGACCTCAATAATAAATAATTGAATCTTTTGTCTTATAACCACGAAAACTGGACGCGCATCAAAAAAATGAATGAATATTTTTCTTAGAAACACGAAATTTGGACACCACAAGAACAAATGAATGATAATTTTTTATAGAACCACGAAATAAGGACAGCACAAAAAATTAATTAATGATATTATAGAACCGCGAAATAAGGATACCACAAAAAATAAATTAATGATATTATAGAACCGCGAAATAAGGATACCACAAAAAAAGAAATGAATGATATTATAGAACCACGAAATAAGGATACCACAAAAAATAAATGATTTCACAGTATACACACCTGTCCTCCAGTAAAACCGGATCTGATTTGATAATCCCTAAACAGGCAATTATATACCTGTCTTCTCCAATTAAAACATGGCAGGTAGTAAGCATGCTGTATTGATTTTAAGAAAATAAACGATAGCGCTTTGGGACAATTAATAAAAATACATCATTAAAATCTATGAAAAAAGAATTTTTGCAAAATAAAAGACAAAACGCTCGTATTCCTTGTTAATAATTGATTATTATCAATGCCATAGCATTTCAATTTTCTTTATATACATGTAAAATAATTTTTATAAAGCATGTTAACATTTGATACCAGGACCTGTCAAAATATGTTTTGTTTCACAACATATGTCATACCTTGCACTGCTAAAATTTAACCGGTATTATCTGTGGTCTGTTTTCACAGGTAATGATGTTCAAAAGAAGCAATTTCGAATTATTTTCAATTTTATTAAGTTATTGTCAAACGTTTAGTACAGGCTTGTCAAACATTGTCATTGCACTGTCATGTGCTGATTTTGAATTTTTATGAAAATAATGCGTTCAAAATCAGTTGTCATGTGCTGATTTTGAATGTATTATTTCAATAAAAATTCAAAATCAGCACATGACAGCGCTTACGAAGAGGGGGGGGGGTCGAAGCTCGGTTGAATTTTTAATAAAACAGTGCATTTAAAATTAGTTGTCATGGGCTGATTTTGAATGCATTATTTAATAAGAAATCAAAACCAACACATGACAGCGCAAACGAAGGTGAATCGAAGCTACTAGGTTGCCGCATGACTGTGAAATTGATTGGCAGAGGTCGAAAAGTTACCGAGAGATAGATAGCAACTGTCATCAGAGATAACGAAGGGCCGAGATGAGATGTCGATTTAGTACCAATTCGTTAGTTTAGTTTTAATACTTTTGACAGGTCTGCATGCTATCAAATCATCTAAAATCTCACAAAACGTGTGTTAAAGTAAAAAACAAACATACTAATCTATGTCCGAATCACAATCCAGAAGCAAAGTCAAAAACAAACATATTGACCGATGTCCGAATCACAATCCAGAAGAAAAGTTAAAAACAAACATACCAATCCATGTCCGAATCACAATCCAGAAGTAAATAACAAACATACTAATCCATGTCCGAATCACAATCCAGAAGTAAATAACAAACATACTAATCCATGTCCGAATCACAATCCAGAAGTAAATAACAAACATACTAATCCATGTTCGAATCACAATCCAGAAGTAAATAACAAACATACTAATCCATGTCCGAATCACAATCCAGAAGTAAATAACAAACATACTAATCCATGTCCGAATCACAATCCAGAAGTAAATAACAAACATACTAATCCATGTCCGAATCACAATCCAGAAGTAAATAACAAACATACTAATCCATGTCCGAATCACAATCCAGAAGTAAATAACAAACATACTAATCCATGTCCGAATCACAATCCAGAAGTAAATAACAAACATACTAATCTATGTTCGAATCACAATCCAGAAGTAAATAACAAACATACTAATCCATGTCCGAATCACAATCCAGAAGTAAATAACAAACATACTAATCCATGTTCGAATCACAATCCAGAAGTAAATAACAAACATACTAATCCATGTCCGAATCACAATCCAGAAGTAAATAACAAACATACTAATCCATGTCCGAATCACAATCCAGAAGTAAATAACAAACATACTAATCCATGTCCGAATCACAATCCAGAAGTAAATAACAAACATACTAATCCATGTCCGAATCACAATCCAGAAGTAAATAACAAACATACTAATCCATGTCCGAATCACAATCCAGAAGTAAATAACAAACATACTAATCTATGTTCGAATCACAATCCAGAAGCAAAGTAAAAACTTTGGAACTGACAAGTTAGGTTGGACACATGAACTTCCACCAGGGAAGTAAGACCGGGTGCTCCGGAAGGGTAAGCACCTCCTGTTTAGCTAGCTACACCCGCCATTTGTGTGAAAGGAACATGGAACTATAGGACATCAAATATATGTAGGGCAATCCTGGACACAGAGACACAGATTAACAATACTAGTACGACAATAAAATTTTTGAGGGCCTTGATAAGTCTAGGATTGCAATATCCCTGAGTCAACAATTTATTTGCAGGCAAGGCAAGGCAAGAGAAAATGGGAGTGATGATTTTCACAAGGAACATTTTTCTTGAATTACTTTCATTTCATTCTTAAGTCTGATGTATATGTTATAGATTCTACTATGCTTCATAACCATGCTCACATTTGAATTGCTTTAAAGATTATTACTAAAGCACCGCAAGACGTATTTAAATTTATCCTTCCAACGTTGACCTGGATAGCATCTCGCTTCAAAAGTAGCCTATTTCCGGTTCCAACTATTTACAGTGTATTTAGTGGGTCTTAAATAGATGGGTTGAGTTAAGTAATGGTGTTCAACGTCCCAGTCAAGAATAGATCACTTATATCAAGACGCTGTCAGCTATAGACGAACATGCAGAAATTTTGCCTGTACGTTGTGCTGATCATGACATTATACTGCAGGGCTCTATATCGTGCCACATCGACCGTGATAGCGACCTCGTTTATTTTACGCTCCCATCCGAAAGAACAGTGATTTTCATTTCGTAATGCCGCGCGCTTGGCGAAAGAACAGGCACTATCCACTTCCAAGTTTTGGGACAAACCCTGCCAGTGATCAAAACCACAACTTTCAAATTACGGAACAAATACTATACCAACTGAGCTACCGCAGTGGTTAGATGATTAACATTGTTTTTGAGATTCATTCCTGTAGCATTCAAAGAGGCCTCGATGGCCTAATGGATAAGACGTCAGTCTACAAATCCAGGGTTACCTAACACTGTGAGTTCGAGCCCCGTTCAGACCACATGTGGGAAAGTGAATTTTCCTTGCCGTTGGCCTTTACTGGTTCACCCATTATTAGTATAATGTGACTGGGGGAGTGGTGCGCTTGTCTGCGGTGTACAGATTCGGTGAGCTAGCACCTTAAAGCTGCCCTGAGTGTGCGCTAGTACAAGGCAGATCATACAACACAATCGTACTTCACATGCATGTACACGAACTTATTCATAGATTAATACATAGAGATTAATTAAATAGTTCTCGTCGCGAATAGCTGAAAAATTACAGTAAAACATCGACATTCGTTTAAAATTATTAATGTGATGTATACAACATATGAAAAGCATTATTAACTGGCATTATAATCTGTTTTTATTTATTTATTTTAATTAATTAATTTATTTATTTATTTATTTATTTATTTATTTATTTATTTATTTATTATTCATTCAAAGCAAGCTAGTTAAATGTCTGTATAAATTCTTTGAAACGTTATATTCCTTTTAAAAATTATTTTTAGACTTTGGACTTTTGCATTTTGGCTAGTGGAAGGGACTCAGAAAAGCAAGCGTTCTGGGAAAACGTTTACTTAAACGAAAATGTTCTTTCATTTTAGAATTCCTTGTACCCAGAGAGTTAGATAAAGCTTGCACAGTCATTTCCGTATTTTAATACGCGTACGGGTATATACTATATATAAGCTAGTATAGTTATTTAAATTTTAAATTTAAAAGTTCAGTCACTCATGACGCGTTCCTATTAAGTATACCTATAACATGACCCATTTTAAGTTATGTTTGTATAGCTATGTACAGTATTATTGACATTCGCAAATCAATACAAATTTTTATCTCATTATTATGAACAGCCTGTAGACCGGGGTTAAAAATATGGCCGATGAAAAACCGATAAGCCTGGGTTTTCCAAAAATCATCACGTGTTCGGAAGAAAACCGGGTATGACCAGGCTTTAGGTTTTCATTTCGTGGATTTATAGAAAAAAGGGTAAATGGAACCGAACGATGATAAAATTGAAGCTATATGTCAGGCTTTTCCTGACGGACAAAATAACGGTGAGTACGTGTGTGTATGTGTAGTGTGTAATCACAATGTGTAATGTTAGGGTATTTCTCTTGGTAAAATGTGTGGAATTTTCATGTGTATAATGAGGCAAAATTATGAGTAATAACCATGTGTAATGCGAGGGTATTTCTCCCAGTAAACTAGTGTAATAAAAATCTGCAATCAGAGGAGCTTTCTCACAGTAAATGGTGTGTTGTTAAATTACCACGTGTAATGACAGGATATTTCTCCCGGTAACCCATATGTAATTACCATGTGTAATGAGAATGTCTTTCCCCTAGAAATTCATGTGTAATTACCATGTGTAATGAGATTGTCTTTCCCATAGTAAACACGTGTGATTACAACGTGTAGTGACAGGGCATTTCCCTGGTAAATAGGGAGAGTGGGGTCATTGGTAGGGTTGTTTGTGTTCCCTAAAGCCCTTAAATCTTTAGTCAAATGGCCTTTTTATGAAAAAGAGGGTAGGATAATCGGTAAAGGTATCTGTTCTCCCTAAATGGATTTTAAAAATATTGGGACATCAGCAGGATTTTTAATCCTCAAAACCATTGAACAATTAGTCGTAGATCTTTCTTTATATAATTATGTAAAGTGTCAACAATTATTAACAAATGATTATGTATGAATTTGTAATACATAAATACCAGATATCAGATGCGTATAGATGATCCACCCAATACATGAACACCACTGCGGTAGCTCAGTATAGCTCAGTAGGTAGAGTGCTCGCTCCGTAAGTGGGTGGTCGTGGGTTCGAACCCAGACTGGGTCTAACTCAAGACTTAAAAGTGGGTAGTGACTGTCCTTTCGCAAAGAACAAGGCATTACGAAAGAAAAGTCAGTTCTTTCGGATGGGAACTTAGAAGAAACGAGGTCACGTGTCACAGTGGGCTTGGCACACTAAATAGCCCTGTTGTATAATGTCATCAGCGCAACGCACAGGCAAAATTTCTGCATCTTCGCCTATAGCTGGCGACGTCTCGATATACTTTAAATATTATTGACTGTGACGTTAAACAACATTACTTAACTCAACTCAACCTAATATATGAAATTAGTAGGATTCTGAGTTTTACATAAGCAATATCGATTTGTCATGCTGGTCTGTGATAATTATCTCATTTAAAGGGCAAGTAGACAGGTCAATGTTGTTGAACTATACTCATTTTTATGTCTTTTTATGACTGACCAGTTTTTCGTCTAACTTTCCAGACACGCTAACCCTATGTAGCGGTCTGGGTAGCTCAGTAGTAGAGCAATCGCCTATAGAAAGGGAGGTATCGGGTTCGAGCCCCGGTCCGACCCTGCATCTTTTCTCTTTCCTGTTACATTTGGAGGCTCGTTCCACCTTGGGAAGTGGCCGACCAACAGGTTGGTCTCAGGGCGGAACCTGGTGGTTTCAATTCAAGGGAGTTGAATAAAAAAGGGAAGGGATGCAGCGATCTAGATAACTCAGTAATAGAGCACTTGCCTATAGTGTGGTAGGTCCCGGGTTCGATCTCTTTCCTGTTACGCCTATATTTATTCAACTAATATATCTACCTTCGGTACACGAACTGGCAGTTTTTCACACTATGCATATGGTTTACCCGCTTTGTGAAAGGTGATGTGTGCATTAGACCAAATGGTCCCCGAGGCCCTTGAAAGATTCTACTGTTTTTGACTACATATATAAAACGCATTAAAAAAAGTAAATAAACATACAGCATGGCAGTTCGTTTCGTTTTAATAAAAGAAAACTTTATCATTTGAACTGGGAATGTGTCAACTTTTGAACATGTAAGAAGTAAAAAGATAATACATGTGCAATGAAAACTTTTAAAACATGTTTATGACCTCTTCAGTAGTTCAGTTGGTAGATCGTTCGTTCCGTAAGTGGGAGGATGTGGAAACTCTGATCGGGTCTGACCAACGACTTTAAAGTGGGCAGTGACTTTTTTTTCACCAAGCACTCGGTATTACGAAATGAAACGTATGGGAACTTCTAGTTAACGAGGTTCAGCGTCAAGGTAGGCGTGTCACGATAAGGAATCCTAATCCATAGTGCCATCAGCGCAAAAATCCTGCACCTTCGCTTATAGCTGATGACGTCTAGATATAATTGAAATATTCCTGACTAGGAAGTTAAACACCTTTACTCAACCCATCAACCCATTAACATGTTAATGGGATTCTCATGGAATTTGCTAAGAGGCAAATATCATTCTGAAGAGACATCAGACTTCTCACAGTGTGTAAAAAGTATATTGTCACCCTTCAAAGAAATTTCTCGCATAGCGATTGGTTAACTTGCCGGGGTACATAGAACTATGTTCGGAAATTTGCCGGGGTACATGAATGCACGCGACGTTTAGCGGTAAAAGGGAAGTATATATAACTCGTACATCGCGGACGCCTTTGAAGGTTACACGGCCCCATGTACCCCGTCAAAGATGAATACCCTGAGCCGCATAAGTCTTTGACGGGATACATGGGGCCGTGTAACCTACCAAAGGCATGTATAACGTATAGTATATATTGTACGTGTAGGTTATTTATCAGTTATTATTGGAAATACAATACGGAAAATATATTAACGATATTTACAAACACTTTAAGCATAGACATACTGACACAGAGGATACAAATGCGTCTTCACTAACCTGGCCCAAGTTGCATAATAGCCACTCAGTGGCTCAGCGGTAGAGTGCTCGCTTCGTGTGTGGGAGGTCGTAGGTTTGAACCCCGGCCCGGTCTGACCAAGGCCTAAAAAGAGGTAGTGACTGTTTTTTTCACCAAGCGCTCGGTATTTAGAAATTAAAGTGACTGGATTCTTCAGAAAAGACCTTAAAAACTGACGTTCTGTGTCACCACATGTGTACAGACGTGGCACGTTAAAGAACCCTACCTACACATTGCTCTAGCCTCACTGCAAAGGTTAAAATTTCTGGCACTTCACATATAGCCGGTGACGTTTCGATATAAGTGAAATAGTCTCGACTGGGCCGTAAAACCCCATTCAATCAACCAGCCAACCGGGTTTCATAATGATTTCGTAACTATATATATTAAGATTTTCTTTAACTTAAATTTAGCAAAAAAATTTGTAATCTACCTATGTATAGTATTGATAGTATTGATCAAACTAAAAACAAATGGTTTAAACTAGAAGTTATCTTTAAAAGGACACCTTAAATTCATGAATATCTCAGTTAAAACATTTGTTATCAGATCTTTTTTTTCTTTCTTTCTTTCTTTTTTTTTGTATTAAATACATTTCATGTTTTCTATGTGCTTTCTTGGAATATCTGTTCAAATCGATTTTCACGTCTTATGAATATATTATAACTTTAAAAACCTGAAACTAAAAATTTGACGTAATATTAGCAGGTGTTTAATTTCTAAATTTTTATTATTATTATTATTATTATTATTATTATTATTATTAACGTTTAGTTGGTCGTTCAAATTGTTTCGCAATAATAAACATATTTATTTTGAAGCCATTCACTACTGGTCATACGCTACTGATCTACACGTGTCAATCACCTCAAGCGTCGAGTTATAAAGCTCAAAATCGGCTTGGTATTAATGAGTGACCATTGACCTTATATTGGTTGACATTTCAAATGAGTTAAATGAAGGGAGGTTTCTGAAGACAAATCAACTGTCTGTAAACAGTAAATGTGCCTTAGTTAGTCTATAAAACGACGGACTTATGTGCATCTTGATATAAAACAAAAAAAACCTTTTATATGGAGAAAATCAGACATATCAACATATATAGTGAATAATTTACAGGATTTTAAAAGTCTATAAATTTAATGGGCTAATTAATGTGCATCGTGATACAAAACAAAAAATCTTGATTATGGAGAAATTTAGGAATGTAAACATATATAGTGAGTGTTTTATAATATTTTATTTTAATTTATACTCACATTCATTTAACCAGCGACATTTAAATCTCGCTGATTTAACTGAACAATTGTCATATATTTTTTAATATTTCATTCAGCACATATAGTGAGTATTTTATAGGATTTTATTTTAATTTATAGCTACATTCACTAAACTGAACAATTTTCATGTTAATATAATTTATTGAATATTTCATTTAGACAATTTAAAAAATATGACATAATGTTAAATCAACGAAGATGGATGTTTTAAGCACAGTCCAGTGTAAAGGCCCGTTTAGAAATCATTTCTTAACAGAGAATGGTCACGTCTTAAATTTAGCAAATACTGGTTGTCATTCATTCATTCATTCATTCATTCATTCATTCATTCATTCATTCATTCTACCATCCATCCATCCGTCCGTCCGCCTGTCCGTCCGTCCGTCTGTCCGTCCGTCCATCCGTTCGTTCGTCCGTCCGTTCGTTCGTTCGTTCGTTCGTTCATTCGTTAGTTCGTTTGTTCGTTCTTTCTTTCGTTCGTTCGTTCGTTCGTTCGTTCGTTCGTTCGTTCGTTCATTCATTCATTCATTCATTCATTCATTCATATATTTACTTATATTTACTTATATTAAACTACAAAAACCATTACATATATTGTTTTAAAAGCTCAGAAGTGATCTTCAGAATAACACCTTAAATTCCTGAAAAAATTAACACATTTATTAAGATTTCAAATGTTGCCATATAAAGAAGGAAAAGTTATGGAATGATTGTGAAACAGGGACTTAATTAATTTTTTTTAAATAATAATAATAAAATAAAAATGGTAATCCAGAAATTTGAGGAATAACCAAGAACAAGAAGATTGACACAGATCCAACTATTTGCTAAATTAGGTCTATATTGGCGAGTATTGCAATTGCTTGTAGTTTAATTTATGCATTTATTTATACTTCAGATCATAGAGAAAATACTAAGCAAGATGGAAAGAAAAAGAAAGGATCGATTGTGAAAAGTCTCAGAAAAAGGTAATCTTTCAGATTCAATCCTGCTTAATTTGACCGTGAGCGACTTCATCAATGGTTTAGTATTACTTTAGTATTAAAGTACAAGATGCTGTAACTGTGCATCAGTGCGACAAGAGTTGTCCCTCTTTGTTCTTTTTGTAGAGACCGCGGTGGCCTAATAGATAAGACGTTAGTCTACAAATCCAGGATCTCTCACTGTAATGAGTTCGAGTCCCACTCAGACCACATGTGGGAAACACGGTGAATTTTCCTTTCGGTGTCAGTATACTGTGACTGGGGGAGTGGTACACTTGTCTGCGGCGGACTGACTCGGTGAGCTAGCACATTAAAGTCGCCCGGAGTGCGCCGCCAGGTACAAGTCGGACCACAAAACGCACTCGCACTTCACAGGCATACAAATCAACCCATAGCGATTAATAAAGTAGTTCTCGTCGCGACGTAATAGATGAAAATGATTGCTTATTTGACCATAGACAACATTACACCAGCCATCGTTGTTCAGCAGAGAATGCCGACATCAGTTTATAAATGTTCTTATATTGCTGATCCGATTTAGAAACAAAACATAAAGATAAATATTAAAATCTTTGATACCTTTAATCAGTGGATTAACTTTCTTCTTTATTTAGGGGGGGGGGGTGTAAAAAACCTTGTGTATTATATTCTAAAGAATATGTTTTTAAGCAGTCAATCACCGTTGGTTCGTGCACCGTGCCTCGGTTACTAAGACGGCATTTGTGTTTAACAGTCGGTTACAAATATCTGCACTATTTTCGTTATATGAGGTCAAGGCAGAAACACACAAGCTCATTTAAAGCGTGTATAGACAAGAATGAGCATATTTTAATTCGTACAATAAAACGCTGAACTTACGCGGGGGTTAGTATACATCAAATATTATGTTTGCGTCTATAGTTTAGTTTGGAAATTTTCTTGAAAACAAATCAATTCACGTCACACGTCACCAACTAAAGGCGAAGGTGCAGAAATTTTGCCTGTGCTTTGCGCTGATAGCATTTCAAAGCAGGTTTCTATACATCGTGACACGCCTACCGCGACACAAAACAAAACAATTCAAATTTTTCCGAATTTACATACTAGCGTATTTTAGCCAATCGCTTAAAGATCAAAGATTAAACTAAGCACACGGTTTTGCCAAGTACAAAATTTTGGGTTCATACCAAAAGAACTATACACATGTATATATATCTTATATAATTTAAGTTTGTTCCAGTTATTAGGAACAAACGCTAATTGACGTATCGCCGGCCAAGCCCTTTATGTTCCGACACTGGCCGCCGCCACGGTACCCGGCAAAGCAGCAACTAATGACGTAATAGTGTCAGTGACGTTATTGAATAACAGAATTCAGGCCGAGTTTTCTTCCTGTTATGTGTGTAATTCAAGTATGTCGGGCCTTTGTCGGAACATTGTGGGCGTGGTCGGCGATCCGTCAGTTTTTACCATCCCGGTGTTAAATGGTAGTAGATGACGGTTTTACAGAAACTGTTCACAGTTCACTGACTCCACAAGATTAAAGTGGAGTAATGATATTTTAGACCCCGGTCAAGATTTTTTTCACTTATATCGAAGCAGTATGATGAAGGACTCTGGAATTTCCGGAGAAAACCATCGGCCTTCGATAAGCGAAATGACAAACTTTGTCATACTAGAAAAGTGTCTCGAGAGACGGGGTTCGAACGTAGGTGGTACCGATACAAGGCGCTGTGATTCGTAGACGCTCGCTTTAGCACACTTGGCCACCGATGCCCACTACTGACTGTAAGAGTTGAGTTCAGTAATGGCGTTTAACGTCCCAATCAAGAATATTTCACTTGCATCGAAACGTCACCAACTAAAGGTGAAGGTGGGAAAATTGTGCCCGTGCTTTGTGTTGATGGCATTTCAAAGCAGTGTTCTATATCGTGACACGACAGTGTTCCATATCGTGACACGGAGCCTCGTTTTATTTTGAATTCCCATTCGAAAAAAACACCGTGACTTTCATTTCGTAATGCCGAGTGTTTGGTGAAAGAACAGTCACTCCCCACTTTCAAGTATTGGGTCAGACAAGATTGGGATTCGAACAAACGACCCAATGAAACGGACCAATGACCTTCCACTTACGGATCTAGCACTTAACCAACTGAGCAACCGCGGTGGTCTGTCTACTGACTGTAAGAACACAGATTGTATTAATGATATTGGTTTTTAGCTCACCTGGCCAAAGGCCATGTGAGCTTATGGCATGGCGAGGCGTGCGTGCGTGCGTGCGTGCGTCAGTAAACTTTAATCTTCTCCTCCGAAACTACTGGGCCAACTGAAACCAAACTTGCCATGGAAGGTCCTTAATAGAGTCTAACTATAGTTTGTTCAAATCATGGCGATCGAATATCCAAGATGGCCGCTGTTACTAAAAATAGACAAAACCTAAAAAAATCTTCTTCTCTTGAACCACTCATTGGAGCAAAATCTGATGTGATATTTGGATTCTACATAGTCTTAACCTTTAAGTTTGTTCATTTCATGAAATTTGGTTTAAAAATAGGTTACGCGTTTTTGAGTTTAATTTTGCAAAAATCGTAAAATATTTTAAAATTGTTATAACTTGACTATACAACCAGATAATGACATGGGGTTTTTATGTTTGACATATTCTTGTAATTATCTTCAAAATGGTGTCTAGGTCAATTATGAAGGTCATGACCTAATTTTTTACCTTTCTTATATTATTTATTATCTCGAAAACTATAAACTTTTTATATAAGCATGTATATTAGAATATTGTTCGTATTGATGTAACGATCATTTTGATATATAGATTAAGGTCATGGGTTCAAAGGTCAAGGTCACAGATGCGAAAGAATACTGAAATGGTTCATTATCTTGAAAACTATGAACGTTTTGTATAGGCATGTATATTGGAATATTGTTGGTATTGATGTAACGATCATTTTGATATATAGATTAAGGTCATTGGTTCAAAGGTCAAGGTCACAGATGCAAAAAAAATACTGAAATGGTTCATTATCTTGAAAACTATGAACTTTTTGTATAAGCATGTATATGAGAAAGTTGTAGGTATTGATACAACGATTATTTTGATGTATAGAAAAGGGTCATGGGTCAAAAGGTCAAGGTCACAGTAGCAAAACAATACCAAAATGGTTAATTATCTCGAAAACTATAAACGTTTTGTATAGGCATGTATATTGGAATATTGTTGGTATTGATGTAACGATCATTTTGATATATAGCTTAAGGTCATTGGTTTAAAGGTCAAGGTCACAGATACGAAAGAATACTGAAATGGTTCATTATCTTGAAAAATATCAACTTTTTGTATAGGCATGTATACTAGAATGTTGTAGGTATTGATACAACGATCATTTTGATGTATAGAAAAAGGTCAAGGGTCCAAAGGTCAAGGTCACAGTAGCAAAACAATACCAAAATGGTTATTTATCTCGAAAACTATAAACGTTTTGTATAGGCATGTATATTAGAATGTTGTAGGTATTGATACAACAATCATTTTGATGTATAGAAAAAGGTCAAGGGTCCAAAGGTCAAGGTCACAGTAGCAAAACAATACCAAAATGGTTAATTATCTCGAAAACTATAACATTTTTGTATAGGCATGTATATTAGAATATTGTTGGTATTGATGTAACGATCATTTTGAGATATAGATTAAGGTCATTGGTTCAAAGGTCAAGGTCACAGATGCGAAAGAATACTGAAATGGTTCATTATCTTGAAAACTATGAACTTTTTGTATAAGCATGTATATGAGAAAGTTGTAGGTATTGATACAACGATTATTTTGATGTATAGAAAAGGGTCATGGGTCAAAAGGTCAAGGTCACAGTAGCAAAACATTTCAAAAAGGTTAATTATCTTGAAAACTATAAACGTTTTGTATAGGCATGTATATTGGAATATTGTTGGTATTGATGTAACGATCATTTTGATATATAGATTAAGGTCATTGGTTTAAAGGTCAAGGTCACAGATGCGAAAGAATACTGAAATGGTTCATTATCTTGAAAACTATGAACTTTTTGTATAGGCATGTATATTAGAATGTTGTAGGTATTGATACAACGATCAGATATATAGATTATGGTCATTGGTTTGAAAGTCAAGTTCACAGATGTGAGTTGCAAGTTTCATAAATGTCTAAATATCCACATCAGAGTTATTGCTCCTTAAATGTAGTATATATTGTGTTTTTTGTGCTGTTTACGGCCCAGGTGAGCGGTACAGGCCCTATTGGGCCTCTTGTTGTCTTTCAGCTTGAGGCGACTTAGTTGTGTAAGCAAAAATGCCGAAGATAGAAGGGAAAAGGTTAGCCAAGGACAACGTCCTTATGAAAAACCACCAAATGAAGTGAAAATAAACAATAACCATCACCAACCACCATCAGCAATAGTACATCAACAAAGGACCACCCAACAAGAACCACACATGGAGGAACAATCGGGACAACATCACCAATCAGGTTACCAAGGACAACAGATGGGTCAAGAACGGTTACCACCATTGGCTATTTCCGAAGATTTGTATGACCATTCGGCTAATCGAAGGACCCACCAATCAACGGCAGGGAATCGATACTTACAGACGACAGGAAATGATGGTCGCTATGACGACCAAATCCCAAAACCCGTTGTTGCGCAGCAGCAGAGCAATCATACAGGTTATATTCAACAGGGTAATGAGAGAATGAGCAGTATTTACACGGAAACTGTCAGTGCCCAGAGCTACCATCTTCCAGCGCCATTGTCATATACTTATGACCAAAGATTAGGCAATCACGGACATCTACACGAAGAGAATAATCCGACTCTTTACGGACACAGCAACAGCATGAACTACACAACAAATACGCAACGTGGGTACAATCAACAATGGCAGACGACAGCTAGTCCGAGAAATGTAAAGATATATTTACAAACACCCAACACAGAACCACACGTGACACAGAACATGATACAAAGTGATTTTGATAATGAGTATGATTTTACACACAAAAAACGGGGAATTGCTGTTATAATAATAATGAAAACATTTGAGAATGATTCACAACCTGCACGGCCACTAGCTGTAAATGACCAGAGGCGAATGATAAACCTCTTCTCAGATCTTGGTTTTGATGTAGAATTAATTGAAGATGCAAAGTCCAAAGATTTGATTGGCAGACTAAAAGGTAACGCGTGTGTGTGTTGTGTGTTGGGGAGGGGAGAAGTTTAAAAAAATGTCGCGTGTGTTTGCGTTTTGGGGAAGTTTAACAGGTATGTCAGACGGTATGTCAGATACAAAGACGGAAAGACTCTAATCTTGAAGGTAGCCATTTCTTTCAAGCGAAATTGAGAAATTAATGTCATAGTGGCCTTCGAGATATATAAAAGTACCTTTTAAACCAATGACTCGTATCATGATCTGGCCCCTGTTTCACAATAATTCCTCAGCCAAGATTTTCCTTAATTAAATTTAACAAATTTTGGTAATCCCTTTTGGAACTACAGTTGAATTTTTGCCAAAACTAAATAAAAATGTTTTGATCTAGAAGTGGTCTTAAAATGACACCTTAAATTCCTGAATATCTTAAAAATTAACAAAATCATAAAGATTTGTAATTTTGACAGATTTAAATTAAGAAAAATCATAGTCAAGGAATTATTTTGAAACCGAGACCTGGCATCCTACATAATCTTAAGTTCTCATAATTGCACGTGTATAAACGTGTACAACTTCACTAAAGCTAGTGACATCTCGATATAAGTAAACTTATATATATGTAAAAGTAGTACATGTATTGTAATTGCAATTTTACCATAATGAATTGAATAAAATTAAAAAACAAACCGATACATGTCACAACCACAACCCCTAGAGGGAATCAAAAACTTAAAAAACAACTTCATTTTCAGTTAAATACGCGAACTGTTACTAGGAAGGTGGGGCTGGATGTTCCGGAACGGGTAAACACCCGTTGATAGTGCTAAAGGAAATTTCAATTAAATACGCGAAATATTTCTAGGAAAGTGAGACTGAAAGGGTAAACGCCCGTCTAATAGAGCTACAGGAAATTGGCAATGAATCTTGTCATATTTATTTATTTATTTATTTATTTATTTATTTATTTATTTATTTATTTATTTACAGCTGTGAGACAGAGAATCGCTACTACAGATAATGACTGTGATTGCTTTGCCTGTGTTATAAGTTCCCATGGTGAAGAGATACAATCAAGTCACATACACAAGATGAAAAACGATAAACTACGAGAACATGCGATATCTACTTATGATGGAGCTGTAGAGCTGAGCGTGATCATAAACCTATTTAATGACGGGGCTAAACTAGACAATAGAAAGCTGTTTAAGGCATTAAATGGAAAACCGAAATTGTTTTTCATTCAGGTAAAAAAAAATCTAAAAATAATACTGGTATTTTTGCCACTTGATGAACACCTACAGTCGTACTGGAGATTATAGCAGTTTTCAGTTCACCTAGGTCGGACCATGGAACATGTGCCCGTATGTTTGGGTTTGATTTTCTAGCGACTTGTGTAATCAAAAGACGTAGGTCATACTTTTGTAAGCCTTTGTGCATCAATCTATGGGAACCCGTCTTCTATCAGCTCCGTTGCTTCATTTCTCCATGTTCCTTTTGACCTTCGAGCTTTCATTTACCAGATGGAGTGCATCCATCATGGAGACATTTTTGGAAGTCATTGAATAGTCATTCTAAGGACATGACCTAAACCTAACCATCTTAACTGTCTGTGTTGTTTTTTACCTTCCAGTTTTTATTTACCAGATGGAATCCATCCATCTCGAAGGCATTTTTGGAAGTAGTTGAATAGTCATTCTAAAGACATGATCAAACGATCTTAACTGTCTGTGTTGCTTTTGACCTTCCGGATGGAGTTATCATATACCATTTTTTGAATGTACATGTATTTTATGATTAATTGAAAACAAAATGGTATATCGATTCTGTCCAACTCGGAGTAATTTTTGGAAGTAATTGGATGTCTATTCTGAATAGATGACCTAACCATCTTAACCGTTTTCCTTTTATTTCAACGATGATTTCTTACATGTTATTTGCTACTGTAGATCACTGTTTAGGAGACCTTATTTAGTAACTTTATACGAAGAACCAAGCTGATAATAAACCTCATAATAATACTAAAGGATCTTACAAGCCTGGTTCTATCTATACCTCTGAAAAGTTTTTTGGTCGTCATCACATTATTGTTGATAAGTGTAATGTTTCTGTATTCCTAATTACCCGGGATATATTTGGCATTCCATGGTCCTTTCATTCTCACATATGATTACACACGTTGCGGAAGCACTACACACGTCGCGGAAGCACCCGGTCTCACTTTTCTGATTGAAATTCATGATTTTACTACATTTGCCAGTTTCAACTATTTTACTTTGCTTTGGGATTGGATTTGGACACGGACTGGTATGTTTGTTTTTGATTCGTCCGAATATTTTGCATACCTTTCTAAGGGATGCTAATAGCATTTACCCAGTAAATACTTGATGAAACAAACATGTCTCCCGAACAAAACATTTAAATACTAAGCAATTCAACCATCAAAATTATTATTTTTATAAAAAAAATTATATATATATTTCTTATTTATTTGTTGAATTTTCCAGGCGTGTCGGGCAATACTCGGGAAATCGGACGAAGAATGCATACTTCCCAGCGTTAGTGTAGAAGTAGATTTTGATTTTCCATCAAACTACAATCAGCAGACGTCACAACCGGAAACACCTCGTTCAAGTGAAAATAAAAATGAATCGAATCGTGGCATGGCGTCTTCTTCTGTAACACAATTGGAACCAAACCCTTCATACGATCTTGAATCTAAGTATAATAATGCAGAAGTGACTAAAGATAATTCACCAGAACAGTTTATTAGTGGAGGTAGAATTCAGGAAAATCGGAAGTCGGTACGGACACAAGTTGTAAAATGATGGACGGAAATACTTCTACCAACACAGAAAGCCACATGGACGTGAGACATGAATTTGATCCCATAACCAATACGTATCGTATTGTTCCTGACGACGGAACAACGTCACGATCCCACCACTCCATCGTGTATAGTGAACAGGGTAACTCCCCTGTTAACCCACATACAAGAAGTGCCCTTCAATCACTGTCACCATATGGTATGCAGACGAACAACCGCTCTGATCAAAGCCAAGCAACTGCCTATGGTGGCCAACATCCTACTTGGAATAGTTATCATAACTATAATAATGAATATCCTCCAACACATACTTATAATGCTTCTCAGTCAGGGTTACCTCATCATCACACACAGCCAAAAAAAGACTTACATTTTAAACTTGAAGAAAGTCTCAAATTCATGGACGAATTGTGTTCCTCACCAGTTAAGGATCCAATTGATGTGCCACCTTTTGTAACTCATACACCAAAACCGTTAATCAATAAAGAACAGGAAGACATAGTAGAATATTGTAATATACCATGTGGGAACGACTGTTTGGTTATGTACACGGTGCCATCTGGTGAGTTTATTAAACATGAAACCCGACATATAATTTAAAAACCTTCTTGTTTTTTTTTTATTTCATCTATAGATGCGGCGTCTTGGTATAAGTGAAAAATTCTTTAATGGAGTGTAAAACCCCAATCAATCAATCAATCTTGGTTTTTTAAAATGAAAATTTGATTAAACACATGGCGGATGTAGCTAACTTAATAGGAGGTGCTTACCCGTCCGGAACACCAGATTTCGCTTACCTGGTGGATGTTCAGTGTTTACCCTAATTTGTCTGTTTAAAAGTTTGATTTTGCTTTGGAATTGTGATTTGAACATGGATCAATATGCTGGTATTTATTTCTAACTTACCCTTCCGGAGCACCCGGCCTCACTTCCCTGGTGGAAGTTCACGTGTCTAACCTAACTTGTCAGTTCCAAAGTTTTTACTTTGCTTCTGGATTGTGATTCGGAAATGGATAAGTATGTTTGTTTTTGATTGTTTGATTTCATGTATTGTCAGGTTACATTGGATGGTCATCTGGGAACAAAGATAACGTCAGCATTCATGATATAGCAGGTTGGCTACCTTACTGCTTGTACAATATTCTGAGAAGTGCTTGGGACAATAAAGATATTCTTGAAGTGTTGACAGAAGCCAATCATATGATGGTTCAACAATTAGAAGCTTTATATCAAGAACGGTACTACAAATCTGTTGCCGAGATTGATCACAGACTCCTCAAAGATGTCATCTTCAGGCCTAAGAAAATATTATAATATGATACGCAAAAATGGCTGTTAAATAATATACAGTCATTTTAGGTCTGAAATTCCTAAAAGAATAGAGTGTACTCTATCATGCAATGTATTTTCTTAGCGTAATTTAGTAAAATATATTTTTGTCCTTTGGATATCTTTTTTCAACATCTTGAAAAAAATTAGTTTCACAATTTTTGTCCAAGCACTACTGATGAGGAATTATATTCCGCAACGGCAGTTTAATGCTGTAAAAATAAATGTTGTTCCTTTGGATATCTTTTCAACATCTTGAAAAAAATTAGTTTCACAATTTTGGTCCAAGAACTACTGATTCCGCAACGACAGTTTAATGCTGTAAAAATATATTTTTTGTCCTTTGGATATCTTTTTCAACATTCTTGAAAAAAATTAGTTTCACAATTTTGTCCAAGCACTACTGATGAGGAATTATATTCCGCAACGGCAGTTTAATGCTGTAAAAATAAATGTTGTTCCTTTGGATATCTTTTCAACATCTTGAAAAAATTAGTTTCACAATTTTGGTCCAAGCACTACTGATGAGGAATTATATTCCGCAACGGCAGTTTAATGCTGTAAAAATAAATATCGATCCTTTAGATATTTTTTCAACATCTTGAAAAAAAATTAGTTTCACAATTTTGGTCCACAACACGCACTACTTATGAGGAATTAAATTCCGCAACGGCTGTTAAATGCTGTAAAATTTAAACTGGTATAATATGTAATGTGTCGCCTGCATGAAATGTAAAACAGTAATTGTGGTATCCCTAGGGTATGTGTTAGCATCACTAGCTATTTTTTTTTTGAGACAGTCATTTTGAAATCATAGTGCATTCATACATTCGTTCTGTAGTGGTATCTATGTTTCCATTCCTGGTAGGCAAAACGCCACTGGCTACTTATCTCTGAGATTTTTTTTTAAAAGTAGATCTACTATATCGATACTACAGTCTAACCTGCCTTAAACGTCATCTCTATATAAGGGTCACTTGCTTAAAAAGACCGGTAGAATTGTATCCCAATTTCTCTTTATTCATATTACATATGTATTTGAATCTCTATATAAGAGCCATCTTCCCATTAAGTCCACTTATACTGTTTCCCTTGGGTGGCTTTTATAGACAGCCTTGATTTTATAATATAAAAAACTTTGAAAATGATTAGGTTTACGTTAGACAGCAGGGAAGTGAGACCTGGTACTCCGGAAGGGTAAGCATTTTTCCTTAAAACAAGGACGTAAACAAACCTAAATAGGTTGTGTAATGTTTATTCATTGTACGGGTTTTTATGTCGTAAAGGGTATCGTGAGATTTTAAATCAATTTTCCGATTTACATTATTTAGGGTAACTATGATGAGGGTAATTTCAGAGGAAGTCTTTTTAGTGGCAAGTAAGTTCAGCAAATAGTTTTATTGTAACTGGCAGAAAAACACGGTATATCCTGCGTATGAAACAAATTTGTTACCTTTCTCATCGAAGACGTTTTATGCCAATCAATGTTTCCACAATATCAAAGTAAGCATTTATCACAAGAATTATAAAGGGATATCTACTGATATATGGTGGCAGAGGGATTAAAATCGCGAGGTTTTTCTAGTTTTTAAGGTAGAGGCTTAATTTGTCACGTGGTGTTATATATTTGTTATACATTAATTATTTATTTCAATCGTTCATGCTTAAATTCCGTTTGCGATCATAAATACGTTTCTTGCAGATGAATTGGTGTATGGACGAACCATTCTAATGGCATATTTACGTAAACATGTCATAGTTTAATCAGTATGCGTTTTTTTCTGAGGTATCATGACATATCATTGCATCAATGGTTGTAATATATATGTGAAAAACTTTTATACTTTTTTGTGTTCAGATGAAATTTACAAAAAGCATTATTTATTTATTGATATAATTTGGATCGTTATATAGGCAAACATCATTGACCAGTCCTTTTGACCTTTCATTATGAATATTCATATAGGAGTGACCACCCATTACATGGGTAGTGTCAGGATTCGCAGAAAAACATAAACAATGCATGTTTCCCATGGTGTAGAAGAAACAATCATCTGTGTTCCCTATACATTAATATACCCGTCCGTAATAAATATTTAAATTAAAGGTCAAACTCACAGGTCAACGTTGCTTGCCTTTACATATTACTATCTCATTTATCCTATACATTGTATTGTTAATTAGGGAATTTTTGCGATTGTTAATTTTCGCGACATTTCATTTCGCGCATTTAAATTTTTGTGTAGTCGGATGACATTTGGTGCAAATAAAGATGAATTATATATTAAATATTAAATAAGATATTAAACATCAGACATTTGCGAAAGTTTAAATTTCGCGTTAGTTGCTTTTGCGAATTCAATAGTACGCCAAAATCAAACAAAAACACGAATGTTTCCTAATTTACATGTGATATAAAGTAATTTTAGATACTAGTGTAATGAGAAATGTTTTATAATCGATGATTTACTTTTCAGTGCGGTTGGGATTGAATAAAGCAGGGTAATATTAATCAGGACTATAGGTTTATATAATTTTTGTTGGTTTTTTTTTTTTTTTTTTTTTTTTTTTTTTGTGTGTGTGTTTGTGTCTGACTTTTATGCACAAATAGTACTGTAAACGTAATAAATTTCGCGTGTATGTATTTTGGAGGTGTATGAATTTAAGATATATCTGCGTAGTTGAATTTTCGATTTTTGTACAGCGTTCACGATAGTGAACGCGTGTACTATGCTGTCGCTTTCTTCCAAGATATCGAGCTTCTTTGCTATGAAATTATAAGATATGAGTACACCTGGAAATAGTGCGCCCGGTAAATGAGCGTGAAAGAAGTATATCTGTTTTATCGTGAGATATGTATTCTGAGACGGGTAATGCATTTGGTTACATATGCACATTTGGAATAAATTTTCGGAATACATTTCGGAATGTAGTAAAATATTGCGACGGGATGCATCTAATAATTTCTGCAATTTGGCGAACTGATCTCATGTTTACAATAAAAAGTAGTCCGAGAAGTTTGCGTCCTACTATGTAAAATCATAACTTTTTATGAAATGAACAGCAACGACAGGTTGATTTAATTAATTTTTCGTGAAATCTACAGAAATTTAAATTTATTTTGAAGGTTATGATTACGTATTTTGATGTTGAGGCAATTGTGTCATATTTTAAAACTGTTTATCGATTAGATTTCACTTTCGTGAAAGGGAGATAATTCGTACAGTGTTGTGTGTGGATTTTAAATACTTCACCATTAACCAGTTAACATGAAACGGAATATTGTGAGTGATAATCAGCAGTTAATTAAAACCCAGATTAACAGCAAATGATCCAGTTACATACAACCGCTAGATGTACCCCCTCATAGCGACGGTAGGATCTGCAAAACTCTACTTTCTCTCTATCCGAAATGACAAAACGATCGGGTACAACTTTTTTAAATTTTAATTACCGATTGTCTTTTTCATATATTTATGAAATTATTATTTCTACCATTTAATTCAGCAATACATGGTTTGGTACATTGTTTCCTTTTCAAAAAAAACCATCCGTCGGACTATGCATAGTCGAACCCCCCCCCCCCCCCCCCCCCCCCGAATTTTCGGTATATTCTGTCTTGCCATAACACAATTTTCCCAATACGCTGTACAACAGCACGACAGTGCTATGTTTTAAATATGTATTCTAACACAATAAGCATAATAATTTTCGCGTAAAATATACGACCGCGAAATAAGCGAAAATAATTATATAAGTACATGGCGAAAAATCAATTTACAGTTTACAGTATGCTTCTTAGAATGTCTTCCTGAAGTTCATATAAAACATTTTACAATGTTTGCATTTAAAATGAAGAGTTGAGTTGAGTTGAGTAATGGTGTTTAACGTCCAAGTCAAAAATATTTCACTTATATCGAGACGTCGCCAGCTATGGGCGAAGTGGCAGAAATGTTGCCTGTGCGTTGCGCTGATGGCATTATACAGTAGGGTTCTTTAGCGTGTCAAACCTATCGTGACACGGGACCTCGTTTATTTTAAGTTCCCATCCGAAAGAACCGTGACTTTCATTCCGTAATGCTGAGTGCTTGGCGAAAGAACAGTCACTACCCACTTTCAAGTCTTTTGTCAGACCCGGCGGGGGATCGAACCCACGACCTTCCACTTACGGAGCGAGCACTCTACCAACTGAGCTACCGCAGTGATCTTTAAAATGAAGAGTATATAACGCTAATTAACATATATTAAAATAGTTTTACTTACTTACTAAAACGTTTTAAATGCTTTAAATAACGTATTTAATAAGCCAAATAAAATACAGAATTGAACAACTATAAAAACACACATACCAATCCATGTCCAAATGTTATGCCTTAATTTTGCGTATTTCAGACCATGTTCGCAAGTCATGGCTAAATTAGCAATCTGTAAACTTGTTCTACATTTTCTATTCTATAGTCTTGTGTTTAACAGCGTAATTTTTCTACCATTTGACAAGTTTTATTAAAATTACTACATCGTTGACGCATACATAGTTAGGCGGTTGGATCTTTTCTTATTCAAATGGAATTTTTGTGGAACGTCATATACCAGTGTATTTTTATAGAAGATTTTAACTAAATTGTTTTAGATTACATCATGCAAAGACTTCGAGCATTCTGTTTTTGAATGAATTGTTTTAACTGAAGTTTTATTATATAAAATAGAAAATTGTTATATTGTTTAATTTGCATGTACTTTTTTGTTTTTGATTGTACAAATGCTTACTTTATTATGCGACTTGTTTTATCCTTGTATTAAACCTTGCTAACTTGAACACTGGTTGTGTTGTAAAAATTAAACGCATGAACTTTCACCAGGGTTTCCGGATTGAGACTGGGTGCTATGGAAGTGTAAGCACCGACTGCCGAGCTTAAAACTAGCGCCGTGTTTGATATCGGAATTGAGACGGAAAGGATCATGTCAAATATATCCCAAGATAATTTTGGATACAGAGGAATCATGCTGATCAACAATATTGTTGAGTGTCATATACGTACTAGTTTATTGTGCCTTAATAACTTATGCCTTTTAATAATCATGAGGCAAAAATTCATTTGGAATCAGTTTACTTGTTAAAGTTCCCGTAGTAAATAAAATCTCTACCATAGCATATTAACTGTGAAACAAATTGAATACACCATAAACACGAGAAGTAGATTAATTGCTGCATAGAAAAGGAAAGTTGACAATTTAGAAATTGAACTTATCACGTTTTACATATTACATCAAATATAGCATTTCATTGGCATAAGTCAAAATACGAAACTATTTTTAGAAACCAATCGTACATATTTTTCAGGCTGACTATGATACGTTACGTTGGCATGTTCAAATTTAGAATGATTTAGCACCGCCTGCCGAGCTTACAACTACCGTCATGTTTGAAGTTGAGACAAAAACATGTCAAATATTTTACAAATGCTTACATTATTATGCAACTTGTTTTATCCTTGTATTAAACCTTGCTAACTTGAACACTGGTTTTGTTGTTAAAATTAAACACATGAACTTTCACCAGGGTTTCCGGAATTAAGACTGGGTGCTACGGAAGTGTAAGCACCGGCTGCCGAGCTTACAACTACCGCCGTGTTTCAAATCAGAATTCATGTCAAATATATCCCAGACCACTGCGGTAGCTGAGTTGGTAGAGTGCTCGCTCCGTAAGTGGAAGATCGTGGGTTCGAACCCCGACCGAGTCTGTCCCAAGACTTAAAAATGGGTAGTGACTGTTCTTTCGCTAAGCACTCGGTATTACGAAATGAAAGTCGCCGTTCTTTCGGATGGGAACTTAAAATAAAAACGAGGTCCCTTGTCAAGGTAGGCTTGGCACGCTAAAGAACCCTACTGTATAATGCCATCAGCGCAACGCACAGGCATTTTTTCTGCACCTTCGGCTTTAACTGGCGACGTCTCGATATAAGTGAAATATTCTTGACTGGGACATTAAACATCATTACTCAACTCAAATCAAATATATCCCAAGATAATTTTGGATACAGAGGAATCATGCTGATCAACAATATTGTTGAGAGTCATACGCGTTTTTGGGCCTTAATGACCTATGTCTTTTAATATCCATGAGTCAAAATTTATTTGGAATCAATTTACTTCGTTGTTTAAAGTCCCCATATTAAGCACAAGCTCTACCATAGCATGTTAACTGTGAAACAAATGGAAAACACCATAAACAGAAGTAGATTAATTGCTGCATAGAAAAGGAAAAATGACAGTTTAGAAAAATTGAACTTATCACGTTTTTTCATATAACATCAAATATAGCCCTCCATTGATGACATAATTTAAGGCATAAGTCTTAATACGAGACTACTTTTATAAACCAATCGTATTTTTTATTTCAAGCCCGCTAGGATACACTAGATTGGTATATTCAACTTCAGAATGATTTATACCTATTGGTTGAAAATTATATTGTCAAAGATAGCATTGTTGATAAGTTTGATGTCTCTGTGTCCAGGATTGCCCTAGATATATTTGACGTCTCATAGTTCCAAGTTCCTTTCACACAATTTTGATTACACACGTGGCGGGTGTAGCTAGCTAAACAGGAGGTGCTTACCCTTCCGGAGCACCCGGCCTCACTTCCCTGGTGGAAGTTTACGTGTCTGACCTAACTTGTCAGTTCCAAAGTCTTTACTTTGCTTCTGGATTGTGATTCGGACATGGATTAGTATGTTTGTTTTTGACAAATAGAAGTATATGTTGTCTATTAAACATTTAATATACAATTATGGCTGTCGCCTCGGTCAATATTTATTTTTCCGGTGAATATCACACCATATACAACCACTAAAAAGTTCATAACTGTTTTGTTATATAGTTGTGACACTTCAGTTGACAATGTTTTCTCAAACCTGTGACCAAGCAATCTAGTTATTTTACCGGTATTAGATTTCCCTGTCTCGCCCTGGTTGGGACAGATCACACGAAAAATATCCCGCATTAATTAGATCTCCCTGACTTTTTAAATCTGATTCTAGAAAAAAATAAATGACATTCCGGATGAGAAACAATAAATTGATGATGCCATAACGTCAACGTTCTATAAAAAAAATAACAGGCATCCCGGATGAGACACAATCACTTGGTAACACTTAATTGATGAAGTTATAATCATTTTACGCGAGAACGTCAACAAAAATCGATGACGTACACCAAATTTGATATTCGCCGGATTTTTCATAAATCCGTGGTATATCATGTGAAATTCAATGGTCACGTGTTACCATTTTAACCAATCATAATAATGAAATTTATTAATTTTATAATAATATGTTGTATTTCCTGGCAGTATAAGGACATAGGTCAAAGAACCACAGTATATATACATTGGCATTATTTTAATGTCCTCCAATATCACCATTGAATACTACTAATAAGGAACAATTTTATTCTGAAATAGCAGTCTATTGATGTTAATTATAGTAGATTAAATAATACGGGAATTTCCCGTCTATAGGTAACACGTATGTATTATGACGTCATAGAAAATTGTGAAAAAAATTCCATAGACCGTACGTCCAAATCATTTGACGCCGCGCGTGCACCACTTTTCTCAAGGCCATTGAAAGGGTCAAATCGACAGGAAATGAGCTCCATATGGGGGAAATCACGCCCGTCTCGTACATCAGAAATGAAACCAAAAAACGATTATCGTGAAAATAATTCATTGAAACAAGTAATAATTTAAATAGGTTGATCGAATACCAAATATTTACGTTTCTTTCGCCATTCTGGCTGATCTCCAAGTGTAGCGTTTCAAGATTCGCTATGACGTGATTTCTTTTGATTGGGTCAAAGTTCAATTCAGATCGAAAACCACTGTAAGCTAATCAGCGACCGACTTTCCCACGTGCATCAACCATGATCACACAGTATAAAATGCGGGAAGATACAAAATTTGCCGATTTCAAGTTAGATAAATTGATAACCATAGTTACCTGACACAAAACTATTACGAGGTTAGCATAACCACAGTATACGACTTCTACGGTAACTCTTTTTCAATTGAATCAAAATTTTGAGTGCATCTGTGACCCTCGCTGAATGCAGTGTAAACAAAAATGGCTTTCGTCAGGACGGGAAAGACGTTTTCACAAACGATCGATTTTTAAGAAAAATAATAAAATGCGCCTTTCGAAAGAATTAATTAACAGATCGTCCCAATAATCATTTTTATGAAAATACAGATAAAATTTATTGACATTTATTCCGAATTTAATGTAAATATTGACAAATCCTCTGTTTACATGTGATGTGGATATCATGATCAGCTGATCGAGCTGGACCACAGGGGCTCGGGGAATATTATTAGTCCCTACCGGCGAAAGCCGAAGGGGACTTTAGGTTTGCGCTCTGTCTGTCTGTCCGTCCGTCCGTCCGTCTGTCACACCTCAGTTTTCCACATTTTTTTTCTAAAATCTTGTAGATAATGAACTGATTTTTGGTATGTGAGTCTACCATGATGAGTTGCAGATCAAGTTAGCATTTCATTCTGGTCCGCAAATTTTACATGAGTTATGGCCCTTTGAACTTTGAAAATTGACAGAAATTTTAGTTTTCCGCACTTTTTTTCTACACGCTTGCAGAAATGGAACTAAAGTATAAACAGAAATGGATTACACTCAGTTATTTGTCTCTAAAAAATTTATTACTGAAAATATTTTATTTTTTCTTGACAAAATGTATTTATAATCAATCGGTCTAATATGCACTTTAGGTTTCCATAATGTATAGTTTGCTATAATCCAGCTTTACTGAAAAAAATTTCACAATTTCTGCAATGATGGAAAATTAACAAAGTCTATTCACTCCGCCTTTTTCCCATGTAAGGCATAATGATAGTTCATGACCTTTTTTCATCATATAACCAGTTTATTATGCAAGGAAGACTAATCAACCATGTGTTCTGTCCTGTATTAAGGCCAAACCAAATCAAGTTCTGTTTAAATGTTATTTTTACCATAATGCATTCTAAAGGAATTCCCGCTATGATTCAGATGGGAAAATGCTTATATGGGTGATGGAAGTTAGGTATGTATCTGGAATTCATTTTTTTAATTCTCCGAAATATACAGAGATGCATAATATATGTACATCTCAAACCTAACATTGGTACTACTTTTTTACCCGTAGTTTAATTGAGCAATGGCTGAAAAACAGATAGTGATACGCTTATGCTGTAAACAGTTAAAACAAACATATATAAATTGCATTCACTTCAAATGCAAGTCATTTTGCAATTTACTTGACAATTGTTGGATCTATGTTACTCTCTCCATAACCTTATGCACAGGTGGTTTTTTCCTTTGGCCTCATTTTGGTGTCATCAAGCTGTTGTCTAATCTATAAGTCAATCACCTGTGACACCTTTTAAACTTTGAATGAAACTCATAGTAAAAAGGGTTGGGTTTGTCATAAGAGGTGGAGTCAAAAACTTAGATTTTTTCAGCTTGAACATTTTTGACAAAAATTTACACTATACAGAGGCAAAGTCTCAAGCGATGAAAAACTCAATCCATTATGATAAATTAGGCCGAATCTTGTTATATACACAGCCAAATTTCTGTTTCTCATCTTCAACCGGTTTTTGAGAAAAATCCATAAAACTGAGTGTAATCCATTTCTGATTATACTTTAATGTTTGGTATGTGACTCTACCATGATGAGTTACAGATTAAGTTTATGTCTCGTTTCCATCTGCTAATTTTTCTGAGAGTTATAGCCCTTTGAACTTTGAAAATTCACTGAAATTTCATTTTTCCGCTCTTTTTTTCTAAAGGCTTTTAGATAATGAACTGATTTTTGGTATATGAGTCTACCATGATGAGTTACAGATCAAGTTTACGTTTCGTTTCCATCTGCTAATTTTTACTGGAGTTATGGCCCTTTGAACTTTGAAAATTCACAGAAATTTTAGTTTTCTGCACTTTTTTTCTAAATGCTTTTAGATAATGTTTCGTTTCATTCCACTAGTTTTTATGGGAGTTATGGCCCTTTGAACTTTGAAAATTCAATGAAATTTCAGTTTTTTGCACTTTTTTCTACATGCTTGCAGATAATGAATTTTTGAGAACTCCATTGCTGGTTTTTGATTTTACTATGATCAAGTCTTGCTTTCATCTTGAACAACACGTATAATTTATAACTATAAATCTTTGTACCATATAATAATGTACATTTTACCTAAAACTTTGGGATTAGTGAAATATGCGACCGGTAGGGGACTATGTATTGTTTTGCAATACTCTCAGAATGCTTGTTTTAGTTTATATTGGTGTCAAGATCGTATTATTCTGTTGTTCCAGTTTTACTTTAAGGTGCTGACTAGAACTGACTTCAACTACAATGACTGCACTCATCAAAAATCTAACTTGGACATAACTGATGAGGAAACTGTACATGTTGTGCAATGAGATGGACCGCTGTCCCAAAAAGTTGTGATGAAACATTCATGTTGAATTTAGCAGCTGACTGCAGTTGAGATCCACTTAGGTAAGGTCTGAATTGAATCCTTGAAAACCTCCAGGGATGGCGACTGGACTACTGATGCTGGCAGGGGATTCCAATAATTTACAGTTCTCGGAATGAATATAAAAATTTTAACTAGGGTAAAATCAACATTACCTTCTTCAATATCCCAGACTTGGTTCTCGAAAAAAGTTGGTATAGGTGAATAAATGCCAATTTCCACTCCACCATCCATAGAAGTGACCATTTCAATATAAATCTTAAAGCAACATCTTTCTAGTATATCATCCCAGAATGTTCCATTTTAATTTAGGTGAATAATGAATAATCTTGACTAGGGTAAAAAAAAACTCCAACCCACCATTCTAAAATTAACCGTCTCGATATAAGTGAAAAAGCATTTTCAACTCTCCAGGGCTGAGGCTCTTTATGCAGTGAAACTTAAAGGGGCTGTGCTAAAATTAACATTATTTCGGTACAAGCCTGTCAAGTTTTAATCATATCATTTGTTACTTGCAATGGTCTGTGCTTAAGAAAATTCTCATCATGGTACTATATGCATGTGAATGTTGAAGGTGTAAGAGGACCTTACCCTCATACCACTGTATTCATATCGGGTTGTGCGTTAAAGGTGCTGCCTCACAGAGTCAGCACGCCACAGACAAGCATTCCACTCCCAATTAATATTCTATAACCAGTCGATAGTCTATCCTCTAAGCCAAATGTGGCTTGCAAAATGAGGAAGCAGTAACTCAAATTTTTAAGTATTGTCATGTATAACAGAAGTCAGGTTGGAACCAAAAACCTTCCAGGAGGATGCTATACCATTGAGCAACCAAGGCGGTCACAAACAGAATAGATTGTTGACCAAGGGGTATTGCAAGCCTAGGCTTATCAGGGCCTTCGGCAAAAAGTTTTATGACCATCATCACTGTATTGTTGACAAGTTTGATGTCTCTGTGTCCAATATTGACCTGTGGATGTTAGTTCCTTGTTTCCTTCACTTAGTATTGATTACACACGTGTTTTAGTTCCATGTTCCCTTCACTTAATATTGATTACACACGTGGCCGGTGTAGCTTGCTAACAGAAGGTGCTTACCCTTCCAGAAAACTCGGTCTCACTTCCTTACCGTCTATTTCAACACGTATTCGTTGAAGTTTTAATATAGTTTTATACACATGTTCGACCGTGTTGCCCGCGGAAAATCCTGGATGTGTTGTACAACGAAGTGTTGAAAGGTTTGTAAAGCTTTAATGTCCGTCACTTTCAAATTATACCACGACTATGAACCGTCATACAGGGCTGACAGAATCACTACTTTTTACATAAGTTACGCAATATTACATTTTTAACACTAGTTATTCCAAAGTAAGCTTTACTACCTCTCTGTTTTATGATTGCTGCGGGGAAAACACATTCTGAACTATGCCTAAGTGATTGTATACGTTATTAAGAGGCAATGGTGGTGGGGTGGTTACTAAGCAACCAAAAATAATCAAGTTAGATGGTATAAGTTCAGAATTAAGATCGTCTGTATATGCAAGAGAAAGACATGTAGAGAGATTTTGATATAGATAAAGCGAGCCATACCTTATTAGCACACAAACTTCACTATTATGGTATAAGAGGCAATATAAACACCTGGATACAAAATTTCGTGCTTAATAGAAAACAGGCTGTAGTTGTAGAAGGTGAGAAATCTAGTTACGTCCCAGTTGAATCTGGCGAACCACAAAGATCAGTGTTAGGTCCTAGCCTTTTTTTTATTTTACATAAATGACATGCCATCTGGTCTGGGTTCAACTGTTCGCCTGTTTGCTGACGACACGTGCACTATAGCATATTTAGCAGTTAAATCAAATCACGATGCCTTAACACTCCAAAGTGATCTAAACAATCTTGGTGATTGGGAATTAAAATGGAAAATGGCTTTCCATCCTGATAAATGTAACGTTTTATCAATCACACGTAACAAATCAATCATCAAACACAAGTATACTCTTCACGATCATACTTTAGAACATGTAACAACAGCAAAATAGTTTGGGGTCACATTAACATCTGATCTAAAATGGGGAAAGCACATAGCTAATATTACCACCAAAGTTACAAACACCTTAAATTTCCTCAAGAGGAATCTCAATATAAATTCAACATCCATTAAAGAGCGGGCATATAAATCCTTAATAAGACCACAAGCTAAGTTGAATATGCCTGCTCTGTCTGGGATCCTCATCTAAAACAAGTAGAAATGACCCAAAGAAGATCAGCAAAATATGTACTAAATAAATATAGGTCTACATCTAGCGTCAGTGATATGATACAGTATCTTGGCTGGAAGTCCCTTCAAACCAGGCGTACTGACGCTAGACTATGTATGCTCTATAAAATTAGGTATCAGCTAGTGGCTGTCCGCAAGCAGGACTTACTCAGTCCAGCTAACAGGAAAACACGACATCATAATTCAGAAGGATTCCTTCTTCCATCTTCAAAAACAACTTATCGAAAGGAATCCTTTTTTCCTAAGACCATTGGTGACTGGAACAGTCTACCTGATAGCATTGTAAAGTGTAACAGCTTGGATTCATTTAAATCCTTACTGCAATGCTATCGCAATACAGACTCCATTCATTAAATGCATCATTTTTATGTTATAAAAAATATAAAAATATATATATTTATGTATATCTATGTAATTGTTTGTGCACTCTCTTGTCCGTATTATATGTACATCCTCTAACGACAAAAACTTCAATTTGTTGAAGGTGGTCGTAATTGGTAGAAGTAGAAGGTACAATGTATATTATATAGTATCATGCCAGCTGGGCTACACTTTTTATACCACTTCGTATTACAGGACGTAGCTAGGTTGTATCACTACAGCCCGACGATATAACCTGTAAGTAAACAGTATTACTCATTCTTGTGTTTATCCCATAAATCTGTGTAAATTGCTCGACTAAGTCTACTAATAACATAACAATAACTAATAATATTCATTTTTAATTTTGATTACACACATAGCGGCTGTACAGAATCATGCCATATAAAGTAGGGGATATTGAGTCAAAATGGCGGCGTATTCACATTTGAAAGCGAAAGTAGAATTTTTATGTTGTAATTTATATATATGAATTAAATAAAATCTATTAAAATTTATACATACAGTATCAATATATCTTTAGATATCATCATTTGACCTGGATTACATACTAGCTGTAAATAGATTTGTACTTCAGATTCGGGAATATAAAAAGCTGACTCAGATACGCTGAATCTCCTTGATATGTCTTCAGCTTTCTCTTTATCAATAAGCCTAGATTTTAAGCAGTGGCGGATTTAGGGGAGGGGTTGCGGGGGTTGCAACCCCCCCCCCCTTTAAAAAATTTAAAGAGAGAGAGAGTGAGATATTAACTGATTAAAATTATTTTCTTGGCCCCCATCGGGGCTCTGCCCTAGACCCATCGTCTCTGGAAGCTCGCGCCTTCGGCGCTCGCATCTAGCATTGATATAATTTTCGCCCCTCCCTTTAAAAAATCCTGTATAGATCTCAACCCCCCTTTCAAAAAATCCTAGATAGTTCTCAACCCCCCCTTTCAAAAAATCCTGTATCCGCCCCTGTTAAGTAGTGTTAAAGTCTGGTGACTCGGCAGTCTAGCTCGTGTGATTTATTCTGTTAACACTCATAAAATTTGCGTAATTCTCGCACGGTGCACTGGTGCTTTATCGTCTTGAGAAGAGTATTCGCCGGTCGGAAATTGAGAACTCATGATCAGTATAACTGGCCAAAGTTCCCTGGTATAATACCGTGAACTTTGAGTACCGACACCATTTGAACAAATGCAACCCCAGATCGTAACCTCGTATGTTTCTATTTAAAACAGTCAAATTAATTTTTTGTGATATTTTTTTTTTTTTAGTGTCACTGTAATTTTGTGATATGTATCTATTTCAGTATCACATTAGTTTTTTGTGATATGTTTGTTTTTCATTGTCGCTGTAATTTTTGTGATGTGTTTGATATTTCAGTGTCGCATTAATTTTTTGTGCTATGTTTGTTTTTCAGTTTTACTGTAATTTTGTGACATGTACATGATCTATTTCAGTGTCGCATTAATTGTTTGTGACATGTTTGATTTTCAGTGTCGCTGTAATTTTTTATTATATCTTTGTTTCTTCAGTTTCGCTGTAATTTTTGTGATATATCTTTTTTTCAGTTTTGCTGTAATTTTTGTGATATATTTTTTTCTCAGTTTTGCTGTAATTTTTGTGATATATCTTTTTTTGTTTTTCAGTTTCGTCGTAATTTTTTGTGATATTTTTAATTTTCAGTGTCACTGTAATTTTTGTGATATGTTTGTTTTTCAGATGGGCGGATCAATTAGCTGGTTGCCTAGGATATTTGGAGGTCACAGGTATGTGACATTATACAACTTCCATGTTATATGTTGTGATTTGTTTGTTTTTCAGTGTCACTTTTGATATATATTGAAGATATGAGCTCTAATATATCTGATGGACAGCAGGGTCATCTGGATGCACAGGGTCAGGGCCCGTCCACTAGTATTCAAGGTACACAAAGCGCACCAATGGCACATCAATCAGGGTATGTGACATTATAAAACTTTGTGTAAAATATAATAATTTAATTCAAATTTGTTTATACAACAAAACACAATACAAAACAATGGGGACTACATGACCATTTTTAATACCCCAATAAGAATTCAGGTTAGCCCCGCCCATTTTCGGAACTGTACCACGTGCGGAACGGAACTTTTTTTATATTTTGTTTACATATTTAATACACACCAAAACCGTTACTGGAGATCTCGCAAACATAATGTTTATTCCATATTTGTTGTTGTTACAATTGTGGCAATTTGGCTTAGAAAATATAGAAGCTACATCAGACAAACAGATGTATGACATTTATGTTGTCCTGTATAACGACACTTTAAGTATTTTAGCAAAGTTAAATCAGATGCGTGCTCATCTCATTGGTTGTCCGGTACAATACTAAGCCTGTGAAATCATATAAGTTTTTGTTGCATGTCGAATATATCAAAATGTACTGGTAGCAGTACAACATACTCATCTTACTATCTTTGACTAACACTTATCCAACCTCTTAATGATGCCGGCATGGAACTTCGTCACAATATGTTCATGAGTGGCCATCGGAATTAGTTCTGTAAGAAGCTATGTATACAACCGGTACTGCTCACTCAAGAAATATGCAAGATACGTTGTCAGGCTCAATCTAACTGAAGAAATCGCCCCTCGGTTGTTTCCGAGTAAGCCATTCGCTCTCTTTCTCTCTCTCTCTCTCTCACACACACACACATACACGCGCGCGCGCTTCTACAGACTTTCTGATCAAATATCACTTTCAGTGTTTGCATTATGCCATCCGTATTAATATCTAATTCATCATTCCATCACGACACATTTTTGAATTTAAAAATTATAAAGTCCATGGCGCAGACACGATGTTCTCACTACAATAACGACGATAAGACACTGATCACGCGTCCTCTTTTCATTGATTGGCTGTTCAACTTCATTTATAACGTAATTGACGTTAATTATCAAATATTCTTCTGCGTTATCAACTTGCATTGAATGTTTTAAAGTTTTTCTTCACTTTTTAAATGTTATTATTCCTTGAATAGATACCTTAATAAAATTAAAAGGAATAACTCTGATATTATGTTTGATTAATATATAAAAACGATTTGCACACTTTACATTTTAATGCACACTTTGAAATATTCGTATATGCATTCACACTCTATAAGTTGACACTAAATGTATTTAGTTCAAACTTATGTACAGCTGCATCCGAATAATTTGAAGCCATTTGTTCTGGTTAACGGGATAAACAAGATTTTGGAAGTGGCAATTCTCATAAAATTGCGAAGTAATAAATGATAGGATTGCCACTTTCAAAATCTTGTTTATATCCTCGAAATCCACAATAAATTTATTTTTGTTCTTATATTTACAATATTAATCGTTGGCATTTCTGGTTAGGATTTGCAAAAGGAGCAATTATTTAATATTAAAAATACTGGTTTTAATTTTTTATCCGCTGGTTTTGTCAGTAAATGGAACAGCGCCATTCTTCCTTTCATAGCATTTAACCCCAACTGCTTTGACGTCATTTCATCACTTCAACGCATTTAGCCCCGCCTTCTGTGACGTCACAATGAAAAACCCAAACCAAAATCAGATTTGATGAAAGGTTGACAGATGATTTTAATTTACTGAAATGTAAACATTATTCTTGTCAATAAGTTTATGTAGAAAAAAAATCAGCGATTGTAAAAATATAAGTAAATATCGATAAAAACTGCAAATCAGTTTTTTATTTATTCAAATAATATAATTTGTTTTTCAATGATCATGTAAATGTTTAAAAATTGATAACATATGGGTTCTTGGACTAAGATTTGTATTATAATATGTAGTGACATCTTTTTTCCAATGATGATTTTAATCTCTGTATCCAATATTACACGTACCATAGTTCCATGTTCCTTAGATAACTTTGTACAACGAAGTAGACTGCTTGCAAATAAATTGTTGACTCAGGGATATTGCAAGCCTAGGCTTATCAAGGCCCTCCAAACGTTTTATGGCCGTCATCACAGTATTGTTGATAAGTTTGATGTCTCTGTGTCCAGGATTGCCCTGGATATATTTGACGTCGCATATTTCCATGTACCTTTTGCCACACAATTTTGATTACACACATGGCGGGTGTAGCTAGCTAAACAATAGGTGCTAACCCTTCCGGAGCACCCGGCCTCACTTCCCTGGTAGAAGTTCACGTGTCTAACCTAACTTGTCAGTTCCAAAGGTTTTACTTTGCTTCTGGATTGTGATTCGGACATAAATAGTATGTTTGTTTTTTATTTTAAACTTGGTGAGTGTAGCTAGCTAAAAAGGAGGTGCATCCGACCTCACTAACCTGGTGGAAGTTCACATGTTAAACATAATTAGCTCTGCTAACGTTTTTACTTTACAAAGGCACAAAAATGATCACTTTATTTGTCAATTATAGGTTTAAGGCATTCTAAGAATGAAAATTATATATCATAGACGCCATGGTTATACGGTTTTCTTTAAATTGACAAGTGTCCTACTTTTGAAATAAAAATATATATTGTAGACACAATCAAAGGACACCTTTGCTAAGTCAGTTCAATTTTACAGTCAAACCTGTGTATAAAGGACAACCAAGGGAACCATTGAGATCGACATTTTTTGCATGTGGTCCTTACATGGATGTTGAAATGACATGAAATAACATTTTACTGGCTTTCAAAAGCAGGTGGTGCCTTTATAGATCTAGAGGTGAACTTTAAGACAAGCTCGACTGTTTATCGCAGTAATTTCTTTCAAAGTCATTACTTTTCTGTCGTTTTTTCATTCAGATCAGTCGATATGACCTATGAGGAGTTTATATCTGCAGAATACAACATGAAACATAAAAAGATCGGTAGAGCCATGGTTATCAACAATAAAAACTTTCGGATGAAGGACACTTCAAATCCAGAAAGGCAGAGGAAAACCCGTAAACATACAGATCAGGACAGAGATGCTATAGTAAAAGTTCTTAAAGACCTTGGTTTTGATGGTATATACTACAAAATTCGGGGAACCAAACAACCTGATCCAAGAATGGTATTTGAAAATGTACACAAACAAGATCTTCTAAACTACCTTAGCGATGGTAATAATAATAAGTCAACCCTGTGTATAAAGGCCACCTTCCAAAAAAAAGTTAAAGTGAACTTTATCGGCATGTGTCCTCTATATAGAGTGTCAAAATAACATTAATAAAAAAACAATTTGGATAAAATGTTATTGGTCTTTAAAACCAGATGTCCCGTATATAGAGGTAGCCTTTAAACCAAATTCTACTACTGTAAACGTATTGAATTTTGCGTGTATTCATTTTCGCGGTAATTGAGGCATATCCGCGTAGATAAATTTTTGCGATTTTCAAATATGCAGTATAACACAATAGGTGCTTACCCTTTCGGAGCACCTGGCCTCACTTCCCTGATGGTAGTTCACGTGTCTAACCTAACTTGTCAGTTCTAAAGTTTTAACTTTGCTTCTGGATTATGATTCGGATATGGATTAGTATGTTTGTTTTTGACAATAATAATTGAATAATTTTTCGCGCAGAACAAACGACTGCGAATTCAGCGAAAATTAATACACAGCGAAAATAAATCCGTTTACAGTTTATTTAATTCATATTTCGGTCTTCCGACATAACGATTATGCCAGCTTATCGTTGCTGTTGGACTGAGCATCCCCATGGATATAGGTAAAGCTCAGGAGACAATACAAAGTATTGTTAGATAAACATTGTTCTTAACTTTATCCGATGTTCAAATTTCTCTGGTGCCCCAAGGACATCATAAACTCACTTGGCTATAATTGTGTATTATTGTCAGAAATATACTATTGTCTAAATTTGCAGCTAGTTAAAATTTGAAATTCCTCAAAAACTAATGTATACTCCCTAATGTAAAGTATTTCCTTAGCTAACTTTAGTTCAATATATTTCCGCTGTCTTTTCAACATCTTGAAAGCAAACATCTTGAAAGCAAGTTTGGTTTTATAAATTTGGTCCAAGCACTACTGCTGGAATTATATTTCGAAACAATAATATGTGCATCTACAAGGAAAGTGTGTTCGGTTGTTTAGTTTAGGTAAGCACCCCCAGTTTTGTGCATGTATTATTAAAATATAATATATTCTGTTATAGGTAGCCTTACCTTAACTCACCTATCCTCTTCGTGTCCGCTGTCAGATACATCGTCTTCATCTTTGTCCGTCTTTGTCTGCCATCCTTGCTGACGTCCAACTGCTCCAGCCCTTGTCCGTCCTTGTCTGCCATCCTTGCTGACGTCCAACTGCTCCAGCCCTTGTCCGTCCTTGTCTGCCATCCTTGCTGACGTCCAACTGCTCCAGCCCTTGTCCGTCCTAGTCTGCCATTCTTGCTGACGCCCAACTACTCCAGCCCTTGTCCGTCCTTGTCTGCCATCCTTGCCGATGCCCAACTGCTTCAGCCTAGTTGTGGTGTTTCTTGTTCGGTAGTCCTCCTCCATGTTGTCTTTGGTCAGATGACTTTTCTCTTTTCTTCTGAATGTCACGCCATTGCTGTTGTACACATTCTAGTGTTGTCCATTCTTAGTACGTGACCAATTCATTGTCATTTGTTATATGTAAAATATAATATGTTTGTTATAATTTTAGCTGGAGATGACACAATTAATGATTACAGAGATATGGATTGTTTTATTTGTGTTATTTTGTCATATGGTGACCCAGGTGTTGTTTACTGTCCCGGTAAGGAGGGCACGGACAAAGATGATCCAGTGGAATTGAAAAAAATAATGGAACCACTTAAAGGAAACAGATGTAAAACGTTACTTTTGCAGCCAAAAATATTTTTTATACAGGTACGAGAAATATATTACGACTATGGTGCATTTTTTCACACAATTAATACTCTATGGTATAGCTTTTTCTCACTACGGAAACTTTCTACTACAACACAAGTTGCTTACAAATAAATTGTTGACAATACTTTGATGACGGACCTTGATAACCACAGGCTCATCAAAGTATTGTTGATAAGTATAATGCCTCTGTATCTATATACATAGATATATTTGACATCCCTTTGCTCGATGTTCCTTTCACTTAATTTCTATTACTCGTGTGGCAGATCAAAGCCTGAATTGTTTGGAAGAAGTTTAACCTAATTTTCCAGTTTCTACTATGCTTTGGAATCTTGATATGATTTGTTTTAGTTAAACTGTGTATGTGGATATATATCATGTGCTGTCTGTCGGAAGCCAAATACCCCTCCCCCCCCCCCACCCAAACATTTATTGTTTCCTGTGACCTTGGCCTTTCTTATATGACCTTGGTTCAAGACATGACCCATCTTCGGACCATGAAAATGATTCATTTGAGGTTTCATGATAGTCGTCCTTAGAATCTATGAAATATGGCCGGGACACAATTTTCAAAGATACATCTTCCGCGACCTTGACCTTTCCCATATAACCTTGGTTAAAGGTCATGACACGCCTTTTGACCATGAAGGTTATTCATGTGAAATATTATAACAGTCGTCCGAAGCAGATATGAGATATGATCCGGTCATGATTTCACATTTACGGACAGATGAACTGACAGACGGACGTACAGAAATACACGGTGATCCCTATTCACCCCTTGGCGGGGGTATAATGATTAGATTGTCTGATACATGGATTGGTTTGTTTGATATCAGGTCTTCGCGGTGTTTTAGTGACAAAGGTATTATAGACTCTCAAGGTGATTTTTGGCGTTTCAGTGATTAATTTATTAACACTTGGAAATTATGTTTAGGGTGTCTTAGCGCCAAAGACATAAATTTAAACGCAAATCACCACTTCGAAATATCAGTACATTTATTTAACATTCTCAATGTCTACAAAAAAACAAACAAAACTGTGAACTAGCCTGCTGTTGAATAAACCAATTTAAAAAAAAGTAATAATCAAGGACAACATAATTGACCGCGCAATATTCAGTTTTCCCAATGTAAAGCTGTGGTATTCATATTGACTATGGACGGTATTTTCAAACAGTTCCATCGTTGAATAATCTTGTCTGACACTGTTTTGCCAATTTACCACACCATGAACGCATAAAGTGCCAAGTTTCAAGATCACTCAGGTTTGCACCAACCTTGTATGACATTTCAGAAGGCGGCCATTAGGCCTACTATAAATACACAAAATACAGAACAATAAACAATTATTTTTCCTAGATACATATAGTTCAAACTTCGCATGTCAATCAATATAATGGATGTCTAGCCAATTGTTATGGATAACATATTGATTTTCCTTAACTCTTTTCATCGCCTCGATTTAGCAGAATATAATTGACTCAGAAAATGCAATAAAAAACAAACGTAGCAACTCGTGTCCAATTCACAATCCAAAGCAAAGTAAGAACTGGCAAATTAGGTTAACGTTAAGGTTAAACACGTGGAGTTCCACACAAGGGAAGTGAAATCGGCTACTCCGGAAAGGTAAGCGCTTCCTGTTGAGCTAGATACACCCGCCATTACACTGGATGTTAAATTCAGCTGACTTTGAAAATGTTCTGAAACCGCTCGGCCAAAGGTTGGATTTGGAAGTTTTTAGGAAGAGTAGATTAAAGTGTGTTCAAGATGCCAGTGTTAAATGATCATGGCTATCTTATTCAATTTTTAAATACAACAAATAAATGCCTGGCTATTAGTGTAGCTTACAAGTATTTTATTATTACAGACAAACATTCAGTTGTGTGAAATCAAGCGTTTAAAACCATCAGATGTGTCGTATAAAATGTTATTTGAGCCCGTCCAAGTAGAAACGTCCCTTATGGCCAAATTTTGTCATTTTAAGATTTTGTTAGATTTTAACAGAACATCTCATGACCTTTCTAATGATATATGGCATTCCCTACTTTACAAGCGTAAAATATATGTATTTCGATAAATAAAAAGGGATGTTTGTTGCCATTTTACATTTTTTGCCGCCATAACGTCATGATAACGCCACGTTTGAACAATGTGCCTAATTTCAGCGTTTTGTGATAAAAAGTGATTTATAAAAATTGCAAACGTGTACTGGGTTATTCATTCCTACGGCTCTTGTAACGTTTCTTATATAATCCATGCTTTATGTCAATAAGCGTCTATTGATCAAGCAAAAACATCGGTATATTTGTCAAAGAGACTGCAAGGTAACAACCCAGTTTGTCACGAGTTGAGCGACTTTTTTTCCTGCGCATTCTTATTAGGAATGTAAAAAAACATTGGAAGTGAAAACTTAGTATTACCAGATAACAGTACGAAAAAAATAAGATGACGACATTGATTAATTGAATGGGGTTTTACGTCTCAGTCAAGAATATTTCAATTATATCGAGAAGTCACCAGCTTTTTGTGAAATGGCAGAATTTTTTCTTTGCAGTGCGCTCAGGAAAATGTGTAGGGAGGGTCTTCCGTGACATAGGGCGTCGAATTTTCTTATCTCTTCCGAAGAACCTTTTGATTTTCATTTTAAAAGGCCGAGTGCTTGGCGAAACAGCCATTGCCTATGATAAAGCCTTGTCAGAGCCTGCTGGGGTTCGAATCCACGACCTCCCGCAATCGGAACGATATTGAGAAATGATTGTATGTGAAAAACAAAGGATGAGAGCCAAGAGTCTAGGGGCCGGTTGTCTTGATACCGACTTACGGATTGTGACGTTTTTTATTGCCTGCGCTCTTGATTGAATCCCACTGAGGCAGGTTTTAGTTCGAAAAAGATTTTGTTATTTTGCATTACTGAAGATTCACCAACACCACCCGTGACTTCTTACAAATTTTGTTTTTAGGGTTGTCCATATAAAGAAACGGATAAAGCAGATGACGGTGCTGAAGCGCCGCCAGTAACGCCAGTAACGACAAAAAGAATCCCTGTAGAAGCTGACTTTCTTACGCAATCATGTAATTTACCTGGTATGTATGGCCTACGCAATACTCGACCTCTTGAAAATTTGGTTTTACAATTTTGGTCCAAGCACTTCTTATGAGGAAATGTAGTCTAAAATGGCCATCTATAGCTGTAAAATGTACACTGGTATACAGCTCATTCTACAAAGAAACGCCTCCTCCTAATTTTCATAAAGAAACGTCACTCCATATACAATAATAGTAAGAACAAAAGTGCAAACTCCAAAAAATTTATTTTGTTTAGAAATGATTTACTTAGAATTAGTGGCATTGCTTCGTATCAGCAGAAGCTAATTTGCAGCTAATATTTCGTAGATTGAAGCACCTTTTGCCTGAATAATAGGTCTAGCATGATGAGGTAGAATGCGATACAATTTTTGAGATGCTGATTTTTAGATCTTATATCAGACTAACAGACTGAGTTTATCAGGGTAAATTCTTAAACAAGTTCGTGTGTTGTTACTGGCGTTTCCGATTTGACAGCGTAACTGCCTTCTTGATCTTATACTAGTGCTTTTTAACAAACTACCAAGAGTCTCTTGACGGACTATTGCGGATTATATATGGGCAATACATAAGTTTTTTGTCAGCATTGGCTTGTTTTTTCATCCCCTCGCAAACAAAGTTTGGAGGGGATATAGGATTTGGCCCGTATGTACTTTACTCTTTCATTGTCAAAGCTATGACAACTTTATTTCTCAGAAGAATTTCATGAAACCTGACAGAAGGGTTTTTCAAGTTAAATTAGGCAAGTTCGTATATTGTATCTGGCGAATCCGTAATTGTCTTTTAATCTTTACATAAAACTGTTAGTCATACAAAATATAAAATATGATTTCCGTATACTGGTATTACACAAGGCTCCATTGCGAGGGAATTAGTATCACTTGTAATATTGTGTTTTAATTTATTTCTAGCTTACTTTGGATGGAGAACAGATGACAAAAAGAGTTGGTATATCAATGCACTTTGTGATGCCCTTAAGAAGTATTGTATAGAGACAATGAAAACAAGTTCGCAAAATCGATCTCTGCATTTGTTGACGGTTTTGACCAGAGTGAATCAATCAGTGGTGGGACTTATGGGTGATATAATTCCAGATCGTACCTCTCAAATCCCTCTGGTAACATCTTTACTCACCAAGCACTTATATTTTTATCGTAAAGAACGTAAGTATTCATATAGCGGGGCATTTCAGCAGGGTGATAATTTTGGCGTATTTTGAGGTTTGTTTTCAATCGCCAAAATAAAAATCTCCATACACTGAAATTTTTTTATTAATATTGTGTCGTAGAAGCGAGTGATTTCCATTTGTGATTAAGCATGAAATAAAGATATAAGTGGATATTAATGATCATTATAATTTATTAGTTTTTCTTTTGTGTCTTCACACAGGTGGTGCTGTTACAATGTCCAACCACATTTTAGATCGTCACAACTAAACGCCTGGCCAACTTAACAACTGGCCATTTTTACTTAAATTTAAAAAAAATTAAGAATCCAACATAACCTGCCATACTTTAGCTGCAAAAATAATTATCTATAGTTGTATAGGCAAACAATTTTGACATGTCCGATTGACCCTTAATTCAAATATTTGTAAGCCTTTCCGGTTCGGGCAAATTTGGTAAAGTTTACAGGTCATGCTAGTACGTAAGTTTGGAACTGCATATGTGATTGTATCAAGTAGAAATCGGTCAAAATCTCCACGTCAACATTTTCAGTATTGTGACGTAACAGTTTGAAGAACGACGTCATCATTATACCGCGATCATTGTGTGAAAACAGGTACATGTGCACATTTTTTAACAACACAGCAAGATGGAGAAAGATATTTTTATACCACAAGCAAATTAATACTACATTTATACTGCATGTGATTGAAAAATTATACTAGACATAAGGCCCCTATATTGTTAGAATTTTCGATACTTTTTGTAAATTCAAGTAGTTTTGCGTGCATTTACAATCAAGTGATACGTAAATAGCTAGATATATAAAAAATGAATTTTTATATATTTAAAGAAAAAAAATGTTTTTGTGACAATTTGAGATTTTAACCAATTTCTACTTGATACAATCACATATATTATTTTAGCTGCAACAAAGCAAATAGACTTAGGCATCAAATTGTAGGACATGACATAATTTAATAGCATGTTTTGAAGGTCAAATAATGTCACCGTGACACGTGAACTGGGGTCGAAGGTCAACATTTTACAAAGAAAAAAGAGCAAATTTGAAATGAAGAACGGCAAACGGTTAAGGACGAGTCGATTTAAGAATGACATACTTGTCAACAATATTTAGGTACGAAATATTATTCTTATGTAAATTTGCAATTATTTACAACTGTTGTTAATATCGATTTTGTTATTTTATTATAGAGACCGAGAATCAGACGAGTGTGCAGTGAGACAGACTAGATGAAACCTCATAGAACAATCTTCAACAAAGTTAAATTGTTTACGTGCAATATTCTTTCATCATCATCTTATATAAGGAACTGATAAAAAGTCACAAAGAATTAATATAATATTTTCCTGCTATGCCAGGTTAAAATCTAGTAAACTATAATCTGTCAGGATGCACAGTTCCAATGTGTTAAATATAGTAAAGATCGGAGATCCGGAATTTTCAAATAGTTTTGAAGCTTTGCTCTTTCTTTTATCTGTCCAGACTTTCTGAAAATTTGTGGTTTCTTGACAGTAACAATAAACCATTCATGTAAAGTATTTTGATGAGAAATGTAACGTTGTCTTGGACTATAGTCATTAAAAGCATGTCATATAAAACCACATTTACTGGGACCTTTAATGAAGCCCAACCGCCGCAAACGTCAGGAGAAATGATACTCATAAACAACATCAAGCTTCATAGTCATTGGTGCTGGAGTTTTTGTTCATTGCAGTTTTTGTATGTTTTTATATTAGTCCTAGAAATTACAGTAGAATTTCGATAACTCAAAGTGCACGGGACTTCGATTACGACTTCGAGTTATCAGGGTGTTCGAGTTTTCGAAGTTGAAGTATGACGCCACAATGTAGACTCATTTCTATGGGGAAACTTTGGATAGTGTAAAACTGTTTACCGATACATTAGTGTAACATGCATTGCATAAAATAATACATGAATTAAAATCAATTTTTAATTATGCTTTTATAAGGACTGATGGTAATGATAAACCCACAAAATAAGTATTAACAATACATGATCATAATGCATTCAAAGAACTGAATCGGATAAACATATTTATGAACATTGTATGTAATAGTCATAGTAAAGCATGCACAAAAGAAACCACACATTTACAGAAATTATGAAAATAGCGTGCCTACCACGCGTCAGTCATTGAAATTCAGCTTGGATAAATTTGCGGCACAAAACTCAGCTTCTACTATGGGAGTACACGGTTACACTTCATCATTCATTACGGCCTAAGAGTACTAATTCTTTTATTTAATGCTAATTAATACAGTTGAAGAACCTTTAATCTGTAAAATATTCCTCTTATTAATCAAACGATATTTTAGCCTATAGCTAATGGCTGATTAATTTCTTTGGTTTCACAGATCGTTCTATTGATCACTCATTGTTAAAACATATTTCGGGTTTTGGAAGTTGTTTGTCATACAATTTTTAATTTTGCACCTTACTTGAAGTTATCGGGGGTATTCGAGTTTGAGTTATCGAAGTTGTATTTCTATAGTTTATATAGAAAACTGGTCAGGACAAAATAATGACTTCTAGTTATCCGTAGTATTCGAGATACCGAAACCTTAACTCCTTCCGGGGCGTATTGGTTGGTGTGACACACACTTGTATACTAATATATACATTACTATAATGTTCAAATGTACAATGTGCTTGCAAGACATATATACAAATATAAATCGTCATCATGCTTAAGCATATTAATATATCGTCAGGCATACATCGTTATCGTTTTATTTTAAAGACATTTTCGGGTTTTTTCATTGCGCACCGAATCCGAGCATCCAGGGGAGACTACTCTGTTAACGTTATTGTCTGTGTAAGTGGTGCGACATATGAAATGATGGGATATACTAGCAGTATACGAAGGTCGACTCGTAGCAACTGTAAACATCCGGCTTTCTTTTAATCAGTATTCGGCAATATAAATTGTAAAATTAATTATCAGAATGCCTCTTAGAAGAAGAAGGCTGTTTATTAAAGTATCAGAGAAGAGAAGGCGTGAAGTATTGTTCTGCCCGCATGATTCAAGTAAACAAATCTGGACCAACTGTTACAACGTTGTTCTGCATGAACGTACTTCTCAACCACTTGCTTCGAAAAATGATTAAATGATGTCTATTACAGTAAACATAAACAAATGGGAACCATACAACGGTGAATTGTCCAAATTTCATCACAACGTTGCAGCAACTAGGTTATATCTATCTTGTCTAATCCAAAACGAAAAACGGTACGGCCTATAATTCGAGTATGACTAGCACAGATGCACAAAATGTAAACTAACCATGGTATAGAGTTTTCTCTCTTTGACCATACCACAAATTAATTGAAATTCATCTAAGTTCCAAGAGATATTAGAATGTTGTGATGGTTGAACAAAACTGTTACATTTTGTTCTCTTCATTGGAGTTTTTGAATTCCTATCATGAGATTCGCAGATATTTTTACGATAATAAGGAATCTATTTTAAATATCCAGATTATAAAACATTGATTAATATTGTAAATAATAAGTAAAAATATACTTTTTTTTGTGTATTGTCAAGAATCTGACGCTAATATTTGAATTAACTGATAAGAGAAAATCTTTTGGAAATTTCTTTTAATTATTTCAATGGTAAATTTGAAAAAAATCATGGGGGTAGGGGTATTTTTTATTTTTAAATTCGAAAATACCCTTATGACCTATCAGTTTTTCTTTGTTTTTGTGAAGTACATAGTTTGGTTAAACTTTTGGCAGATTTTTATAAGATTTCCAATGGTAGATTTTTTTCTGTACATGAAAATGTATGAAAATTTTGAGAAAAAGGCTGTAAAATGAGCACTTTCTCCAATGTATTTTTTACCAATTATTTTAATAAATGTGCATTGAACTGCCAACTTTGACATTTTTTAACATGTTAAAAATGGTTATGTTGTATTTTAGGAGTTTATATCATTTTAATGAATTTCTTGAGTTTATTTGAGGTTAATTTTTCAATTTATACCGATGTTTTGGTAAAAATGCAAAATCCTTGAAATAGTGCATATATTGAACGAGAGATGTTAAAAAATTTAATGCAGTGACCTACCATTATTTTTGCATATTTTTGTTTGCATGTTCATATAAAACAAACAGTCAAAAAATTAGCTTGTTTTGAATGGTGGTTCTATTTCATAGCATATGCCTTTAATTTCAGATTGACTTATGATGTTTTAATTCGTAAGAAATAAAACTTCTAATCTAAAGTTATTTTTAGATTACAAATGCAAAATTATTTATTTTGACACTTTTCGAATGATTTCATTGATCAAACCATTCTAGTATACCTGTGTTTCGCTTCATTGCATGAAGGAGTATACACTGAAATTTTGAGACATTTGAAAAAAAAGAAATCCATCCTTGTTTCCAAGTGATGGCAGAGAAATCTCAACCCCCGGGCTGCGATTTTGATGTCTCCACTAGACATTTCCAATTACGAGGGAGACGGACTTCAGAGACCGAGACGAACTTCATTATTTTAGGGGCGAATTCACAAGAATAGAAATGAAATCTAATGCAAATTATGAACATTCAGTTATTGAACTATTACATATAATTTACGTATTGACTAATTAAATCCAATGTCAGATTTATGAACACAGTCTCACTCAAAATCAGTTTGGAAGTGGTGAAGGAAACAGGAGAAAACCTACGGTTTGTACACTGACAACCGTTCTTACGTAAAGTGGTTGTGGCCCAACCTTCAGAAGAAGCACTGTGATCCGTAAACTAACGTTTTAGACCACTTGCCACGGTGGCCCATACAGAAATAATAAAACGAAGTCATTATTCTTGTTCATTCATTTTTATTCGTTTGGTTTTTATTTATTATCTAAAATTACCAAATTATTTCAATATGCCTGTGATGGATTCATTCGTCTGAATCAGAGTCAGAGACTCCAAACATTTTCATAAATTTTGGTATTTTTTTGGTGATAAACTTATAGTAGGCCTGTTGGTTTTTTGTAAGCTAAAGTTGTCATTGAATCTTTCTTGGTAGTTTTAGGTTTTTTCTTTGGTTTGTTATCTCCTGGAGTACCATCGTTATCTTGATTACCGTCGTTAGTTATTTCGCCTTCGTCCTCATCATCGCTTAATTCAAGTGCCAATGGTTTTCTTTTCTGCGATGTATCGTTCAGTTCATTGTTGGGTTCATTAGGTTTTTGGCTGCTTTTTGTCAGGAGTGGTTATTTGGGACATCAAAATGATGCCCAAATGTTTAATTTATTGCCCTCTATTGGATCAAATATGGAATTAGACTTTCCGCAGGATATGGTTATTTTTGACGATAAAATTTTTGCAAATAGATTTCCAGTTCTTACTCAATTTAAGACACAACAGATAAGGGGCTTCCCCTTTCAATGTGCGTCGGAAATACAGGAAACTAAATTGCGTAATTAATACATATCGTGTAAAAGTTGAGCATAAAATACGGGAGATGAAAATATATCAGGCAATAGGTAGTCTGTGGCGTCATCCCCGTTGGTATTTTTCGTCAATCGTAGAAATTTGTGCTTCATTAGCTGTCCGTAGACAGCGACTTTCAGATAATCCCATGTTCTATAAACTGTTTATGAATAAACATATTTTTATCACATATAAATTTTGTTGCATTTTAGCATATCAACTTCTGAGATCGACCCTAAAATAATGAAGTCCGTCGGTCTCTGAAGTCCGTCTCCCTCTTAATTGGAAATGTCTATTACAAGGAAGGTTTAGACTATATTAATGCGGCTTATTATTGTTCTTTTTTCATAATAACCATGTCCTTGAAATTTTTTTCCGAAGTTTTGATTTTCGACTTTTTTCGCCTAAAAACGAAAGATCTAAACATCAGTTTATGGAGTGCCTGAACGAAACTACCGACTGTTAACTTTGGCAGCAGGTAAACTGACAAACAGTCTTACAAACACGACAAGAAAATTAAAATATAGATTGGTTCCACTGAATATAAAATTATTGACTTTGGATGGACACTTGAATGAATAATGCCTACTGTATTTCCATTAATTGAGTGCACATGGTTTTCATTATTTATTTCTTTTAATTGAAAATGTTTCCATTAAATTATCAATACAATGCATTTAAAATGCACTTAACTTACCAATTTATATATTTAATTAAAACATTATTGTTCAGTTCTCCTGTACATAGAGACATTTTTGCGAAAATTTTGGTCAAGTTTATACACCAATTGGGCCGCATTCAAAGTTACATCAGGGCATTTAGGGTCAGGTAGGTCATTCTTGTTCGGGTTTTTTCCAGGAGTGATCATCATGAAGATTCCAATTATGACATAACGGTTATAGTTGTTCCAAGTTAGAAGGTACAGAAGGAATAATTTTGACATGGTCATATTTGTTGTTTTGTTAAAAAAGTTCAAAAATTGCTCTATGTGCAGAATTAAGTTTACTTTTCCATGAATGAAAAATATGTTTCCTATTAGATCAGTATATTTTGTAATAAATTTTGGCATTTTTTGTGAGTTTGTTGAAAAATACGACTTTATTCTTCCATGTGCACTGAATTTGTGGAAATACAGTAGTCTTTTGAATAAAGTAAAACTCCAAAGTTCAAACCATCCAACTTATCCACTTATTTTTAAAACAAGTGGCCCATGAAAACATAAACAATGTTAACTAAGCCTTATAAATAATACCGCACATTAAACCAACAATTCTTGTATGTATATGACCTCCGTAAAATTTATAAAAAGAAAATGATTTTCTATGTATCTTAAATTTTTAAGGGAAATCACCTAAATGGTAGGTCAATAACAATAAAGGTTATTTATGTTTTATTCAGGTAAACATATCGATGACTAACTGCTTATATATGCATGACTGACTATATCTGTAAGTTTATCTGCTAAAGTTTAAGTAAACAAGGAAGTTGCAAGAGATATCTTTATAATTAGGAATTTTTACAATTTATTGTTTGAATGGATTTTATGTGCCACTTAAAAATATTTTTTTTATATCTAGACGTTACCAGATTTGGATGAACTGGCAGAAATTTTGATCTTTGTAGTGTTCTATGAGGTAAGGGCTCTTACAAAAGAATAGTTGCTACCTTTTTTCAAATCTTTGCCAGACCCCGGCCGAGGTTTGGACCCACGACCTCTCACATACGAAGTGAGTATCCTACCAATTTTGTTAATTGCAGTAAATAATTAAATAAAAAAACAAACACACTAATCCGTGTTCAAATTGCAATTCAGAAGCAAAGTAAAACACTTTGAAACTGCCATATAAAACCTGGTGAAAGCAACTTAAAACACTGTCACAAGATTACGAAATATAACAAATATGCATTACAACTAAATAAAGGCAACTAGTCAAATTGTAAACAAACAGTTCAATTGCCCCCATCGCAATAGTGTTGATAATGATGTCACTGTATCCAAATGTATCCTGCCTATATTTGATGTCCTATAGTTCAATATCCCCTATAGCTATCAATTTCCAATCCACGGGTGATAAGTGTAGCTATACATACAGAAGTTACATACCCTTCCGCTTCACCTGGCCTCACTTCCCTAGTCCAAGTGAAAATTCACGCGTTTCACTTAATTTGCCAGTTATCAAAGTTTTTGTTTTACAATTGATATTGCGGTTATAATATGGATAAGTGCGTTTCGATCTAAATTTGATTATCACTTCTCTCATAATTGACTTCATTGGCGAAATATGTGGAAAGTTTAATCTTAACAGCGGATTTTACTATCAAGGAATTAAAAAGTAAAACAATTACTCTCTGTATTCAAACTAATTAAGTTGCTCTCCCGGACATAAATTCTCATTTACAATTGAAAATGACACGCTTAAATAAGAAAAGAAACACAGTCATCAAATTGTATATTTTAATATAAAAGTATATCCATAAATATACTGCCATGGAAACTATATGTAAGTTTAAATATGTATAACATATATCTGTCTTGAAGATAAAATGCAACAATTGTATAGTAAACTTACAAAGGTATTTAATTGATCATTTTGGAATAATGAAATTTTACTTCACCAAAATCTGTTTAATAGTTGTATAAAATATACACCGATACACCGCCGTCCAAAAAATATTATACATGGTTATAACTGACCATATCATAACTTATTGAAAATCATTAAAAACCTAAAGCTGAGTGAACTGATTCAGCTTTCAGCTAAATCATGTTTGTATCTTGAAAAATAATTTTTTCCTCATATTTTTATATTTTCCCAAAATTTAAAAATACAAGTCAAAGAAAATTGTTTTTAAGAAAAAACTCTGTTTCATACTTTTAGATCATTAATTTAAGATGCCATTTTTTCAAATACTACAAAAACGTCATTATTTCAATTCTTGCAAATATCAATAAGTATAGTTATTTTGGATGGCAGTAAATAAGCTACATTTACCTGAAAGTTTCTCGATAGAATTAAACAAAACATCGATTAAAGATGGGGATAAAAAACAGCTTTTAGTCAGACAGAATATTTAAAACCGTCATGTCAGTGTCTATACAATCAAAAACGAACATACTAATCCATGTCCGAATCACAATTCAAAAGCAAAGTAAAAACTTTGGAACTGAGACATTAGGTAAGACACTTGAACTTCCACTATGGAAGTAAGGCCGGGTGCTCCGGAAGGGTAAGCACCTCCTGTTTAGTTAGTTACACCCGCCATGTGTGTAATAAAAATTGTGTGATAGGAACAAGGAACTATGGGATGTCAAATATATCCAGGGCAATCCTGGACACAGACACATCAAACTTATCAACAATACTATGATGACGGCCATAAAACTTTTTGAGGGCCTTGATAAGCCTAGGCTTACAATATCCCCGAGTCTTAATTTGCAAGCAAATAACAGCCTTAGTTGTTAAGTATAGTGACATTGTATCTAAAATTACTAACGACATACTTGACGTTCCATTATTAAAATGTCTCTATCATTCTCAGTTTTTGATCACACATGTAGCGGATCCGGTGTACCTAGGTTAACAGGAGGCGCTTACCCTTCTGGACCATCCGGTCTCACACCTGATGAAAACAGGAGTTGCTTACCCTTCTGGACCATCCGGACTCACACCTGGTAAAACTAGCTTAACAGGAGTTGCTTACCCTTCTGAACCATCTGGTCTCGCACCTAGTGAAAGTTCATGTTTTTTTAAATTTAATTTTTCAAAGTTTTTCTTGTGCTCTGAATTGAGATTTGAACATGGATTGGTATGGTATTTTTTGCTTTTGTTTTAGCTTCATTGTATCCATTTGTCTAAAAGAATGAAAACTGAGATTTTATACGTAACAGATTGATTATTACAAAAGGTAAAGTGGTGATCGAGGTAGAATTTGTATCGTACCACAATTCTGTCAATATTTCATATACTTTGGTAATTTGAACTCTCTGCTACAGACATATTCATACAACATTTGCTAACACACTAGCATCATTATTTAAACTACGAATAACAAGTTACAACAAAATTAAAATATAGATATAAAGCTTAAAATGAGCTTTAATTACGTATTATACCAGTTTTAATTTTACAGCACTAGACGGTCGTTTCGGAATACAATTCCTCATCAGTAGTGCTTGGACCAAAATTATGAAACCAAAATTATTTTGAAGATTTTGAAAGGCTACCGAAAGGACCAAAATATATTTTACCAAATTAAGCTAAGGAAATACTTGGCATGAGGGAGTATACCTTAGTTTTTTTTCAAGATGACACTTAACATTCATAAATATCTGAAAAATCAACAATTTTTTAGATTTCCAATTCGCCAAATTTTAGTTAAGGAAAATATTAGTTAAGAAATGATTTTGAAACTAGGGATAGTACTTTTTTCCTTGTTACCGTTATATTTCTTGTAAATGCAAATCATGCGTTAGACGAAACTAATAATCTATTATTGACCTCTCCTGAGGGAACTGTTCTCCTATAGTGTTATCTGGAAAGGTATAGTGCCCGAGTTGAGATTTATATAAATTTAGTACATCACGCCTTTATTAAAGTTAATTTTTTTAAATTTATACAACATCATTGATTTTCAACTGTAATGAAAAAATAAATAAATATAACACATTAAAACTTTAATTTATCTCAAGATCAGTGTGTTTTCACACATATCTAAAAATAATAAAGTATAGTCCCTCGCGTCAGGGACTATACCTAGGTATAGTCCCATTGCTATGCGTTGTCAAAGACAGATGATTTCTACATAAAATAATATCATGTACTTATTCAATGATTATTCAACAAATTAACATGTGATATACTAACATTCCATAGATAATAGCGTAAAATTATCTTAGTATGACCCAATGTGAACCTAACATCTATAGGATATGTTCTTTTAAAGAACAAATTAACACCGACTACCGTCCAAGTAAAATAATTTGTCAAAAACAAAAAATCTGAAAAACTACGGACAAGAAAAACAAATATCGTACAAAACACCAGGAATACATGTACAAGTACTGTGAAATCGTGAATTTTCATGGTGTCTAAATTTTTGTTGTTGGTCCATAATTAAGCATGTTAGGCATGTTAAGGAAATGATATGTATATCAAGACTACCTTGAGTATTAAGTACCCACAAAATTCACAAATTAAATTTATCTTCCAATAAATGATTTTTCGTAAATCCGCATTAATGTGACGCACACGAAAAAAAGATGATTTCAGAGTAAACCATTTTATGATTAAATATATCCCTCAAATACGAAGGTAATAAATGTCAAAAAGCATCAAAAATGTTAAAATATATGATATATATATACTAGTATGCTATAACATACAAAAAACTTCATTATAAAAGTTTATGATGACATGGTCATATTTGTTCAAAAATTAATTAGCTTAATCATTGGTTAGTTAAAAAATGAAATAAGTAATCATGATTTGATGACATTTTGAATAAACAAATTTAAAAAGGTTCTGCTTGCTTTTGTTTGCTTAAAAGAAGTTGTTACCTTTTCTTCCCAAACAACCGTCCTCACTAACCTGGTGGAAGTTCGCGATTAATTAATTTGCCAGATTTCAAAGTTTTTACTTAGCTTTGAGATTGTGTTTTAGTTTAAACAATATTTTATTTATGTTTCAAGTACAATTTACAAATAAATAATATAAAGAGGATCCCGGAACAAGAGTAAACTCTTATATAAACCGGTTTCCTAGACAATTATAATATTACAATATTTTGCATGTCACAGAAAAAAAAACATATATATTTTTATAACTAAAATTGTGATTGTGTTTTTAACATGGATCGATAGATTTGTTTGACTAAATATGTCAGTTTTCAATTTTTTCAATGATTTGAACATGGACTGATTTGTTTCTTTTATTCAAGTTATCAATCAATTTGTCGAAAATGGTATCTTATATACTATCATCGTGAGAAATGGTCGGGCGCCAAATTATTTATTCTACATGTCGTTTTGAAGAAAGATCAAATTTCAAGACTTGGTTTCCGTATAAATATTATTTTTCATCGTTTCCTTTCCAAATCAGCATAGGTTGCTTGGGTGATGACATTGGTATTACAAACTGTAAAGTTGTATTAAGCGTGTAACAACTAGAAAAGGCACCGATTGCTGATTACCCCATTAAGAAAATCTGCAAATGTATAAAAGTTCTCGTATCAATTTTTTACGAGTCTTTATACACAAGGCGGTAATGTAAGATACCTCTTCACTTGTACTTGCATAGAGGTTTGGGACATGTGATCTAAATTTTTAAAGCCTGTATACTTTAAGGCACCTAAGTATATATTCTTTTTCAATATCTTAGTGTATTTCGAAACAATCTTCTTTCAAACACTGATTGTTTAGCCACCACAGCCACCACCTCCTCCACAACCACCACCGCCACCACAACCACCACCGCCACCACAACCACCGCCGCCACCGCAACCACCACCGCCACCGCAACCACCACATCCTCCGCATCCTCCACAACCGCCGCATCCACCTCCATCACCAATACCGTCACCACCACCGCCTGCATCAGTGTCAATCACACAACCCCCATCGCTATCAACAGCAAATCCAGAGTCAATCTCACCTACAAAACCACCACCACAACCAGCACAAGCATTGCTGCCATATGTATGGTAAATGTAATGGTTTGAGGAGTGTACATCATAAGTCCACAAGCCATTATGAAGGTCATATCTTCTGATGGGACATACTGAACAGATTGCGATCCTCGTTGCTTGCTGACTGCCGGTTTTAGCGTATGTCCCGGTTTCCACTCTGATGGCCTAGGACACACAATACATGTAATAATGACACGGCGAAGACAGTAGCAATATTTTCTGCTATTTCCTATCCGTCTCACTTGAAATATTTATAACACCTGTTTTTAAATCAGCCGTCACATTGTTCAGTTTGAAAGAAAATTGTCCAGCGATATAATTCAAGTTGATCGTCTGCTTTGTCTTACAACCAACTTTATAAAACGTAAACTGTAACCATCCGGGCAGCCAGGACGTCCCTTAACTCCACGTTTCCGGCGTGTCCCTAAAGAAAAAAAACAACTTAAATAAATAACAATGGCTCAGTATAGGCAGACAACTTTGACCTGTCCGTTTGATCTTTAATTTAAATATTCATTATGGACGACTGCATTTATATACATGTATAGGAATCACACAGGTTTATTTTGTATGCATAAAGAGACAACTTATCTTGTGTACACATTATTATCTGAGAACCCTATTACTACCTATGTATAGGTTGGATTTTTCTATATGAATATTCCTAATGAAGGTCAAACAAACAGATCAATATTGTTTGTCTTTATTTCAAGATTACAAGTGTATACAGTATGGTCATAAATATTTTTTCTGCATTCATTAAAAATTAATATTAATTGTAAATGCATTAATTTTAGAGTGTACGCATTTTAGCGCAATTTTTAATTTGGGTACATTTACAGGCGTACATCTCATATAAAACCGTGTGCATTGTGTAATATTTAAATTTCCAATGAGTTTTAATTCAATTAGCTCTACTAAATAATTATACCACTGCGGTAGCTCAGTTTGTAGAGTGCTCGCTCTGCAAGTGGGAGGTTGTGGGTTCGAAAACTTAAAGAAAACTTAAAAGGGGTAGTGACTGTTCTTTCGCCAAGCACTCGGCATTTAACGTGCCAGTCAAGAATATTTCACTTATATCAAGACGTCGCCAGAAATTTTGACAGCGCATTGCGCTATGGCCTTATACAGCAGGGTTCTTTATCATGCCAAGCCCACCGTGACACAGAACCTCATTATATTTTAAGTTCCCATCCGAAAGAACCGTGACTTTCATTTCGTATTGACGAGTGCTTGGCGAAAGAACAGTCACCTCCCACTTTCAAGTCTTGGGTCAGACCCGGTCAGGGCTCGAACCATCGACCTACCACTTACGGAGCGAGCATTCTACCAACTGAGCTACCGCTGTGGTAAATGAAAAAGAAATTTAGAAGCACTATGGAAGCAGTTTGTAGAGTGCTTTCTTCGTATGCGAGTCGGGATCTAATAAAGACCTTGTAAAAGGTAGTGACTGGTTGTTTTTTTCGCCAAGCACCTGGCATTGAAAAAATGAAAATTATGGGGTCCTTCGGAAGACACATTAAAACCCGTTGAGCTGTGTCATGGCAGGGGTGGTATGTTAAAAATCCTTCCCTGCACTTTGATCTGAGCGCAGTGAAATGATAAAAAAATTTGCCACGTCAACTAAAGCTGGTGGCGTCTCGATAAAGGTGAAATATTCTTGTCTGTTGCGTAAAACACCATTAAAACTAATGGATCCTTTAATTGAGAGAAAACGTCCTAATTTGAATCCTATGTGTAACAACTATCATTATTATTTTACCTTTCACTCCTGGCTTGCCTTTCGCAAAGCCTGTCCACTTTCCAATAACAACGCCCCAATCACCTTGGTGATTTTTAATCAAAACAGCTCGTTCCCCTGAAGCAGGATTCAAAGACAGTATTTCTTTTCCATGTTTTATCTAAAAAATAAAATTTGTAGAAAAGATTTTGTTTTAAATAGGAAAACCATTTATATTGAGTAATTACATGTATGCATGATGTCTCTGTATCCAAAGTTACCCTGGATATATTTGATGTGTCTGTATCCAAAGTTACCCTGGATATATTTGATGTCCCATAGTTCCAAGTTTCTTTCATTCTTAATTTTGATGTCACACGTGGCGGGTATGTCTAGCTAGATGAGAGATGCTTATCCTTCAGAAGCACCTCGCCTCACTTTCCAAGAGTAATTTCACGTGTTTGACCTAATTTGCCAACTTCAAATTTTTACTGCCAACTTCAAATTTTCACTATGATCTGAACATGGATTGGTATGTTTGTTTTTACAATCCCAAATATGAACTGGCCCGCCAGAGAAAAGGGAATGTTAATCTCGTTTGAAATCCTTGGATATGACAGTTTTCCTTGCAATTTTATGTCATGGAAAACACGTTGCCTAGAAAACGCCAAGTCATCAATGGTATGTTGATATAAATGGAGTTCGTCACTGTACCATGTGATCAATACCGCTTAACGTTTGTTTGGAATTTTTGAAAACGTTATCGTCGCAAATTCCCGGAATAATGACATTAAAACGGGAAAACGTCTTCTTATGAAAATCCATATCCATTGGAAATAGAATTCCGAATAAACATAAGGAGGTATCACGTGGTACAGCTGTGAACCACATTGATGCGGTTTCTTACCAACTACTGGCCCTAGAAAATCGCAAAATTCACAAAGGTCGCATGACCAAACTGAAAACCATAGAAATTATAAGAGTATGGTGGGGTCAAGCAACGATTAAAAATTGAAAAATTTAAATGAGTAGTTGAAAGAGCAACTTTTCATAGAAAATATAAAAGTATGGCTGGAATAAAGCAACGATTAAAAAGTGAAAAATGAAAGTATTAGCCGAAAGAGCGACTTCATTATCGTCATTGCTTTAAACAAAAATCATATTCATTACCAACTCTTTTACAAAATATTAACCATTGCACGCTTACTAGTGTGCTTACACTTCACGGCCTCAATAACCTGAAGACAATTCACGGTTTTCTTTCTCTTTTTTTTTTGTATTTAGACATTAGACCGGTATGTGTTTGAATTAATATAGCTCGATAGGCAAGGTGCTTATTCTTACGAAGCATCCGTCATCATTTCCGTGATAGATTTCACTTGTTAAACTTAATTTGCCAGATTTCACAATTGTTGCTATGTTGTTTTTTTTGGAATTTTGATTATACATTATCGAGAATAGTTTATCAATTACCTGTGTTGGTAGAGGAAGTTGATCCGACCCGATTATATGACCAACGGCCGCCATTTTGTCATGATAGAACACATGAATGGCAGACATCATAAGTGGTATGCTGTGAAGTACCCTGCAGGTGAATGTCAGCTTCCCTGCATGATTCAATAACCTAAATGAAAATTAAGAGAAAAACATTAAAACAAATTGTTCACAAAAGACAAAACAAAGTACATTTCTTATGCCTAAAGCTATTAATCAAAAACAAACATAGTAAACCATGTCCGAATCACAATCCAGAAGCAAAGTAAAAACCTTGGAACTGATAAGTTAGGTTAGACACGTGAACTACCACCAGGGAAGTAAGGCCGGGTGCTCCGGAAGGGTAAGCACCTCCTGTTTAGCTAGCTACACCCGCCACGTGTATACTAAAAGTGACCTTTACGGGCAGGTGGTCTTTATATTTAAATTTCTGGCAATACAAAAGTAACCTCGTTTCAACATCTTTAAAATATTTGGATAATCCTAATTTTAGTCTGAGCATTATTGATGAGTAATTTCATTCCAAAAAGGAGGCAAGTACTGCAAAATTAAAATCGGCCTAGTTACAATCAAAAACAAACATACTAATCCGTCCGAATCGAGTTGAGAAGTAAAGTAAAAAATTGAAACTGACAAGTTAGATTAGACACGACGTGAACTTCCACCAGGGAAGTGAGGCCGGGTGCTCCGGAAGGGTAAGCAGCTTCTGTTTAGCTAGCTACACCCGCCACGTGTATATTAAAAGTGAGCTTTACGGGCAGGTGGTCTTTACATTTAAATTTCTAGGAACACAAAAGAAACCTCGTTTCAACATCTTTAAAATATTTGGATAATCAAATTTTAAATTGAGAAATTCCATTCCGAAAAGGACGTCAAGTACTGCAAAATTAAAATGGGCCTAGTTACAATCAAAAACAAACATACTGATCCATGTCCGACACACAAACGAGAAGTAAAGTAAAAAAAAATGGAACTGACAAGTCAGGTCAGACACGTGAACTTCAACCAGGGAAGTGAGGCCGGGTGCTCCGGGAGGGTAATAAGTAATAAGTTATCATCTTTATTTGATGTTTGACAAATTTCCTTACGATTTAAAACCAAATAATAAAATCAGATTAGACACGTAAATTACCACCAGGGAAGTGAGGCCGGGTGCTCCGGAAGGGTAAGAAGTAATTAGTAGTAAGTGTTGTTTGCTTACGATTCAAAACCAAATCATAAAATCATTCAAACCTTACCTATGTGATGCCACATTGCATGTATTGTCTGTACCGGGTGGCAGTTTCTGAAGTGGCACTGGTCCCCACATTTGTTCAATGTCTTCTGGTATATTGGCTGTTTCGTAATGGCCAGGTTCCATTTGGAAAACTGCTTTGCTTTGTTGGGCCGCATGTATCTGACCAGTAATACTTATGTTGTATGGTCCAATCATCCCACGTATGTTTAAGGCTTCACTCTCTCCACGTTTGAAGTAATCAATAAAGCTGAGGGGATCAGAATCATAATGTCCCAAACGATCCTTGTGACCAAATAATGAAAATCCGGTCGTTAGTTCAAATCTCAGACCGTTTGGATGGAGTGTATCGAACGTAAAGTGTTCGGAAATATTCCAAGATGGCTGATTTCCTTTTAATTTAAACATCACTTTGGCACCCTTCAGCTCAATGGTTGATACCTTTAGCTTCAGTTTGCCTTTATTAGATGTCACTCCTTCTATATTTATGTTGTTCAAAACAACTTGTGCTTTTTTCGATGAAAATGCAAATATTTCGTTTGCATTGAGACGATACAGTTTTCCCGCCGGTGGGTCCCCTCTATACATGGCCCCATACATAGAAAATGTTTCGTGGAATGTTTTTCTCCAGAGCTCTCTTGTTTCTAGATCAGCCTTGCTCAGTTTTGAATCTGGACTTCTGTCATTCACTGTATCGTCATGGTTGAATAATCTTCCTAGCAGCTTCTCTGTATTCGTTTTATAAACGCCCGGATGTAATTGATGGGTGTGCCAAACAAGATCTATATCGTAGCATGGGACGAGAAACATCTTCGGGTTGTTTTTCTTAAGAAACAAAAACTTTTTATACCTCAAAACCGCGCTTTCTAAAAACTTGGAATCGGTATAATGAGGTAAGGATACTTGATAGAAGAAGACGGCTTGTCTTTTAGACGCATGTATAAGGTCATATGATAGTGACGACTTAAACATTTTGTGATCAAAAACAAAGGCACCAGACTCAGTAGACATTTCAAACGGCTCATGAGGATAAAGTTCTTTCCATTTTATTTGTGATTTCAGAAGACGTTGTTTACGTTCCCCTGGGGATACCAACTCATGATCTATGACTTTGCCGACAAGGTAATTACAGTCCCTATCATAAGCATTTGGGCATAACATGTGGCAATGCCACATCCATTCTATATCTATGGGAGCTGCAAGCTTCTCTTTGTCATATTTGGCAGCCAACCGTAACCAAAACCTTTCATAGCGCTGTAGAGCTCTTTGTAAGACATCGTCATTACGTAAAATTGGCGTTGAATCGACTTCCCGTAGGAAATACAGATGGTATAATGCTGCCTTTGTCAAGTCGACTCCAAAATGAATTTTACTCTCTTTAAAAGGTTCCATTGGCCTGTAAAATAATATTTAAAAAAGACTAAACATATCTGTCATTGTTAAAATCATATATAGTCCTAAAATCAGTTTGAACTTTGCTTTGGGTTTGTTATTCGGACATGGATTAGTATGTTTGTTTTTCGTGGTCAAAATCTTTATAAACTTACCCTTTCACCAATCCATGTCCGAATAACAAACCCAACGGACATGGATTGGTAGGTTTGTTTTTTATGGTTAAAATCTTTATCAACGTACCCTTTGCTTTTGGGTTTGTTATTCGGACATGGATTGGTGTGTTTGTTTTTTATGATCAAAATCTTTATAAACTTACCCATTTTAGTTGACACTTTGATTTGCATAAGGAAAGTGATGCCGGGTGCTCCGGAAGGGTAAACCCTTCATCTATAGTTAGCTAAACTCGCCACGTGTATAGTTAAAATTGAGAATGAAAATAATTGAGACTGCAAAAAACGCCAAATATATCATGGTCGCGGGTTCGATTCCCGGTCGAGTCTAACCCAAGACTTGAAGGTGGGTAGTGACTGTTCTTTCGCCAAGCACTCGGCATTACGGTTCTTTCGGATGGTAAATTAAAATAAACGGCGGGCTTGGTACGGTAATGAACCCTGCTGTATAACATCAGCGAAACGCACAGGTTAAATTTCTGCACCTTCGCCTAAAGCTGGCGACGTTTGGATATAAGTGAAATATTTTTGACGTTAAACACCATTACTCATTTTAACTCAAATATATCAAGGATGATCAATGAAAAGCAATGTTAAACCGCTATTTTTATTTTTAATCTTCATTTTTTATTTATTTATTTATTTATTTTTTGGAAGACTGACATGCTGTGTTTGTTCGACATTTTATAATCTCACAGATATAGCCGAAACACAAAAACAGAATAGGAAACAACACACAAAATAGTACCTTTATGAAACACTGATTATTTCTAATTGTAGCGGTCTGGGTAGCGCAGTTGGTAGAGCACTTGTCTTTAGTGCGAGAGGTCTCGGTCAGACCCTGCATTTTTTCGTCTATATGTTACAGTTGGTGGGCATTGTGGCCCTTGAAAGTGGTAGACTGGCAGTTGCGGTCCATCCGAGGGAATTTAGGTGCGGTTACCCACGTGGACTATATGAACCTCAAAAATAACAGAGGAGGAATGCACCGGTCTTGGTAACGCAGTTGGTAGAGGACTCACCTATAGTGAGAGAGGTCTTGGTTTCGATCCTCGGTCCGACCCTGTATTTTCTACGAAAGTGATTTGATTTATTTGTTGGAATCGCAATTTTGAGAAGTGGTGAGGTCAAATAGTGTCCTTACAGCTTAAAGCTGACGAAGTTCAAGGATGTGCTAACCCGGGCTACTAGTCTAGTAGTCGGATTTTATTTCTTTAAGTCAAGGTTCCTTCACTACTATCAAGAGGCCGCAGTGGGTTAACGGATAAAACGCCAGTCTACAAATCCAGGGTCTCTCACCCCTGTGAGTTCAAATCCCGCTCAGACCACATGTGGGAAAGTGAATTTTCCTTGCCCCCGGTTCACCTGGTATCAGTATAATGGACTGGGGGAGTGGTACGCTTGTCTGCGGTATACTGACTATGTGAGCTAGCACCTTAGAGTCGATCCGAGTGCGTGCTGGTACAAGGCAGACCATACAACACACTTGCACCTCACATGCATACACGAAATTGTTCATAGATTAATCCAAAGAGATTAATAAAATAGTTATCGTCGCGAATTGCTGAAAAATTGCTGATGCGACGTTAAGCAACATTCAACCAACCAGCTTCACTGCTATCAAGAACTTATATTTGTACTTTCCACAAAAATCTCAATTTTGACTAATACAGTCAAACCTTTCTATAAAGACCACCCAAGGGAACCAGTAAAAGTGGTCTCTATGGGCAGGTGGCCTTTATATACAGGTTCAAATACTATGAACAAAGAAGAATTGGAATACAAACAATTTTACTGGCCTTTATAAGCAGGCGATCCTTGTATAGAGGTGGCCTTTAAGGCAGGTTGGAATGTATAGACTAAAATACAGAAACAAACCATTTTGAACATTGCTGCGAAAATATTTCTCGAAAATTTAATTAGAATTTAACGGGGGGGGTTACAAAAAGAAGTCCTACCGAGAATTTTATTTATTTATTTATTTATTTATTTATCTTTTTTATTTCAATATTTTCAATAAAAAATGAGCATATATTTCAGTTAAAACAAAAACACCTCATGATCTTTAATCACATTCCATATTTTTATAATCAACGACAAAATCATTACTTTATGATTTTATCATGAATTTGATATTCCGAATGATGAAGTTTGTTTATTTGAAGAAGGCCGTGTAGGTAGCAAATAACATATATACGGGCCTGTTGAAAGTTTAACTCTGAGGCGTCGAAAAAGAGTCGGAGCTCGTTTACTTATGAGTTTAGTAATGATGTTTAACGCTCCAGTCAAGAATGTTTCACTTATATCGAGACGTCGTTTACCTATGAGTCGAGTAATGGTGTTTAACGCCCCAGTCAAGAATATTTCACTTATATCGAAACGTCGTTTACCTATGAGTCGAGTAATGATGTTTAACGTTCCAGTCAAGTATATTTCACTTATATCGAGACGTCAGTTACCTATGAGTCAAGTAATGGTGTTTAACGTTCCAGTCAAGAATATTTCACTTATATCGAGACGTCAGTTACCTATGAGTTGAGTAATGGTGTTTAACGTTCCAGTCAAGTATATTTTACTTATATCGAGACGTCGTTTACCTATGAGACGAGATATGGAGAGCTAGTAGCCGACAGGTTGCCTAGAGATAGAAAGCAACTGTCGAAAATATTTCCAGATATAGATATATGTAAGTGACTGCGCTGAACTGCCGATTCGGCACTAATTCGTTAACATAGTAGTAACCACTACGGTAACTCAGTTGGTAGAGTGCTCGCTCCGTAGGTGGGAGGTCGTGGGTTCGAACCCCGGCCGGGTCTGAACCAAGACTTGAAAGTGGGTAGTGACTGTTCTTTCGCCAAGCACTCGGCATTACGAAATGACAGTCACGGTTCTTTCGGATGGGAACTTAAAATAAACGGGGTTCCGTGTCACGGTGGGTTTGGCACGATAAAGAACCCTGTTGTATAATGCCATCAGCGCAACGCACAGGCAAAATTTCTGCACTTTTGCCTACAGCTGGCGACGTCTCGATATAACTGAAATATTCTTGACTGGGACGTTAAACGCCATTACTCAACTCAACTCGTTAAAACTTTTGACTTTGACTTGCCCATACTCTCTCTCCTCTCTCTCTCTCTCTCCTCTCTCTCTCTCTATATATAAATATATATATATATATATATATATATATATATATATATATATATTATATATATATAACATACATCTATGTATATACATGCATGTAGTCACTCAACTGTGGAATTTGAGTATAAAAAGCTTTAGTAATTATAAACATAACATTATTATAAGAGTTATATAAGATGTCAAACATTTTAAAACTTTTTTGCTAATTATTTTCATTCCAGGTTATAGGGTCAATGTCCGTTTTAAAACGACCAAAGCAGTCCGGAACAAACCGGTCGTCTGCAATACACGTAAAATATAGGCATAGGACATTGACCTGTCTGCTTGACCTTTCAGTCGGAATTTTCATAGGGAAGGATGCACATACGACCGTGCGTAAGTTAATTTTGTCAAATATATTTAAAATGTTAAAAAATAATTATATGACAGCTATAAATCAATACAAAATTTAACCCTCGAAACTAAACTATCATAAAGAACAAGACGATATGAATCAATGTGCAATTCACTGGTCGTTTGAATTTCGTTTTAGTCGATAAATTTTGCAGATAAGGGTCGAAATTCATGGAAAACGCACCATTTTTGTTGTATTTTTAATCATTACGCTCCTGCCTAATACATGGGTAGTGTAAGACTTGAAGTTAATTAATAAGTTAATGATTAACTTTGTGTGTTCCATGATGTAAATGAAATTATAGTCCGATCCTTCCCTATACGTAAATGTACCCGTACATAGTCAATATTTAAAAGAGGTCAAACCGACAGGTTAATGTTGTTGGCCTATATAATGTATGTGGTATTGACCATTTCGAAAACACGACAGGGGAGATAACACCTATGAACGAAAACGAGGCTTTGGGGGGGCAAGCTACATCCGTCCAGTATAGTTGCAGCGTAGAATATGACGATTGAAACAGAAAAAAAAGACGTTTGTTGTACCCCAGGTTGTACAAAAGTCTTAAGTATATCACAATCTTCACAATTTATAATCCAAAAATATTTGTCAAAGAGTTTTGATTATTAAAGCATTTATTTGATGTATTTATTACAGCCGAAAATAGTTCATTTCTAACATCTGTCAAAATTACTGGACAGTAGATATCAAGAAATGAATTTCATCTTCTATAGAATTACTATTACATTTAGTGCATAATTTATCTTTTTTCTATTTTTGAATAACGTCCAATTTCAATTTTTAATCTGTGATGTAATTCTTAATCTGGTTATAAACAATCAGTTTTGTTTTCCTTATATCTGTGTATGGCCAATGTAACATTTAATATTTTATAATGTATTTAAATCAGTTTGTCAGTCTGTTTTAAGGTAAAATAAACAAAAAATTTCGAAAGATTGAAACTTTACTCTAAAAATCTTCATATTTAATTTGATCAACGCCCGTGACATTTAATAGAGTCTCTAAAAGTATTCCGTGTTTACTGACGTCGCTGATTATATATATCACATTTCGTCTTCCTTATTTAACTTTTTTTCATTTCAAGAGGTTCTCAATATATTTAACAAATTTAAACCGCACAAACATTGTTAACTTTTCATTTTGAAAATTTTATATTTTGAATTTTTTTTATTCATTATTCCATTCTGTAAATATTTCTCGAAGTCAGAACTTCTGTAATAGAAAATTACTGGAACCGAGAATCATTCAGTCATTTATTTATTTCAAAAGTGATAGTTTTGACTTGTACGAAAGTGTATATTACATATTTTTACCCACAGGTAAAGGTTGCTAATTAATGCTGATAATCTGCATACCTTATCAACAGACGCGGTAACTTATTGATAACGGAAGCAAATTCCAAATTCCCATTGGATCAAATGATAGTATATTATACGTGGAAAATGTACCTACATGGTGTTAATCTCATTAACGGATTAATTAATTACCTTGATTTATAATGAATATTATGATTCTAAATTACTAGTACCCACACCAGTTTTGAAACTGCCGTGAATTAATACTTCTAATTTCATGACTTCGTATAGTTAATGACTGTGTATTCAAATAAAGAAAGAAAGAAAGAAAGAAAGTAATAAATAAATAAATAAATAAATAAATAAATAAATAAATAAATAAATACATTCATTCATTCATTCATTCATTCATTCATTCATTCATTCTAAACTTACTGTTGAAGAGCACATGAAATAAAATTCTGTGACGTTGAACCAGCTACAATTATAGATGTTTAAGCTATATTCTCAAAATGATTTTCAATTTTAATTTTTATTACTATTATTATTTTTTTTAAAAAAAACTTTGTAATGAAATAAAATTCTTTAATTTCTAAAACGGAAAACTTTGGGTGTAAATTCTGTAACGATATGCCGGTTACCTTTAAAATACCGGTAAAAATCCGGCCTTTAACGCAAATTGGAAGCAAAAAGTCGTTTATAAAAAAAATGTAAAAATATCCTGAGAAACAACAAATGTCGAAAAATTTAACCATAATCAAGATTTTGGATACTATAAGGGAAAAAGGGTGAAATAAAGGCAATTTTTTAAACAAAAATAGAAGGAAAGACATCAGATATAAAAATAATTTTTACACCATAGGCACGGGATTATTTCGATCTTTTATAACTTATGATACCAAACTTGATGGTTTTATGGTAAAAAATACTTTTTCAACTATTTTATTCACGTTCCTTCATAATTTAATTACTGTAAATCAGACAGCTACTCGGCGGGGCCTATCGATAGTACTATGGCAAGTGAGTGGTTTATTTATTTTTTTAAAATAGAAACAATTACTAGTTTTTACTCTTAACTAATAACGGTTTTTACTTATTTATATTTTTCTTTATTTGACACATAGGAAAGACTACAGATAAATTTACAAACGTAGACATCTTTTTTTTAACAGCCGTGTCAACTTTCGGTTTCCTTTTTGGTTGCTGTAATTTAAATAATTTCTACAAATAAATGGTAAATACACACTGTTTCACTTTCTGTATTATTTTATTTCTTTTATTCGTTATAATAGTTGGTGAAAACGATAACGAAGAACTACTAATTCACAATTTTCAACAGCGTAACCGCATCTCAATGTAGTCTTTCTTCAGCAACCTGTTGGACTTGCCCCCCACGAGACTTAAACGAGACTTCGGTAGACGCGAGACTTTGTGTTTTCGAAATCGTGAATAAATACCATATATTTTTTCCGTCAATTCTGAACAAGAAATCGATATAGGCAGATGGGTGTGTTCACGAGTTATTATTCTTAAATAAATATTTCAAGAACCAATACTAAAAATATAAAAATAAGAAAAAAAATCCTACCCTTTAGAATATGTCTTCAATAATAATCCATTCTATAAGCATTCAACTGTATATATGTTGTTTATGTGCACGTATATATATATATATACTCTTTTAGGTCGCCGCGTGTGAATCAGAGCGCAGCGATAAGGATGTGACGTAGTGCGTGTGGTATTGGGATTGGGAAATATTCACTCGTGAACATGAAAAACAACATTATGAAAGACAGGGGAATTCCTTTAATGCGTTATATAAAATTTTCCACGAAATAATTAGCGAATGCTTATCGGTCGTTCAGTATATTTCATATCGCAAAATTCTATCCCTTCATTAATAATATTCCTAATTCCGAAAAATAATGAAAATGCTTTTTAAATAGGACGTACTAATTCTGAAATTTGAATACATATGGCAAATTGCATTAATCATTGAAATTTCTATTTAAATCTGTTTATGTTGCACACTTTAATTATAAAATATTTTCAAAATAGTATATATATATATTTAAAGTGTAATTTTGTGTTTACTTGTTTGTTTATAATGTTTTTTTTTTTTTTTTTTTTTTTTTTTTTTTTTGCACATTTTGTCATAACCAAATTAAGTTTGTGCAATAAAGTTATTATTATTATTGCATATTGTCGGTTGGTTGGTTGGTTGCTTGGTTGAATGTTGCTTAGCGTCGCATCAGCACCTTGACGAGAGCCCTTTTCATTCTCTATGGATTAATCTATGGACGATTTCGGGTATTCATGTGAAGTACGGATGTACGTGTTGTATGGTCTGCCTTGTACTAGCGCGCACTCAGGGCTTCTTAAGGTGCAAGCCGTTACCAAGTCAGTACACAGACAAACGTACCACTCCCCTAGGTCATTATACTGATACCAGGTGAACCAGTATAGGCTTCAATGAAAATTCACTTTCCCGCATGTGGTCAGAGCGGGACTCGAACTCAAAGCGATGAGAGACCCTGGATTTGTAGACTGTTGTCTTATCCATTAAGCCACCGCGGCCGCATATTAATTGTCGGCATTTTCCATATTACGTACTGAATAAGTAACGCATGGTCCTTATAATTATAAAGGTGGTTACTGTGTATAATATTCAGAATTAACTAAACAGTCAAACTGTTTATAAAGGCCACCAAATGGAAGCAGTAAAAGTGGTCTTTATGTAGAAAGACATATCAAAAACCATTACCAGATACAATAAAGAAAAGAAAATGGCGATGGATTGGGCACATCCTAAGACGAGAACAGGGAAACATCACGAAGCGTGCTCTGGCCTGGAATCCACAGGGAAAGAGGGCGCCCAGTAACAACATGGCGGAGAACATTAGAAAACGATCTGAGGTTGATCCGAATGTCATGGAGAGAGTCCAGACGAGCTGCACATGACAGGGACAAATGGAGAGCTATTGTCGAGGCCCTATGCCCCTCCAGGGGTACAGAGGATTGAGTCAAGTAAGTAATGTAGAGGTTCTTGCATAGTTTCAAATAACATGAATAAAGAGTAATTCGGATACAATTTTGATGCCTTTAAAAGCAGGTGGTCCTTATATAAAGACGACCTTTAAGCCAGGTTTGGGCTTTATAGTATAACATGGGACCTATGCATAATTAATTACTAAACCTAACATGTAATAGATTGATTGATTGATTGATTGATTGATAAGTGTTTTACGGTCTTCTACCGTGCCATGGCAAGAGATGTAATATTTACATGTAAAATATATTGTTTAACAAATATGTGATATATATACGATTGCATTCTGCAGCAAAATAAATAATGTAATATATATTTCATATTAACATGCATGTTTGTCGTAATAATGTTATTAATATTTATTTGTCGCAATTAAAATGTTATATTATTTATTACTAATATTGCTGAATACATACATAGAAAATTATTTAAAACCCCGTTACCCTGGACCAGGTGGGATGTAGGGGTATTGTACTAAAAGCCTGGTCAAGTACTAAATAAAATCTCATATTATCTAAAAAAAAAAAAAAAAAAAAAAGATTAGTGTTTTACGTCCAAGTCAAGAAAATTTCACTTATATCGAGAGGCCATCAGGTATAGGTAAAGTGACAGGAATTTTTACCCTTGTCGTGCGCTCAGGGCAGTGTGCAGGGAGGGTTCTTTAACGTGCCACGCCTGCCGTGACACGATGCATCGGTTTTTAAGTTCTGTTCAGAAGGACCCCCTGACTTTCATTACTAAAATGCCTAGTACGGATCGAATCCCGACAGGGTCTGACCAAGACTTGAAAAAAGGTAGCGACTGTTCTTTCGACAATCACTCGGCATTTAGAAATGAAAGAATGTGGACCCTTCAGAAGAGACCTTAAAAATCGATGTCCAGTGTCGCGGCAGGCGTGGAATGTAAAAGAACCCTCACTGCACATCACCCTGAGCGCAATGCAAAGGTCAAAATTTCTGTCACTTCACCTATAGCTGGTGACGTCTCGATATGATTGAAATATTCTTTATTGGGACGTTAAACCCCATTCAATCAACCTAAATGTTTGGTGCTTGGTGACAGAACAGTCTGCCTTTTCAAAGTGTTGGTCAGACCCAGCTAAGTTTGAATCCACGACCTCCCCCATACGAACCGAGCACTGAGCCACCGTAGCGAATTTTATCATTAGAAATATTTTTAATTTGAAAGCCGAGAAGGTATGATTAACGGTACATGCTATAGGAATGGTTTATATATAAATAGTACAGTGGCGGATTTAAGGGGGGTTGCGGGGGTTGCAACCTCCCCCCCCCCTTGAAAAAAAATTAAAAGAGAGAGAGAGAGATAGAGCTATTGACTGATGTGCCCCCTATATGTTAATGTAACAACCCATTTCTGTATACGTGTTCCGAATGGCGTTTACTAGACCCACGTCTATGGAAGCTCGCGCCTTCGGCGCTCGTACCTAACATTGATATACTAGTAATTTTCAACCCTTCAATTTACCCTTCAAAAAAACCTGGATCCGCCCCTGTAGTAGCCCGGCCATGTGTTACAAAGTAATGGTACTGTACGCAATATACCATTTGAAACTTACTGAAAATGTATCCAAACATTGGATATCCAAAGTCCTGGATATTTTTGACATCTGTAGGATCCCTAATGAAGTTTTATATCAGAAACAAACATACTAATCCATGTCCGAATCATAATCCAGAAGCAAAGTAAAATCTTTGGAACTGACAAGTTAGGTTAGACACGTGAACTTCCACCAGGGAAGTGAGGCCGGGTGCTCCGGAAGGGTAAGCACCTCCTGTTTAGCGAGCTACACCCGCCACATTTCGCTGCCTAATGTAGTCCAAAAATTGAGGCTCCCGACGATAATTCAAATTTTAAATTTTTAGGATAATTTTGTTTTGTAATTCCATAAAGTGTTCTTGTATGGAACCTCAATCTTTGGACTACATTTGGAGTCGAAATTGTCAACGGCTTATGAATTCATAAGGCATTATGACACCTATTTCGACACCACTGGACTTTATTAAGAGTTGTTACATACGTCCCATATATAGTTCTATGTTCCTTTCATTCTCAATTTTGATTACACACTCTTCCGAATCACCCGGTCTCACTTCCCTTGTGAAAGTTCACGTGTTTAACCTTAGTTTACCAGTTTTCAAGGTTTGGACGGATTGTGATTGTTTATTTTTGATTTTATAAAATTAGTTGAAATATAAAGCAAAGGCTCTAACTAAACACTGGCATTTATGAAAGAGTGGTCTTTATTTAAAGGGATGTTTGATATATAACAGGAATGAGACGAACTTTGTGAAGGGATTGATTAATTTTATTCTTTGGTTTTGACAAACTACGGTAGCTCAGTTGGTAGGATGATCGATCCGTATTTCGGAGCCTGTTGTATCTAACCCCGGCCGGGGTCTGGCCGTGACTTAAAAACAGGTACCTAAGCGCTGTTCTTTTGCCAAGCACTCGGTATTTAGAATGATGTCACTGGGTCCTTCGAAAGAGACCTTAAAACCGATGTATGTCACTGCAGGCGTCACACATTAAAGAACCACCCCAACGTACCCACCCCACCGGGACCTGCATATTGCGCATATGCTCTGAGCGCACCGTGCAAAATTCAACATGTCTGCCACTTCACTTATAGCTGCTGGCATCTCGATATAAGTGAAACGCCTTGACTGATCATAACGTGGAACCCCATTCAGTCGATCGGATCGATCAACTAATTAATCTTTGGTTTTGATGAACAAATGTAAAAGAATCTCTAGATAGGCTTTAGATCTACCTAAATACATTCATAAGTTAAATTTGCGTGTTATGTCGAATACTTTTATGAAAAATACAGTCTTGGGTATGAATAGATATTTGCATTATTCATATTATAATACATTTATATAACCATTCATCGAATCAATAAGTAGGACGCGTGTTAATATACCTCTGACATCTTCCACCTAGCGAATCAATAGCTAACTATAATAAACATGGTGTTGTTTACTTGGATACACGGATCAATAGGCACACAAGTGTAGGTCAACAACATTGACCTGTCCGCTTGACCTTTTATTTCAAATGTCTATTACAAACACACACAATAATATTTAGGAATACGGATGTTTATTTCTCTAGATTATGAGAAATATGAATTGTGTATAAATTAATGCGAGTCTAGATCTTAACACTGTCCATGTATTGGGCGAGTCATCGTGTATAAACATTACTCATGGAAGGTCAAACGGACAGGTCAATGTTGTTTATTTATATTATAATTAGTATGTTACAAATATTAGTTAAAAGCCTGAATGTTGTGGAGAATAACAAACCTTCTAATGGAATAATGAAAAAAATATGATTTTTGTTGAGATTTGGATTTAGTTTGTGTTTGGGATCTGGTAAGTATATCTCTAGTTTACGTCAGCTATTATAGTCTGGTAGAGGATTTTGAAAAAACCGCTTATTTTTCGATGTAGGGAGGACAACGTGTTCAAAGGTGGCAAGTTATGTCATAATCTTCTTTGAACTATACTTTGGTAGAATCAGCTTGTTGCCAAGCAAAATTTCACCCAAGGGCCATTGTGGGGGCAGTTAAAGGTCAATGGGTGCAAAGTTCAAGTGAAAATGCCCATATTGACCTATACACAAATTCAAGGTGGCTTACAGAAGTTTTTCATTATACATTTTGTCTTCTAAATATGTAAGTGGTATCTTCAAATTAATAGAAAGTCATATCCAACTAATTCAGTCACTTATTTTCAAAGTTTTCCATGAAAAATAAGATTAGACGCTTGCACAAATTTGACCTTTACAAATATGATTAATTTTGGCAAATAAATACTAGTATAAACACATTTGTGCATTTGGAATTGTTTAACAAAACTTTAGACTTCTGTTAAAATAATTTTACTTAATCATATTGCCCGTATTTATATAAGTATCTACTTTAAAAAAAAAGAAATCAAAGTACTGGTGGTACTGAAAGATTTGATTAGCTATAATGACTATCTGTATAATACTATCAAGTGTGTTCTCGTTTTCTGATGGAAATATTAGTGAACTGTTGAAACACGAACTATTCCCAGTGTCGCTTTCTATACCTGATACATCAGGACCCTTGTTATCTGCAGCCGACGAGTCGGATCTTCAAAATATCCCTGAGGAAGAAGTTTGCATGGAGACATTACTACCAAAATAATTAATGGTCAAACTTTAGCTGTAGCACTGGGTTAATGGAAAGGCATCAATACATTCGGCGAGTTAGGAAACGCACAAACTGTTTGTATCCACGCGAAAGATAAATGTATTAAAATTGATGTCATTATGATAGATATAACAACTAATCCATAAAAGGTGAAACCATCTAGAGATAAAAGAGGATCAGGTCCCTGTTCTGTTAGAAGAATTATTGATAATTAAAATGTCCCTCTGCCATCAAATTGGTAAGATTTTATCAGTCACCAAGAAAACAAATAGGATCTCGTAGTAATCTAAGACACTTCTTAGGTTAGCTGAGGGTATCAGAGGATCTAACAGACGGCATGTTTAATTCATACAGAGGAAGGAGTGTAAACGTTTTTAAAGCTTAACACAAGGGAGCCGATACTAGAATTGTTCCCCATGGTCTGATGCTTACATGCAAGTCTATAAAATAGTCTGGTAGAGGATTTTGAAAAAACGCTTATTTTTCGATGTAGGGAAGACAACGTGTTCAAAGGTGGCAAGTTATGTCATAACCTTCTTTGAACTATACTTTGGTAGAATCAGCTTGTTGCCAAGCAAAATTTCACCCAAGGGCCATTGTGGGGGCAGTTAAAGGTCAATGGGTGCAAAGTTCAAGTGAAAATGCCCATATTGACCTATACACAAATTCAAGGTGGCTTACAGAAGTTTTTCATTATACATTTTGTCTTCTAAATATGTAAGTGGTATCTTCAAATTAATAGAAAGTCATATCCAACTAATTCAGTCACTTATTTTCAAAGTTTTCCATGAAAAATAAGATTAGACGCTTGCACAAATTTGACCTTTACAAATATGATTAATTTTGGCAAATAAATACTAGTATAAACACATTTGTGCATTTGAAATTGTTTAACAAAACTTTAGACTTCTGTTAAAATAATTTTACTTAATCATATTGCCCGTATTTATATATAATAAGTATCCACTTTTTAAAAAAAGAAATCAAAGTACTGGTGGTACTGAAAGATTTGATTAGCTATAATGACTGTATCTGTATAATACTATCAAGTGTGTTCTTTTTTCTGGTGGAAATATTAGTGAACTGTTGAAACACGAACTATTCCCAGTGTCGCTTTCTATACCTGATATATCAGGACCCTTGTTATCTGCAGCTGACGAGTCGGATCTTCAAAATATCCCTGAGGAAGAAGTTTGCATGGAGACATTACTACCAACATAATTAATGGTCAAACTTTAGTTGTAGTACTGGGAACACGGAAAGACATCAATACGTTCGGCGAGTTAGGAAACGCACAAACTGTTTTTATCCACGCGAATCCATAAAAGGTGAAACCATCTAGAGATAAAAGAGGATCAGGTTCCCGTTCTGTTAGAAGAATTATTGATAACTAAAATGTCCCTCTGCCATCAAATTGGTAAGATTTCATAAGTCACCAAGAAAACAAATAGGATCTCATATTAATCTAAGACACTTCTAAGCTTAGCTGAGGGTATCAGGGGGTCCAACAGACAGCATGTTTAATTCATACAGAGGAAGGAGTGTAACCGTTTTTAAAGCTTTACACAAGGAAGCCGATACTAGAATTGTTCCCCATGGTGTTGATGCTTACATGCAAGGCTATAAAAGAACAGTTGTTGTCTGTCGTGATACTGATGACCTTATTCTTCTGTTGCTTTTAAATGAGGAAGTATGATTCCATACGGGGACATCTAAAGTTCGTCCCTGTTCATAGCATAAAATTATCACCTCTGGAGAGGAATAAGCTCCCAGTATTCCATGCAATTACAGACTGCAAGACTGTCATTTAACTTTCTGGACATTCTAAATACAGCATTCCGTGTTTCCAGGGAAAACACAGGTCTTCTTTCCACTCTTGCAAGAGGGATTTTTTCTGAACTTGTGAGTGCAGATGCCTTCATTGAATGTACCTAGCAAAGATTTCTTATCTACGATGTAAACTGTTCCTCTCAGGGGAAAAGTACAATTGAAAATTTGCTTCCAACAGCATATGCAACCGACCTACATATTCAACGTGCACACTATTAAACTGCTGTTTGGCTGCATTTAGTTATACCTGGTATTTGTTCCAGATCTCCCATCACACGGATGGTGCTAGTCTCACTAACTTGCGTACTGTATGCCTTTCACTCCCAGTGGAGGTTAGTCCATCGACAAAATCCCTCAAACTGGCTCTCTGTTCTGCGCTATTTTACCCCCTCTGTTTCAATTCCAGAAACTTGTCTCAAGGTGTCTTTTATTCTTGTTTGTTCCATTTCAAAGTTTTGTGATGTTGTTGGCAGGTGTCTTGATGGTGTGACCTATCCATTCCCAATGTCGCTTTTGTGTTTATGTTTCAAAACGACCTTGTTTTGTGATCCACCATAAACTTTTCGTTACTGATTTGGTCTTGTCATCTGGCAACAGGACCACGAACAATACTAGTTTTTATACTTAAATCTGAGTTTTTTCACAAAAAATATATATATATATATTTTTTTTTTTGCTTAAATCTTACTTTGAATTTTAACTTTCCTAAGACAATTACAGGTCAAAGGATCATGAACAAAACTTAACTTTTTGAACTTAAGTTAAGTATTTTCCTGATGTTCACGATTATTATCGGACAGTTAAGTTAGTGCGCGTCTGAATGTGACTTAAAAACAGTTTTAATGAGAAAATTATAAATTGATTGATTGCATGGGGTTTTACGGGCTTTTACGTATTTCAGTCATATCAAGACGTCACCAGTGGCAGAAATTTTGATCTTTGCAGTGAACTTAGGGAAATGTGCAGGAAAAGTTCCTTAACATGTTACACCCGCCTTGGCACGGAGCATCGGATTTTAAGATCTCTCTCAAAGGATCTCGTGACTTTCGTTACTAAATACCGAGTGTTTGGCAAAAAAAAGTCACTACCTTATTTCAAGTCTTGGTCAGACCCAACTAGGGTTCGCACCCAGGACTCACCACATACAGGGAGTGAGCGCTATACCAATCGAGCTACAGTAGGGGTATTTAATGAGAAAATAACCTTTACCAAAATCATGTCATGTATTGTTGAAATGTAAATATAAATCATGTTGCACTACAAGATGTACATGTAGGGCATACAATTTAAAGTGGGTGGCTGTATGCACTTGCAGTACTTTGATTTTGAACTTTTAAATTATTAGCTGGGTTTAAACAATATATTTGTTTTAATCACAGTCATGTATTTACAAAAGAATTATATTTTAGCATTTTGATTCATGCTTTGATGTTGAATGTATACTTTTATTTTATTCTATCTTGAAGCTTGTGTCAGAATTTTGAAAAATAACATTGAAATATTTAAATTTTAGCCCAAACAGTCTCAATTAGCTTCCAAGTCAATGTTAAAATACATGAAATGCTATGATTGCATGAGAACAGATTTATTTGATTTATTTAAATCTCAGAAAGTATATATTTGGACAGCTATAAACTAATAAAGAATAATTTTTGGGAAAAAAACACCTATTTGACCTTTGACATTTTATCTACTAAACCAAGGGTCGATCAGCTTGGCAACAGGTTGATTCTTGACCCCTAACCTATGATGATGTAAGACAGCTATGTTGCCAGCTTTGAACACTCATGTCCCCCTATTGTAAAATTTCATGTTTTTTTTCCACCAGACTATAAGAGATATTTTTATAATTAGGAATTTTTACAATTGATTGATTGAATGGATTTTTACTTGCCACTTAAGAATATTTCTTTTTATATCTAGACGTTACCAGCTTTAGATGAACTGGCAGAAATTTTGATCTTTGTAGTGTTCTATGAGGTAAGGGCTCTTACAAAAGAATAGTTGCTACCTTTTTTCAAATCTTTGCCAGACCCTGGCCGAGGTTTGGACCCACGACCTCTCACATACGAAGTGAGTATCCTACCAATTTTGTAAATTGCAGTAAATAATTAAGTAAAAAAACAAACACACTAATCCATGTTCAAATTGCAATTCAGAAGCAAAGTAAAACACTTTGAAACTGCCATATAAAACCTGGTGAAAGCAACTTAAAACACTGTCACAAGATTACGAAATATAACAAATATGCATTACAACTGAATAAAGGCAACAAGTCAAATTGTTAACAAACAGTTCAATTGCCCCATTGTGAGTTTGTTGGGAAATACGACTTTATTCTTGCATTTTCTATGTGCACTGAATTTGTGGAAATACAGTAGTCTTTTTAAATAAAGTAAAACTCGAAAGTTCAAACCATCCAACTTATCCACTTATTCTTAAAACAAGTGGCCCATGAAAACATAAACAATGTTAAACTAAGCCTTATAATCAAAAACAAACATACTAATCCATTTCCGAATCACAATCCAGAACCAAAGTAAAAATTTTGGAACTGACAAGTTAGGTTAGACACGTGAACTTCCACCAGGGAAGTGAGGCCGGGTGCTCCGGAAGGGTAAGCACCTCCTGTTTAGCTAGCTACACCCGCCACGTGTGTAATCAAAATTGTGTGAAAGGAACATGGAACTATGAGACGTCAAATATATCCAAGGCAATCCTGGACACAGAGACATCAAACTTATCAACAATACTGTGATGACGGCAAAAAAACTTTTTTTAATACCGCACATTGAACCAACAATTCTTGTATGTATATGACCTCCATAAAATTTATAAAAAAAATGATTTTTTATGTATCTTAAATTTTTAAGGGAATTCACCGAAATGGTAGGTCAATAACAATAAAGGTTATTGATGTTTTTTTTCAGGAAAACATATCGATGACTATAGGTAAACAACATTGACCTTTCCGTTTGACCTTTCATTAGGAATATTCATATAGGAGAGTCCATCCAATACATGAGTAGCGTTAGGATTCGCAGTTAATACATATACACGTTGACCATGAGTAGTGTTCACATCAGATAGACGAAACATGATCCCTATTACTTACATTTACCTGTCCATTATAGATATTTAAATTAAAGGTCAAACGGACAGGTCAATGTTGTTTACCTATAACTGCTTTTTGTCTTTATATATGCATGGCTGACTATATCTGTAAGTTTATCTGCTAAAGTTTAAGTAAACAAAGAAGTTGCAAGAGATATCTTTATAATTAGGAATTTTTACAATTGATTGTTTGAATGGATTTTATGTGCCACTTAAAAATATTTTTTTATATCTAGACGTTACCAGCTTTAGATGAACTGGCAGAAATTTTGATCTTTGTAGTGTTCTATGAGGTGAGGGTTCTTACAAACGAATAGTTGCTATCTTTTTTCAAATCTTTGCCAGACCCCGGTCGAAGTTTGAACCCACGACCTCTCACTTAAGAAGTGAGTATCCTACCAATTTTGTAAATTGCAGTAAATAATAAAATAAAAAAACAAACACACTAATCCATGTTCAAATTGCAATTCAGAAGCAAAGTAAAAACTTTTAAACTGCCATATAAACCTGGTGAAAGCAACTTAAAACACTGTCACAAGATTACGAAATATAACAAATATGCATTACAACTGAAAAAGGCAACAAGTCAAATTGTTAACAAACAGTTCAATTGCCCCATTGTGAGTTTGTTGGAAAATACGACTTTATTCTTGCATTTTCTATGTGCACTGAATTTGTGGAAATACAGTAGTCTTTTGAATAAAGTAAAACTCGAAAGTTCAAACCATCCAACTTATCCACTTATTCTTAAAACAAGTGGCCCATGAAAACATAAACAATGTTAAACTAAGCCTTATAATCAAAAACAAACATACTAATCCATTTCCGAATCACAATCCAGAAGCAAAGTAAAAACTTTGGAACTGACAAGTTAGGTTAGACACGTGAACTTCCACCAGGGAAGTGAGGCCGGGTGCTCCGGAAGGGTAAGCACCTCCTGTTTAGCTAGCTACACCCGCCACGTGTGTAATCAAAATTGTGTGAAAGGAACATGGAACTATGAGACATCAAATATATCCAAGGCAATCCTGGACACAGAGACATCAAACTTATCAACAATACTGTGATGACGGCCATAAAACTTTTTTTAATACCGCACATTGAACCAACAATTCTTGTATGTATATGACCTTCATAAAATTTATAAAAAGAAAATGATTTTCTATGTATCTTAAATTTTTAAGGGAATTTACCTAAATGGTAGATCAATAACAATAAAGGTTATTTATGTTTTATTCAAGAAAACATATCGATGACTATAGGTAAACAACATTGACCTTTCCGTTTGACCTTTCATTAGGAATATTCATATAGGTCCATCCAATACATGAGTAGCGTTAGGATTCGTAGTTATTACATATACACGTTGACCATGAGTAGTGTTCACATCAGATAGACGAAATATACACGCATGATCCCTATTACTTACATTTACTTGTCCATAATAAATATTTAAATTAAAGGTCAAACGGACAGGTCAATGTTGTTTACCTATAACTGCTTTTTGTCTTTATATATGCATGGCTGACTATATCTGTAAGTTTATCTGCTAAAGTTTAAGTAAACAAGAAGTTGCAAGAGATATTTTTTATAATTAGGAATTTTCACAATTTATTGATTGAATGGATTTTATGTGCCACTTAAAAATATTTCTTTTTATATCTAGACGTTACCAGCTTTAGATGAACTGGCAGAAATTTTGATCTTTGTAGTGTTCTATGAGGTGAGGGTTCTTACAAACGAATAGTTGCTATCTTTTTTTCAAATCTTTGCCAGACCCCGGTCGAAGTTTGAACCCACGACCTCTCACTTAAGAAGTGAGTATCCTACCAATTTTGAAAATTGCAGAAAATAATTAAATTAAAAAAAAACAAACACACTAATCCATGTTCAAATTGCAATTCAGAAGCAAAGTAAAAACTTTGAAACTGCCATATAAAACCTGGTGAAAGCAACTTAAAACACTGTCACAAGATTACGAAATATAACAAATATGCATTACAACTGAATAAAGGCAACTAGTCAAATTGTTAACAAACAGTTCAATTGCCCCCATCGCAATAGTGTTGATAATGATGTCTCTGTATCCAAATGTATCCTGGCTATATTTGATGTCCTATAGTTCAATATTCCCTATAGCTATCAATTTCCAATTCGCGGGTGATAAATGTAGCTATACATACAGAAGTTACATACCCTTCCGCTTCACCTGGCCTCACTTCCATAGTCCTAGTGAAAATTCACGCGTTTCACTTAATTTGCCAGTATTAAAGTTTTTGTTTTACAATTGATATTGCGGTTATAATATGGATAAGTGCGTTTCGATTTAGATTTGATTATCACTTCTCTCATAATTGACTTCATTGGCGAAATATGTGGAAAGTTTAATCTTAACAGCGGATTTTACTATCAAGGAATTAAAAAGTAAAACAATTACTCTCTGTATTCAAACTAATTAAGTTGCTCTCCCGGACATAAATTCTCATTTACAATTGAAAATGACACGCTTAAATAAGTAAAGAAACACAGTCATCAAATTGTATATTTTAATAGTATATTTTAATATAAAAGTATATCCATAAATATACTGCCATGGAAACTATATGTAAGTTTAAATATGTATAACATATATTTGTCTTGAGATAAAATGCAACAATTGTATAGTAAACTTACAAAGGTATTTAATTGATCATTTTGGAATAATGACATTTTACTTAACCAAAATCTGTTTAATAGTTGTATAAAATATACACCGATACACCGCCGTCCAAAAAATATTATACATGGTTATAACTGACCATATCATAACTTATTGAAAATCATTAAAAAACCTAAAGCTGAGTGAACTGATTCAGCTTTCAGCTAAATCATGTTTGTATCTTGAAAAATAATTTTTTCCTCATTTTTTTATATTTTCCCAAAATTTAAAAATACAAGTCAAAGAAAATTGTTTTTAAGAAAAAACTCTGTTTCATACTTTTAGATCATTAAGTTAAGATGCCATTTTTTTAATACTACAAAAATTGTAGCAATTCTTGCAAATATCAATAAGTATAGTTATTTTAGATGGCAGTAAATAAGCTACATTTACCTGAAAGTTTCTCGATAGAATAAAACAAAACATCGATTAAAGATGGGGATAAAAAACAGCTTTTAGTCAGACAGAATATTTAAAACCGTCATGTCAGTGTCTATACAATCAAAAACAAACATACTAATCCATGTCTGAATCACAATTCAAAAGCAAAGTAAAAACTTTGGAACTGAGACAGTAGGTAAGACACTTGAACTTCCACTATGGAAGTGAGGCCAGGTGCTCCGGAAGGGTAAGCACCTCCTGTTTAGTTAGTTACACCCGCCATGTGTGTAATAAAAATTGTGTGATAGGAACAAGGAACTATGGGATGTCAAATATATCCAGGGCAATCCTGGACACAGACACATCAAACTTATCAACAATACTATGATGACGGCCATAAAACTTTTTGAGGGCCTTGATAAGCCTAGGCTTACAATATCCCCCGAGTCAACAATTAATTTGCAAGCAAATAACAGCCTTAGTTGTTAAGTATAGTGTCATTGTATCTAAAATTACTAACGACATACTTGACGTTCCATTATTAAAATGTCTCTATCATTCTCAGTTTTTGATCACACATGTAGCGGATCCGGTGTACCTAGGTTAACAGGAGGCGCTTACCCTTCTGAACCATCCGGACTCACACCTGGTAAAACTAGCTTAACAGGAGTTGCTTACCCTTCTGAACCATCTGGTCTCGCACCTGGTGAAAGTTCATGTTTTTAAAATTTAATTTTTCAAAGTTTTTCTTGTGCTCTGAATTGAGATTTGAACATGGATTGGTATGGTATTTTTTGCTTTTGTTTTTAGCTTCATTGTATCCATTTGTCTATAAGAATGAAAACTGAGATTTTATACGTAACAGATTGATTATTACAAAAGGTAAAGTGGTGATCGAGGTAGAATTTGTATCGTATCACAATTCTGTCAATATTTCATATACTTCGGTAATTTGAACTCTCTCCTACAAACATATTCATACAACATTTGCTAACACACTAGCATCATTATTTAAACTACGAATAACAAGTTACAACAAAATTAAAATATAGATATAAAGCTTAAAATGAACTTCAATTACGTATTATACCAGTTTTAATTTTACAGCACTAGACGGTCGTTTCGGAATACAATTCCTCATCAGTAGTGCTTGGACCAAAATTATGAAACCAAAATTATTTTGAAGATGTTGAAAAGCTACCCAAAGGACCAAAATATATTTTACCAAATTAAGCTAAGGAAATACTTGGCATGAGGGAGTATACCTTAGTTTTTTTTCAAGATGACACCTAACATTCATAAATATCTGAAAAATCAACATAATTTTTTAGATTTCCAATTCGCCAAATTTTAGTTAAGGAAAATATTAGTTAAGAAATGATTTTGAAACTAGGGACAGTACTTTTTTTCCTTGTTACCGTTATATTTCTTGTAAATGTAAATCATGCGTTAGACGAAACTAATATATATACTAGTATGCTATAACATACAAAAAACTTCATTATAAAAGTTTATGGTGACATGGTCATATTTGTTCAAAAATTAATTAGCTTAATCATTGGTTAGTTAAAAAATGAAATAAGTAATCATGATTTGATCACATTTTGAATAAACAAATTTAAAAAGGCTCTGCTTGCTTTTGTTTGCTTAAAAGAAGTTGTTACCTTTTCTTCCCAAACAACCGTCCTCACTAACCTGGTGGAAGTTCGCGATTTAATTAATTTGCCAGATTTCAAAGTTTTTACTTAGCTTTGAGATTGTGTTTTAGTTTAAACAATATTTTATTTATGTTTCAAGTACAATTTACAAATAAATAATATAAAGAGGATCCCGGAACAAGAGTAAACTCTTATATAAACCGGTTTCCTAGACAATTATAATATTACAATATTTTGCATGTCACAGAAAAAAAAACATATATATTTTTATAACTAAAATTGTGATTGTGTTTTTAACATGGATCGATAGATTTGTTTTGACTAAATATGTCAGTTTTCAATTTTTTAAATGATTTGAACATGGACTGATTTGTTTCTTTTTTATTCAAGTTATCAATCAATTTGTCGAAAATGGTATCTTATATACCATCATCGTTAGGAATGGTCGGGCGCCAAATTATTTATTCTACATGTCGTTTGAAGAAAGATAAAATGTCAAGACTTGGTTTCCGTATAAATATTATTTTTCATCGTTTCCTTTCCAAATCAGCATAGGTTGCTTGGGTGATGACATTGGTATTACAAACTGTAAAGTTGTATTAAGCGTGTAACAACTAGAAAAGGCGCCGAGTTGCTGATTACCCCATTAAGAAAATCTGCAAATGTATAAAAGTTCTCGTATCAATTTTTTACAAGTCTGCATACACAAGACGGTAATGTAAGATACCTCTTCACTTGTACTTTGCATAGAGGTTTGGGACATGTGATTTAAATTTATAAGCCTGTATACTTTAAGGCACCTAGGTAGATATTCTTTATAAAGATGGGTCATTGATTACTTAGTTTATTTTGAAGCAATCTCCTTTCAAACACTGAGTGATTAGCCACCACAGCCTCCTCCACATCCTCCTCCACAACCACCACCGCCACCACAACCACCGCCGCCACCGCAACCACCACCGCCACCGCAACCACCACATCCTCCGCATCCTCCACAACCGCCGCATCCACCTCCATCACCAATACCGTCACCACCACCGCCTGCATCAGTGTCAATCACACAACCCCCATCGCTATCAACAGCAAATCCAGAGTCAATCTCACCTACAAAACCACCACCACAACCAGCACAAGCATTGCTGCCATATGTATGGTAAATGTAATGGTTTGAGGGAGTGTACATCATAAGTCCACAAGCCATTATGAAGGTCATATCTTCTGATGGGACATACTGAACAGATTGCGATCCTCGTTGCTTGCTGACTGCCGGTTTTAGCGTATGTCCCGGTTTCCACTCTGATGGCCTAGGGACACACAGAACATGTAACAATGACACGGCGAAGACAGTAGCAATATTTTCTGCTATTTCATCCGTCTCACTTGAAATATTTATAACACCTGTTTTTAAATCAGCCGTCACATTGTTCAGTTTGAAAGAAAATTGTCCAGCGATATAATTCAAGTTGATCGTCTGCTTTGTCTTACAACCAACTCTATAAAATGTAAACTGTAACCATCCGGGGCAGCCAGGACGTCCCTTAACTCCACGTTTCCGGCGTGTCCCTAAAGAAAAAAACAACTTAAATAAATAGCAATGGCTCAGTATAGGCAGACAACTTTGACCTGTCCGTTTGATCTTTAATTTAAATATTCATTATGGACGACTGCATTTATATATAGGAATCACACAGGTTTATTTTGTATGCATAAAGAGACAACTTATCTTGTGTACACATTATTATCCGAGAACCTTATTACTACCTATGAATAGGTTGGAGTTTTCTATATGAATATTCCTAATGAAGGTCAAACAGACAGATCAATATTGTTTGTTTTTATTTCAAGATTACTAGTACCTTATTTAAAATGTATACAGTATGGTCATAAATATTTTTTCTGCATTCATTAAAAATTAATAATTGTAAATGCATTAATTTTAGAGTGTACGCATTTTAGCGCAATTTTTAATTTGGGCACATTCACAGGCGTACATCTCATATAAAACCGTGTGCATTGTGTAATATTTAAATTTCCAATGGGTTTTTATTCAATTAGCTCTACTAAATAATAATACCACTGCGGTAGCTCAGTTTGTAGAGTGCTCGCTCTGCAAGTGGGAGGTTGTGGGTTCGAAAACTTGAAGAAAACTTAAAAGGGGTAGTGACTGTTCTTTCGCCAAGCACTCGGCATTTAACGTGCCAGTCAAGAATATTTCACTAATATCAAGACGTCGCCAGAAATTTTGACAGTGCATTGCACTATGGCCTTATACAGCAGGGTTCTTTATCGTGCCAAGCCCACCGTGACACGGAACCTCGTTATATTTTAAGTTCCCATCCGAAAGAACCGTGACTTTCATTTCGTATTGACGAGTGCTTGGCGAAAGAACAGTCACCTCCCACTTTCAAGTCTTGGGTCAGACCCGGTCAGGGTTCGAACCCACGACCTACCACTTACGGAGCGAGCATTCTACCAACTGAGCTACCGCTGTGGTAAATGAAAAAGAAATTTAGAAGCACTATGGAAGCAGTTTGGAGAGTGCTTTCTTCGTATGCGAGTCGTGATCTAATAAAGACCTTGTAAAAGGTAGTGACTGGTTGTTTTTTCCTCCAAGCACCTGGCATTGAAAAAATGAAAGTCATGGGGTCCTTCGGAAGACACTATAAAACCCGATGAGCTGTGTCATAGCAGGGGTGGTATGTTAAAAAATCCTTCCCTGCACTTTGATCTGAGCGCAGTGAAATGATAAAAAAATTTGCCACGTCACCTAAAGCTGGTGGCGTCTCGATATAGGTGAAATATTCTTGTCTGTTGCGTAAAACACCATTCAAACTAATGGATCCTTTAATTTAGAGAAAACGTCTTAATTTGAATCCTATGTGTAACAACTTTCATTATTATTTTACCTTTCACTCCTGGCTTGCCTTTAGCAAAGCCTGTCCACTTTCCAATAACAACGCCCCAATCACCTTGGTGATTTTTAATCAAAACAGCTCGTTCCCCTGAAGCAGGATTCAAAGACAGTATTTCTTTTCCATGTTTTATCTAAAAAATAAAATTTGTAGAAAAGATTTTGTTTTGAAACGTAAAACATTTGTATTGAGTAATCACATGTATGCATGATGTCTCTGTATCCAAAGTTACCCTGGATATATTTGATGTCCCATAGTTCCAAGTTTCTTTCATTCTTAATTTTGATGTCACACGTGGCGGGTATGCCTAGCTAGATGAGAGATGCTTATCCTTCAGAAGCACCTCGCCTCACTTTCCAAGAGTAATTTCACGTGTTTGACCTAATTTGCCAGCTTCAAATTTTTACTGCCAACTTCAAATTTTCACTATGATCTGAACATGGATTGGTATGTTTGTTTTTCACAATCCCAAACATAAACTCGCCCGCCAGAGAAAAAGGAATGTTAATCTCGTTTGAAATCCTTGGATATGACAGTTTTCCTTGCAATTTTATGTCGTGGAAAACACGTTGCCTAGAAAACGCCAAGTCATCAATGGTATGTTGATATCAATGGGCTTCGTCGCTGTTCCATATGATCAATACCGCTTAACGTTTGTTTGAAATGTTTTTGGAAACATTAACGTCGCAAATTCCCGAAATAATGACATTAAAACTGGAAAACGTCTTCTTATGAAATCCAAATCTTTTGGAAATGAAGTTCTGAAGAAACATAAGGGGGTATCACGTGTTACAGCAGTAAGCTCCGTTGATGCGGTTTCTTATCATCTTCAGACCCTAAAGAATTGCAAAATTCACAAAGGTCGCATGGCCAAACTGAAAACCATAGAAATTATAAGAGTATGGTGGGGTCAAGCAACGATTAAAAATTGAAAAATTTAAATGAGTAGCTGAAAGAGCAACTTTTCATAGAAAATATAAAAGTATGGTTGGAATAAAGCAACGATTAAAAAGTGAAAAATGAAAGTAGTAGCCGAAAGAGCGACTTCATTGTCGTCATTGCTTTAAAAAAATCATATTCATTACCAACTCTTTTACAAAATATTAACCATTGCACGCTTACGAGTGTGCTTACACTTCACGGCCTCAATAACCTGAAGACAATTCACGGTTTTCTTTCTTTTTTTTGTATTTAGACATAGACCGGTATGTAGCTCGATAGGCAAGGTGCTTATTCTTCCGAAGCATCCGTCATCATTTCCGTGATCGATTTCACTTGTTAAACTTAATTTGCCAGATTTCACAATTGTTGCTATGTTGGTTTTTTTTGGAATTTTGATTATACATTATCGAGAATCGTTTATCAATTACCTGTGTTGGTAGAGGAAGTTGATCCGACCCGATTATATGACCAACGGCCGCCATTTTGTCATGGTAGAACACATGAATGGCAGACATCATAAGTGGTATACTGTGAAGTACCCTGCAGGTGAATGTCAGCTTCCCGGCATGATTCAATAACCTAAATGAAAATTAAGAGAAAAACATTAAAACAAATTGTTCACAAAAGACAAAACAAAGTACATTTCTTATGCCAAAAGCTATTAATCAAAAACAAACATAGTAAACCATGTCCGAATCACAATCCAGAAGCAAAGTAAAAACTTTGGAACTGATAAGTTAGGTTAGACACGTGAACTTCCACCAGGGAAGTAAGGCCGGGTGCTCCGAAAGGGTAAGCACCTCCTGTTTAGCTAGCTACACCCGCCACGTGTATACTAAAAGTGACCTTTACGGGCAGGTGGTCTTTATATTTAAATTTCTGGCAACACAAAAGTAACCTCGTTTCAACATCTTTAAAATATTTGGATAATCCTAATTTTAGTCTGAGCATTATTGATGAGTAATTTCATTCCAAAAAGGACGCAAGTACTGCAAAATTAAAATCGGCCTAGTTACAATCAAAAACAAACATACTAATCCGTCCGAATCGCAGTTGAGAAGTAAAGTAAAAAATTGAAACTGACAAGTTAGATTAGACACGACGTGAACTTCCACCAGGGAAGTGAGGCCGGGTGCTCCGGAAGGGTAAGCAGCTTCTGTTTAGCTAGCTACACCCGCCACGTGTATATTAAAAGTGAGCTTTACGGGCAGGTGGTCTTTACATTTAAATTTCTAGGAACACAAAAGAAACCTCGTTTCAACATCTTTAAAATATTTGGATAATCAAATTTTAAATTGAGAAATTCCATTCCGAAAAGGACGTCAAGTACTGCAAAATTAAAATGGGCCTAGTTACAATCAAAAACAAACATACTGATCCATGTCCGACACACAAACGAGAAGTAAAGTAAAAAAAATGGAACTGACAAGTCAGGTTAGACACGTGAACTTCAACCAGGGAAGTGAGGCCGGGTGCCCCGGGAGGGTAATAATAAGTTATCATCTTTATTTGATGTTTGACAAATTTCCTTACGATTTAAAACCAAATAATAAAATCAGATTAGACACGTAAATTACCACCAGGGAAGTGAGGCCGGGTGCTCCGGAAGGGTAAGAAGTAATTAGTAATAAGTGATGTTTGCTTACGATTCAAAACCAAATCATAAAATCATTCAAACCTTACCTATGTGATGCCACATTGCATGTATTGTCTGTACCGGGTGGCAGTTTCTGAAGTGGCACTGGTCCCCACATTTGTTCAATGTCTTCTGGTATATTGGCTATTTCGTAATGGCCAGGTTCCATTTGGAAAACAGCTTTGCTTTGTTGGGCCGCATGTATCTGACCAGTTATACTTATGTCGTATGGTCCAATCATCCCACGTATGTTTAAGGCTTCACTCTCTCCACGTTTGAAGTAATCAATAAAGCTGAGGGGATCAGAATCATAATATCCCAAACAATCCTTGTGACCAAATAATGAAAATCCGGTCGTTAGTTCAAATCTCAGACCGTTTGGATGGAGTGTATCGAACGTGAAGTGTTCGGAAATATTCCAAGATGGCTGATTTCCTTTTAATTTAAACATCACTTTGGCACCCTTCAGCTCAATGGTTGATACCTTTAGCTTCAGTTTGCCTTTATTTGATGTCACTCCTTCTATATTTATTTTGTTCAAAACAACTTGTGCTTTTTTCGATGAAAATGCGTATATTTCGTTTGAATTGAGACGATACAGTTTTCCCGCCGGTGGGTCCCCTCTATACATGGCCCCATACATAGAAAATGTTTCGTGGAATGTTTTTCGCCAGAGCTCTCTTGTTTCTAGATCAGCCTTGCTCAGTTTGGAATCTGGACTTCTGTCATTCACTGTATCGTCATGGTTGAATAATCTTCCCAGCATTTTCTTCGTATCCGTTTCATAAATGCCCGGATGTAACTGATGGGTGTGCCAAACAAGATCTATATCGTAGCATGGCACGAGAAACATCTTCGGGTTGTTTTTCTTAAGAAACAAAAACTTTTTATACCTCAAAACCGCGCTTTCTAAAAACTTGGAATCGGTATAATGAGGTAAAGATACTTGATAGAAGAAGACGGCTTGTCTTTTAGACGCATGTATAAGGTCATATGATAGTGACGACTTAAACATTTTGTGATTAAAAACAAATGCACCAGACTCAGTAGACATTTCAAACGGCTCATGAGGATAAAGTTCATTCCATTTTATTTCTGATTTCAGAAGAAGTTGTTTACGTTCCCCTGGGGATACCAACTCATGGTCTATGACTTTGCCGACAAGGTCATTACAGTCCCTATCATAAACATTTGGGCATAACATGTGGCAATGCCACATCCATTCTATATCTAGGGGAGCTGCAAGCTTCTCTTTGTCATGCTTGGCAGCCAACCGTAACCAAAACCTTTCATAGCGCTGTAGAGCTCTTTGTAAAACATCGTCATTACGTAAAATTGGCGTTGAATCGACTTCCCGTAGGAAATACAGATGGTATAATGCTGCCTTTGTCAAGTCGACTCCAAAATGAATTTTACTCTCTTTAAAAGGTTCCATTGTCCTGTAAAATAGTATAAAAAAAGACTTAACATATCTGTCATTGTTCAAACCATAGTCCTAAAATCAGTTTTTACTTTGCTTTGCGAATGTTATTCGGACATGGATTAGTATGTTTGTTTTTTATGATTAAAATCTTTATAGCTTACCCTTTGCTTTGGGTTTGTTATTCGGACATTGATTAGTATGTTTGTTTTTTATGATTGAAATTAAAAACTTACCCATTTTAGTTGACACTTTGATTTTCATAAGGGAAGTGATGCCGGGTGCTCCGGAAGGGTAAACTCTTCATCTTTTGTAGGCTACACCCGCCACGTGTGTAGTTAAAATTGAAAATGAAAATAATTGAGACTACAAAAAAAAACGCCAAATATATCAAGGTCGTGGGTTCGATCCCCGGTCGAGTCTAACCCAAGACTTGAAAGTGGGTAATGACTGTTCTTTCGCCAAGCACCCGACATTAAGGTTCTTTCTGATGGGAACTTAAAATAAGCGGCGGGCTTGGTACAATAAAGAACCCTGCTGTATACTGCCATCAGCGCAACGCACATGTAAAATTTCTGCACCTTCGTCTAAAGCTGGCGACGTCTCGATATAAGTGAAATATTTTTTATGTTTAACACCATTACTCATTTTAACTCAAATATATCAAGGATGATCAATGAGAAGCAATGTTAAACCGTTATTTTTATTATTAATCTTCATTTTTTATTTTTTTATTTATTTTTTTTATTTTTTGGAAGACTGACATGCTGTGTTTGTTCGACATTTTATAACCTCACAGATATAGCCGAAACACAAAAACAGAATAGGAAACAACACAAAAAATAGTACCTTCATGAAACACTGATTATTTCTAATTGTAGCGGTCTGGGTAGCGCAGTTGGTAGAGCGCTTGTCTTTAGTGCGAGAGGTCTCGGTCAGACCCTGCATATTTTCGTCTATATGTTACAGTTGGTGGGCATTGTGGCCCTCGGAAGTGGTAGACTGGCAGTTGCGGTCCATCCGAGGGAATTTAGTTGCGGTAACCCACGTGGGACTATATGAACCTCAAAAATAACCGAGGAGGAATGCACCGGTCTTGGTAACTAAGGTGGTAGAGCACTCACCTATAGTGAGAGAGGTCTTGGTTTCGATCCTCGGTCCGACCCTGTATTTTCTACGAAAGTGATTTGATTTATTTGTTGGAAGCGCAATTTTGAGAAGTGGAAAGGTCAAATAGTGCCCTTACCAAAGGGGCCAGTTTCATAATAAAATTTAAAAAATACCGATAAGTATATAAAAAAAAGAGTAAAGGGGAACAACGAATCAGATCTTTCACTTGTAGATGCTCCGACAAAACTCTACATTACTTTTTTAATTTGTGTCCGATCATCGTGATCTTGGTGTCATTTTGTTCCCAGATAAATATTCTTTAAGTTGGCATTCAATTTTTGGACATAATTAAAAATCTAAATAAAATTTTCAAACGGAAAACACAGAAAAACAGTGTAATTTTGTCCGATGTAGCTAAGCCCGTCCATGTAAAAGTAGCTTAAAATTCGCATTACGCTCATGTTTTTCACTACCAGCGTCCGTGTCAACTACAAATGCTATTGTGTATCGAAGAACTAAATAAAAAGTAATAAATTTCAAAGGTAACCGTTACTCACCGCTAAATCTACAAGCTATTATATCGTATTTTGTTAAGCAACATTCAACCAACTTCACTTCTATCAAGAACTTATATTTGTAGTTTCCACAAAAATCTCAATTTTGATTAATACAGTCAAACCTTTCTATAAAGGCCACCCAAGGGAACCAGTAAAAGTGGTCTCTATGGGCAGGTGGCCTTTATATACAGGTTAAAATACTATGAACAAAGAAGAATTGGAATACAATTTTACTGGCCTTTATAAGCAGGTGACCCTTGTATAGAGGTGGCCTTTAAGGCAGGTTGGGATGTATAGACTAAAATACAGAAACAAACTATTTTGAACATTGCTGTGAAAATATTTCTCAAAAATTTAATTAGAATTTTACGGGGGGGGGTATAAAAAGAAGTCCTACCGAGAATTTTATTTATTTATTTATTTATTTATTTATTTCAATATTTTCAATAAAAAATGAGCATATATTTCAGTTAAAACAAAAACACCTCATCTTTAATTACATTCCATATTTTAATAATCAACGACATGATTGTATCATGAATTTGGTATTCCGAATGATGAAGTTTGTTTATTTGAAGAATGCCATGTAGGTAGCAAATAACATACATACAGGCCTGTTAAAAGTTTAACTCTGAGGCGTCGAAAAAGAGTCGGAGCTCGTTTACTTATGAGTTTAGTAATGATGTTTAACGCCCCAGTCAAGAATATTTCACTTATATCGAGACGTCATTTACCTAGGAGTCGAGTAATGGTGTTAAACGCCCCAGTCAAGAATATTTCACTTATATCGAGACGTCATTTACCTAGGAGTCGAGTAATGGTGTTAAACGCCCCAGTCAAGAATATTTCACTTATATCGAGACGTCATTTACCTAGGAGTCGAGTAATGGTGTTAAACGCCCCAGTCAAGAATATTTCACTTATATCGAGACGTCATTTACCTAGGAGTCGAGTAATGGTGTTAAACGCCCAGTCAAGAATATTTCACTTATATCGAAACTTCGTTTACTTATGAGTCGAGTAATGATGTTTAACGCCCCAGTCAAGAATATTTCACTTATATCGAGACGTCGTTTACTTATGAGTCGAGTAATGATGTTTAACGCCCCAGTCAAGAATATTTCACTTATATCGAGACGTCATTTACCTAGGAGTCGAGTAATGGTGTTAAACGCCCCAGTCAAGAATATTTCACTTATATCGAGACGTCATTTACCTAGGAGTCGAGTAATGGTGTTAAACGCCCCAGTCAAGAATATTTCACTTATATCGAGACGTCATTTACCTAGGAGTCGAGTAATGGTGTTAAACGCCCCAGTCAAGAATATTTCACTTATATCGAAACTTCGTTTACCTATGAGTCGAGTAATGGTGTTAAACGCCCCAGTCAAGAATATTTCACTTATATCGAGACGTCATTTACCTAGGAGTCGAGTAATGATGTTAAACGCCCCAGTCAAGAATATTTCACTTATATCGAGACGTCATTTACCTAGGAGTCGAGTAATGGTGTTAAACGCCCCAGTCAAGAATATTTCACTTATATCGAAACTTCGTTTACCTAGGAGTCAAGTAATTGTGTGGAAACTTAAAATAAACGGTTTCATGTCACGGTGCGTTAAAGAACCCTGCTGTATAATGCCACCAGCGCAACACACAGGCAACATTTCTGCACTTTTGCCTACAGCTGGCGACGTCTCGATATAACTGAAATATTATTGCCTGGGACGTTAAACGCCATTACTCAACTCGTTAAAACTTTTGACTTTGACTTGCCCATACACACACTCTCTCTCTCTCTCTCTCTCCTCTCTCTCTCTCTCTCTCTCTCTCTCTCTCTCTCTCTCTCTCAACCACTGCGGTAGCTCAATTGGTAGAGTGCTCGCTCGTATGTGGGAGGTCGTGGGTTCGAACCCCGGCCGGGTCTGACCCAAGACTTGAAAGTGGGTAGTGACTGTTCTTTCGCTAAGCACTCGGCATTACGAAAAGAAAGTCACGGTTCTTTCGGATGGGAACTTAAAATAATCGAGGTCCCGTGTCACGGTGGGCTTGGCACGTTAAAGAACCCTGCTGTATAATGCCATCAGCGCAACGCACAGGCAAAATTTCTGCACCTTCGCCTATAGCTGGCGACGTCTCGATATAAGTGAAATATTCTTGACTCGGACGTTAAACACCATTACTCTCTCTCTCTCTCTCTCTCTCTCTCTCTCTCTCTCTCTCTCTCTCTCTCTCTATATATATATATATTATATATATATATATATATATATATATATATATATATTACACATACCAGGCATGGGGTAATGCTAATTTGTAATTGTAATGCCCTGTAATGCATTACATTTTCTAAAAGTAATGCATGTAATGTGCAATGCCCTAATTTTTTGCATTACATGTAATTGTAATGTAATGCATTACATAGACAAAAATGCATGTAATTTAAGCATTACATGGCATTACATAGCATTACTTCTCTGTATTAAATGTTAGATATTGTTACCATTACACAATTCAGGGCTAGTAATTACCTGCATGCTACTTTTTTCCCTAATATAAAATATGAAAATCGATGTCTAGAAAAATTGTAACTTTAAACTGTTGTCAAACTAATGATATACTTTATTTAACCTTAATACTGAAACTATATAAAATGCTAAAAAGTTAGTATACTTCAGATCATTTTGAATTTCCAATAAATCTATAGGATAAAAATACATTTTAAAGCAAAATGCAAACGCTGTTTTTAGTAATATCGGGAAGTCTAAAGATCACATCAAAATTTGCAAATCTAAAAATTAGTTTCAGTAACTATAATAATTTGTAATTTTGCCTAAACTGATAACCTGTGATGAAAACAATTTTATTTTTACCAGAAATTGTTGTTTTTTTTTGTAAACCTTTTTATATGCTATTAAGGTAACCTATCTTTAATGATTAAAGAAGTTATTTGTAATTCACACCTGACAATACCACTAATTACTTTGTATACCTATCAACTCCTTTTACTGTTTTGATATAATGGTAATTAAGAAACAATCAGTGAATAAAATAAATAAAAAATAAAAACATATAATATGAAAAATTCCTTACAGCATCTCTGTTTTTTCTTCTTCTTAATTTTTAGAGTAAAAAACAGAAATGTATATTTGGATAATAAAAGCCTGACTAGATGAACAATCACTTTGACAAATTTTGTAAAACCTACTGGTAAACAGCAGAAATATCAGTTGAATGACCCAAAGCAAAAAGAATCTATACATGCACTTGTTGACTATATATTATACTCCTGTTTTCAACAGTTGAAAATCAAAATATAAGAACTTTATAGAAAAAGAACCCAAAGTTTCAATTTCAAATTCTGAACCGGAAACATCTCGCATTTATATGTTTTGAATTCTTTTTCATATAAAATTTATGAAATGTAATGTGTAATATAATGCATGTAATGCATTACTTTCCAAAATGCAAGTAATTGTAATTGTAATATAATGCTAGTTTTGTCAAAGTAATTGTAATGTAATGCATTACATTGCAATGTAATTCGCCCCATGTCTGACACATACATCATTACAACATACATGTATGCAGTCACTCAACTGTGGAACATGTCAAACATTTTAAAACTTTTTTGCTAATTATTTTCATTCCAGGTTATAGGGTCAATGTCCGTTTTAAAACGACCAAAGCAGTCCGGAACAAACTGGTCCTCTGGAATACACGTAAACATAGGCAAAGGACATTGACCTGTCCGCTTGACCTTTGCTAAGTATTTTCAACTAAAGCAGTCCGGAACAAACCGGTCGTCTGCAATACACGTAAAATAAAGGACAATGACCTGTCCGCTAGACTTTTATTCCGTTTGTCTACATACACGTAAATATAGGACATTGACCTTTATTCCGTTCGTCTACATACACGTAAAACATAGGCATAGGACATTGACCTGTCCGCTTGACCTTTCAGTCGGAATTTTCATAGTCAAGGATCCACCTAACAAGGGCGTAGCTGAGCATACGCACATACGACCGTGCGTAAGTTAATTTTGTCAAATATATTTAAAAATGTTAAAAATAATTATATGACAGTTATAAATCAATTCAAAATTTAACCCTCGAAACTAAACTATCATAAAGAACAAGACGATTAATGCATATTAATCAATGTGCAATTCACTGGTCGTTTGAATTTCGTTTTGAAATTTAGTTGATATATTTTGCAGATAAGGGTCGAAATTCATGTAAAACGCACCATTTTTGTTGTATTTTTATTCATTTCCTGGGGTACATGCCCCCACCCCACCCCCCACCCCAAGATAAACGGCACATTATTCACGTTTACAGTGAGTAATTTACCAACATGCTCAGCTACGCTCCTGCCTAATACATGGGTAGTGTAAGACTTGAAGTTAAGTTAATGATTAACATTGTGTGTTCCATGATTTAAATGAAATTTACGCCCGTCCCTACCTATTCGTAAATGTACCCGTCCATAGTCAATATTTAAGAGGTCAAACCAACAGGTTAATGTTGATGACCTATATAATGTATGTGGTATAAATTCCATATATTTTTTTCCGTCAATTCTGAACAAGAAATCGATATAGGCAGATGGGTGTGTTTACGAGTTATTATTCTTAAATAAATATTTCAAGAACCAATATTAAAAATATAAAAATAAGAAAAAATCCTACCTTTTAGAATATGTCTTCAATGATAATCCATTCTATAAGCATTCAACTGTATATATGTTGTTTATGTGTATATATACTCGTGTGAATCAGAGCGCAGCGATAAGGATGTGACGTAGTGCGTGTGGTATTTGGAAATATTCACTCGTGAACATTATGAAAGACAGGGGATTATTTCTTTAATGTGTTATATAAAATTTTCCACGAAATAATTAGCGAATGCTTATCGGTCGTTCGGTATATTTCATATCGCAAAATTCTATCCCTTCATTAATAATATTCCTAATTCCGAAAAAATAATGAAAATGCTTTTTAAATAGTACGTACTAATTCTGAAATTTGAATACATATGGCAAATTGCATTAATCATTGAAATTTCTACTTAAATCTGTTTATGTTGCACACTTTAATGATAAAATATTTTCAAAATAGTATATATATTAGTTATCATTATTATTGCATATTGTCGGTTGGTTGGTTGATTGTTTGGTTGAATGTTGCTTAGCGTCGCATCAGCACCTTTTCATCTATTCGCGACGAGAGCCCTTTTTATTCTCTATGGATTAATCTATGGACGATTTCGGGTATTCATGTGAAGTGTCTGCCTTGTACTAGCGCGCACTCAGGGCTTCTTAAGGTGCAAGCTCACCAAGTCAGTACGCAGACAAGCGTACCACTCCCCTAGTTCATTATACTGATACCAGGTGAACCAGTAAAGGCTTCAAGGAAAATTCACTTTCCCGCATGTGGTCAGAGCGGGACTCGAACTCAAAGCGATGAGAAACCCTGGATTTGTAGACTGATGTCTTATCCATTAAGCCACCGCGGCCGCATATTAATTGTCGGCATTTTCCATATTACGTACTGAATAAGTAACGCATGGTCCTTATAATTATAAAGGTGGTTACTGTGTATAATATTCAGAATTAATTAAACAGTCAAACCTGTTTATAAAGGCCACCAAATGGAAGCAGTAAAAGTGGTCTTTATGTAGAAAGACATATCAAAAACCATTACCAGATACAATAAAGAAAAGAAAATGGCGATGGATTGGGCACATCCTAAGACGAGAACAGGGAAACATCACGAAGCATGCTCTGGACTGGAATCCACAGGGAAAGAGGGCGCCCAGTAACAACATGACGGAGAACATTAGAAAACCGGATCTGAGGTTGATCCGAATGTCATGGAGAGAGGCCAGACGAGCTGCACATGACAGGGACAAATGGAGAGCTATTGTCGAGGCCCTATGCCCCTCCAGTGGTACAGAGGATTAAGTCAAGTAAGTTATGTAGAGGTTCTTGCATAGTTTCAAATTACATGAATAAAGAGTAATTCGAATACAATTTCCATGCCTTTAAAAGCAGGTGGTCCTTATATAAAGACGATCTTTAAGCCAGGTTTGGGCTTTATAGTAAAACATAAGACCTATGCATAATTACTTACTAAACCTAACATGTAATTGATTGATTGATTGATTAGTGTTTTACGTCCAAGTCAAGAATATTTCACTTATATCGAGAGGCCATCAGGTATAGGTAAAGTGACAACAATTTTTACCCTTATCGTGCGCTCAGGGCAGTGTGCAGGGAGGGTTCTTTAACGTGACACGCCTGCCGTGAAACGATGCATCGGTTTTTAAGTTCTGTTCAGAAGGACCCCCTGACTTTCATTACTAAAATGCCTAGTACGGATCGAATCCCGACAGGGTCTGACCAAGACTTGAAAATAGGTAGCGACTGTTCTTTCGACAATCACTCGGCATTTAGAAATGAAAGACTGTGGATCCTTCAGAAGAGACCTTAAAAATCGATGTCCAGTGTCACGGCAGGCGTGGAATGTAAAAGAACCCTCACTGCACGTCACCCTGAGTGCAATGCCAAGGTCAAAATTTCTGTCACTTCACCTATGGCTGGAGACGTCTCGATATGAGTGAAATATTCTTTATTGGGACGTTAAACGCCATTCAATCAACCTAAATGTTTGGTGCTTGGTGAAAGAACAGTCACTACCTTTTTAAAGTGTTGGTCAGACCAAGCTAAGTTTGACTCCACGACCTCCCCAATACGAACCGAGCTCTGAGCCACCGTAGCGAAATAGAAATATTTTTAATTTGAAAGCCGAGAAGGTATGATCACCGGTACATGCTATAGAAATTCAAAAGGTTTATATATAAATAGTAGCCCTACGTGTTACAAAGTAATAGTACTGTATACGCAATATATACCATTTGAAAAAACACCGGACATCCAAAGTCCTGGATATTTTTGACGTCTGTAGGATCCCTAATGAAGTCTTATATCTATTTCGCTGCCTAATGTTGTCCAAAGATTGAGGCTCTAGACGAGAAGTCAAATACCGTTGTTAATTTTTTAGGATAATTTTGTTTTGTAATACCATAAAGTGTTCTTGTATGGAGCCTTTGGACTGCATTGGGAGTCGAAATTGTCAACGCCTAATGAATTCATAAGGCGTTGCAATTTCGACACCACTGGACTTTATTAAGAGTTGTTACATACGTCCCATATATAGTTCTATGTTCCTTTCATTCTCAATTTTGATTACACACTCTTCCGAATCACCCGGTCTCACTTCCCTTGTGAAAGTTCACGTGTTTAACCTTAGTTTACCAGTTTTCAAGGTTTGGACGGATTGTGATTGTTTATTTTTGATTTTATAAAATTAGTTGAAATATAAAGCAAAGGCTCTAACTAAACACTGGCATTTATGAAAGAGTGGTCTTTATTTAAAGGGATGTTTGATATATAACAGGAATGAGGCAAACTTTGTGAAGGGATTGATTAATTTTATTCTTTGGTTTTGACAAACTACGGTAGCTCAGTTGGTAGAGTGATCGATCCGTATTTCGGAGCCTGTTGCATCTAACCCCGGCCGGGGTCTGGCCGTGACTTAAAAACAGGTACGTAAGCGCTCACTCGGTATTTAGAATGATGCCATTGGGTTCTTCGAAAGGGACCTTAAAACCGATGTATGTCACTGCAGGCGTCACACATTAAAGAACCACCCCAACGTACCCACCCCACCGGGACCTGCATATTGCGCATATGCTCTGAGCGCACCGTGCAAAATTCAACCTGTCTGCCATTTCACTTATAGCTGCTGACATTTCGATCGATATAAGTGAAACGTCTTGACTGATCATAACGTGCAACCCCATTCAGTCGATCGGATCGATCAACCAATCAATCTTTGGTTTTGATGAACAAATGTTAAAGAATCTCTAGATAGGCTTTAGATCTACCTAAATACATTCATAAGTTAAATTTGCGTGTTATGTCGAATACTTTTATGAATACAGTCTTGGGTATGAATAAATATTTGCATTATTCATATTGAAATAAATTTATATAACCATTCATCGAGTCAATAAGTAGGACGCGTGTTAATATACCTCCGACATCTTCCACCTAGCGAATCAATGGCTAACTATAATAAACATGGTGTTGTTTACATGGATACACGGATCAATAGACACACAAGTGTAGGTCAACAACATTGACCTGTCCGCTTGACCTTTTATTTCAAATGTCTATTACAAACACACACAATAATATTTAGGAATACGGATGTTTATTTCTCTAGATTATGAGAAATATGAATTGTGTATAAATTAATGCGAGTCTAGATCTTAACACAGTCCATGTATTTGGTGGGTCAGCGTAAATAAACATTACTCATGGATGGTCAAACGGACAGGTCAATGTTGTTTATTTATATTATAATTAGTATGTTACAAATATTAGCTAAAAGCCTGAATGTTGTGGAGAATAACAAACCTTCTAATGGAATAATGAAAAAAATATGATTTTTGTTGAGATTTGGATTTAGTTTGTGTTTGGGATCTGGTAAGTATATCTCTAGTTTACGTCAGCTTTTATATAAACATAAGAAAACTGAGGCTAGCATAGCATCCAAGCTCCGCTTGCTGAGGCTCCAATCTCCGGTTTCACAACCGTTGATTAACTAAGATTACCTGGCAATTTTGACATATGAATGTTTTTATTAATCGTTTAAGGTATTTGGGGATTTTAGGTGTCTTTTTGAAGATCACCTCTATTCTACAATATTTGCATTTAGTATTGAAAAAAATTCAAGTTGTGGAAAATTTCAGTTATTTTAAAGCGTGATAGCGATACTGGTAGCTTGTTGGTTAAGCCGGAAAGTACCTTGTGTATGAAGCAATATTTTTTAAAATGTTGAAATGTTGATGTGTGTGTGATTGATGTGATTTAAATCTACACTTATGACTGTAATAAATCTTAGTGAAATTTTGATAACAATTTTAACTCACTCACTGTATTTAGTAAGATAACAGAGCTTTGACCAACTGGGTCCAGTTTGAAATATTACAACGGTCATGCAGGGATGAGTTTGTTCTTAATTAATGTTATTGCAAAAATCGTTCAATGCTATTTATAAATAGTTCTTTATCATTTTTATTTACAATTATTTAATTATTTTGTTTAAATCTTTTGGTGACTACAAGATCCAAGTGTTAGTCGAAAAACAGTCGCCATCCTTTTCAGGTCTCAGTCAGACCTAACGGGGTTAGAACCTTAACCTCCCACATACGGAGCAAACACTCTACCAACTGACCTACCGTAGAGGTTTGTATTACCGGTATTCATATGAAGCGTCAAAACATCTTAGGAAGCATCTCAAAGGAATCTCCCAGACTCTGGATGAAGTTGATCATGATAAAGTGAAACAGGAAGAAAATTATGAAACGCAGCACAACAAATGACAATCCTTCCCCTTTCTGACACTTCATCTACAGATGGTTATGTCTCGATGTAAGTGAAATAATCTTGACCGGGAAAAAATCCATTCAATCAATCTTTAACTTACACATACATGGAAAGATAATTTTGTAGATCGGTTAGCCCACGTTATAGATTTGCTCGCCTATTGCTCGGTAGGTTCCGGTTTCGAGCACCGACACGGTTCGGAATTCCCTGTCCTTTTACAACTATACGTTCTACGTTATTTGTAGAGCTAAGTAACCCATGTTGTACATTGATAACTCGCCTATTGTTCGGCAAGTTTCAGGTGGGTTCGAGCACCAAGGGCCTGACCCGGAATTTTCTCTTCCCTATCACAAATATTTAAGTTTGCCCGACTTTACATAAACTCGTGAATGTTTGACCTATACATAAGAAGATTTAAGGATTAGATTTTACTGACTTGATGTACTTTTAAATTTCAATTCAAAATAAACAATAACTGGACTATTATTAGGTTAAAATTAAACCCAAAAACAAAGAAGGTAAAACTACGATCTTCCGCTGGACTCTCACACCAAATACGAACATTTAAAAGACGACAGCTCGGCGGCTAAGTGGTTTAAACAATGTGCTTACTGCTTACAGTGCCTCACTGCCTAGGTTCGAACCACATGCCGACTCGGGCAGATACTAGTATGAGAAATTTTGTTAGTTTGATTAAAGGATGTTTGTGGTTTTCTCCGGACACTCCGATTTCCTCCGCCACCTCAGAACTGACAGTCTTTAAACGCAACCAAAGGTGCCGGTAACTTTGGCCTTTATGGACAGAAGACAGTTATACAGGTTCAAATAACATGAAAGACGGACGGGGGTAAAATTCTACTGTCCTTTAATAGCAGGTGACCCTTAAACACAGGTTTCATTATATACATTAAACAATTTAATGTATACAATGTGTGCACGACTCTATTTGTCATATAATCCAGGAGAAAAGTATTTTGTTATTATTATTTATACCCGTATTATAAAATACGGGTATAAAAAATAATAACCACTTCGTAAAAATTTTGCAGTACTGTACGTTTGTACGCGACTTCTGTGTATCGTGGTCAACCACCCCAGTCTTTTCTTACAAAGACGGGTTGTATTTTAAAACCCTGTCCAAGGTTTGACAGAGACTTGCAAATAGGGCTTTGTTATCTCGCCAGTGCCGATACTAAATGTAGAATGGACGCATTGCCACAATAACTTTAATTAAGATATCAATGTCAGCTGAGCCTATAGCTAATTATATTCAAAATGTTCTTAATTCAATTCAGAATGTTTTCTGCGCTGTGTGATTCGCCTAAACAAACTCACTGATTAAGGAGTCTAAGATATTTACAATTTGCTAGTTTTGCTTGCCTTGGCTCATTGCCAGACACATGTACACGGGACCAGGAATATTTCTTACTGTTTAATTCATGTTCAAAAGTTTTGCGTTTTATTTTCTGAATGAGATGGTACGTACCTTGGTGCTCATTTATAACGACAAAATGCATACTTCACAACGGTATATCACATGATAGAAAATTTATTGATTTTCATATCTAAAAGCTTGAAAAACATGTGCTCTGCCGGACATGAATTAAACAGTAAATGTTTGATTTAATTTATGTATAGAACCATAAACATAAAATGCGCAAACTTAATCAAAACCGATATCGCTTCCACCTATATAGCTCCAATCAAACTGAGGATGGTAAAGGTTTTGGTCAATATTTTTGGCATGGTATTTAGCTTTGACGGACTATATGAACATCTCCAATCAATCCGGAGATGTTGAAGGTTTTGGTCAATATTTTTGGCATGGTATTTAGCTTTGACGAACTATATGAACATCTCCAATCAATCCGGAAATGTTGAAGGTTTTGTTCAATATTTTGTGAAACGTTCGCTTTAGCATTTACGGACTAGATGAACATCTCCAATCAAACCGGAGATAATGAAGGTTTTGATCAATATTTTGTGGAACGTTCCCTTTAGCATTTACGGACTAGATGAACATCCCCAATCAAACCGGAGATGATGAAGGTTTTGGTCAATATTTTGTGGAACGTTCCCTTTAGCATTGGCGGGCTAGATGAGCATCTCCAATCAAACCGGAGATGATGAAGGTTTTGGTCAATATTTTGTGGAACGTTCCCTTTAGCATTGACGGGCTAGATGAGCATCTCCAATCAAACCGGAGATGATGAAGGTTTTGGTCAATATTTTGTGGAACGTTTTTAAACATTGACGGACTAAATGAACATGCCCAATCAAACCGGAGACAATAAAGGTTTAGGTAATAGTTTTGTGACATATTCTGTTAAGCTCATAATTAAAAACAATTTCTTTTATATTTTAGAATCAATATGGATTATTTCAACCCGGCGTCCATTGCTTTTGGACTAGACCTTGTAAGTGCAGCCTTAAACCAACTTAAATTTCTGAAGCAAGTGAATTCTGTAGCTTATCTGCGAAACGAAAATGTCCTTAGGAATGCAATAAGACGCTATGAAAAACTATGGATGCCTTTAGTTGCAGGGCATGAAAATGAATATTTGGCGGCTCCGTTAGACATCGAATGGATATGGCACTGTCATATGTTGTGTCCGCGAGCATATGAACAGGACTGTTCCCACTACTTTGGCAAGGTTATTCATCATAAACTGATGATTGGAACCGAACGTGAAAAAAGTTTGAATAGATCAAAAGAGATTTGGGCTTATATGTACGGCGGCGAGGCTTTTGAAATTGATGTAAATTCAGTACAAAATTCCTCCGATAAAAGTTTTCAATCGGAGTTTTCATACGATCTTTTGGCGGCTGCCAAACGACAGGAATTGTTCTACTACCAAGTTAGTCTACCTCACTATAAAGACAAAGGGTTTCTGGAAGAGGCAGTACTGAGGTACAAGAAAATGTTATACCTAAAAAAGACAAACCCGGATGTTTACTTTGTTCCGTGCTATGATATGGACCTCATATGGCATTCTCATCAATTATTCCCAGGAATTTATAAATTGGATACAGAGATCATTCTTTGGCGATTATTCAACCATGACGATTCAACAAATGATAGGAGTACGGGGTCCAGGCTACAAAGAGCCGATCTTCAGACAAGGGTGATATGGCGCGCTACATTTAAGGAAAATTTCAGTTTGTATGGCGCCATGTTCAGAGGGGATCCGCCGTATGGTAAATTATATAAACTCAGTAACAAGGATATTTTGGCAATTTCAGCTCATAACAGTCATTTCAAGATCAAGCACATTGATGCAACAGCTCTGGTAACACACGTGGGTAGCAGAAACACGCCATTTGAACTGCGCATTTACCCAATGGGTCGTTTCATGAAAGATAAAATGTTTTGTAGCTTTACTGGACAAAATCCGGTGTGGTCAAGCGAAAAATCGCTCCCGTATGATACAGCTACAACCAAAGGGATACGTTTTGAATTGATTGAGAGGACGAGATGGCGTTTTCCATGTCTGTGGAATGTGGAAAACGTGAGAGGAAAATACGAACTAAAAACGGTTGGAGCGAAATTTATTGATGTAAAAAAGACCAAAACAACACTAGATTTATCGGAAACGGTGAAAATAAAAGGAGAAATTTCTGCACCACAACGATCAAAATGCCTCTTCTATTTAGACAAAGGAGTATTTGAAGTAAAAAACATGCCTGCTAATATTGAGGAATTTTGGGGCCCAGTACAGATCCCTCCGTTACCTTTAGGAGCATCAAACACGTGTAATATTGCAACACACAGGTTTGTAGTCGTTTTACATATCTTCATTGATTTTTGGGGTCTCGGTTGGTTGCCTAGTGGTTAAAAACGCCAGATTAGGAGAGACTGGTAAATAAGGGAGGCTACTCTCGTTTCAGACTCCTTTATTGTACGTATTTGTAATTTTTTTCGTACGTACGATCTCTAAATTATATACGGATTACAGCGCTTCTCGGCCCCTTGGTTTGAAGCCCACTCAAGATTATTCTCGTGTTATAGTGTCACGAAGTTGCAGTACGCTAGCCGAAGGTAGATTTTTTTATTTATTGTTTTTTTTTTTTTTGGAGGGGGGGGGGAAGAGTGTCCCAGAACTGACCGAGAATCTTCACCGGAGAATAACCCAGCAGTCATAACCCGGCAATGGCTTTAAATTTTAAGAATTTTTCATTATCATTAACGAAGATTTCACTGATAATAATTTTATACAATGACAACTATATTGTTGGCATGTACTCATTTTGAAATAGTGGTGTTACTCTTGCCATGTAGTTTTTAAATGCTAAATGTTTAAATCATCCTGATTATACTGTAAACCAATTTGATTTCGCGCGTATTTATTTTCGATATACATGTATATGAAATTTATACATTTTTTGGTTTTTTAAATATGCACTATAACAGCAAACACGATATAATTTTCGCGCGGTATTAGTTTCCGCGCAAAACTAACGACCGCCAAATAAGCTAAAATCAGTACACCGCGAAAATTAATACGTTTTCAGTATTCTAAACTAGATTTTTTTTTTATTTTTAGAATTAAAAACCACAACAACAAAGTAGTTTTCACTTGTAAGGTCATACACAGCGTATCCCTGATGACATCAGTGATTCAAATATTCTACAAAGAACAAATGGCAGTTGTTGCCCATCTGATTGGATCCGACACACTACCGTTACCAAATCAGGTACTATTGTTGTATCAAAATAACAGGTTTCCAAAAATTTAAAATTTATTAAAAGTCAAATTTTCAAACATTTGTGAAAATATATGGCCTTTTCCCACATTTTTTTTCACAAAATTGCTAAATTATGCAACTTTTTGAAAGACTTTCTCAAATATTTAGTACCTAATGGCGAATTTGGACACCAGGAGAAAATTTTGTACAGCGTTTCACGATAGTGAACGCGTACTTTGCTATCACTTTCTTTCAAGATATTGGGCTTCTTTGCTATGAAATTATAAGATATGAGTACACACAGAAATAGTGCGCCTGGTAAATGAGCGTGAAAGAAATATATCTCTTTTATCGTGAGATATGTATTCTGAGACGGGTAATGCATTTGGTTACATATGCACATTTGGAATAAATTTTCGGAATACATTTCTGAATCTAGTAAAATATTGCGACGGGATGCATCCAATAATTTCTGCAATTTGGCGAACTGATCTCGTGTTTACAATAAAAAGTAGTCCGAGAAGTTTGCGTCCTACGATGTAAAATCATAACTTTTTATGAAATAAACAGCAATGGCAGGTTGATTTAATTAATTCTTCATGAAATCTACGGTAACTTAAATTTATTTTGAAGGGTATGATAACGTATTTTGATGTTGAGACAATTGTGTCATATTTTAAAACTGTTTATCGATTAGATGTCACTTTCGTGAAAGGGAGATAATTCGTACAGTGTTGTATGCAAATGACCACATGTGGATTTTAAATACCGTTAACATGAAACGGGAATATTGTGAGTGATAATCAGCAGTTTATTAAAACCCAGGTTTAACAGCAAATGAACCAGTTACATACAACCGCTAGAATGTACCCCCTCATAGCGACGGTAGGGTCTCCAAAACTCTACTTTCTCTCTATCCGAAGTGACAAAACCATCAGTATCCTCAAGTGCTCTAACTTCGTGGTAGCATCAAGTTCGTGGCATTTTGTTTACACCGGATATCAATCATAGGAAGCACATCACTGCACATGTTCAAAGTGAAAAAGGCGCCATAAGTGTTCAACTTTCTATTTTCGTTAGAAAAAATTAAAATATGTTTAAAAATTACGAAAATATGTAAAAATATCGGAAATTTTAATTTTTAGACAAATTTAACTATTCCCAAATTATTCTTAAACTATCTCATTATTTTTTCGTCATAATATGATGTAAAAATGGGTGTAAAAACGAGGTCAATTTCTCATGTCATACCGGAAGTGTATGATCGTTTTTTCTTGTTATAAATTTTATTTTTTTAACAAATTCTATTGTAAATCTAAACTAGACTACTTAAAATATTTCTACGACTTTATTATAAATTTTAATTACTAATTGTCTTTTTCATATATTTATAAAATTATTTTCTACCATTTAATTTAGCAATACATGGTTTGGTACATTGTTTCTTTTTCCAAAAAACATCCGTCGGACTATGCATAGATCGACAACCCCCCCCCCCTCCCCCGAATTTTCGGTTATCTGTCTTGCCACAACACCATCTTCCCAACTACGCCGTACAACAGCACGGCAGTGCTATGTTTTACACTGGTTTTCTCTGTCATCCAGAACTGATTTAAAATAAAATAAAAGTCATTGCTCTCTGCTTTTTTGCAGGTCAAAAATGGAATCACTGTTAACCCAAAGATTGGAGAGAGAGCTATTTTAATCAAAAACAATGAAGGTGACTGGGGTCTTGTAACAGGAAAATGGACAGGTGTTGTAAAAGGCGTGGCAGGTAGGCATGTGCCACATCATGAGAGAGATGGGCAAACATCTTGAAACAAGTCAGTACTGGTCAAATGACAAAATGCAATTTGAAACCCACATGAGCAGATGAGGGAGTTGAATAATGCATGGTGTTTAACGTCCAAGTCAAGAGTATTTTACTTATATCAAGATGTCGACAGCTAAAGGCGAAGTTGCAGAAATTTTGTCTGTGCGTTGCGCTGATGACATTAAGCAGGGTTCTTTATCGTGCCATTGTTTTCCCATTCAAAAGAACTGTGCCTTTCATTTCGTAATGCCGAGTGCTTGGCAAAAGAACAGTCACTACCCACTTATAAGTCTTGAATCAGACCATGTCGGGGCTCGAACCAACGACCTCTCACTTACGGAAAGAACACTCTTCCAACTGAGCTACCGGAGGCGTATATGAGGGAGAATATCTTTGAATATTGAACATCTCAGGACATCACAAATTGCCAAAAAACATGTACGTGTATTTATAGGTTTCATATGGAGCCCACTAGGTGACATATTACATATTATACCAGTTTTAATTTTACAGCACTAGACTGCCGTTTCGGAATACAATTCCTCATCAGTAGTGCTTGGACCAAATTTATGAAACCAAAATTATTTTGAAGATGTTGAAAAGCTACCCAAAGGACCAAAATATATTATACCAAATTAAGCTAAGGAAATACGTTGCATGAGGGAGTATACCTTAGTTTTTGAAAAATTTCAAATTTTAACTTGCAGGAAATTTAGACAATTATAGTATATTTCTGACAATAATACCAAATTTTTGCAAGAAAACGTTATTTCGTAAGTTTGGAATAGCGTTTCATAAATTTGTAGTAATACTAGTAGTTATTTTGTATCTTTTAAATAGTATTTTAAATTTTTGCATTAAAATTTCGAAAATTCGAAATACTATTTTGGATTCGAAAAAACATATTGCGAATCTACAAAATATTTGAAATACTATTTTGAATTCGAAAAACATATTGCAAATTACAAAATACTATAACGTCAGGTCCCACATACAGTTCTGAAAGTCTAGCAGTATTATCTCTGAAAGGTCCATATGAAATTATGTTATCATATACAGAATGTAATACTACCGGTAGTAGTAATTATCCAGGTGAAAAATTGCAGGTCCTTCAGACTTTTACAGTTTAAATACCAAGGGTCCCAATGTAAAATCAAGGGCCCCGGACTCTGACTCAGGGAATTTTGAGCCCCTGAGTAATGGTGTTTAACGTCCTAGTCAAGAATATTTCACTTATATCGAGACGTCGCCAGCTATAGGCAAAGGTGCAGAAATTTTGTCTGTGCGTTGCGCTGATGGCATTATACAGCAGGGTTGATCCACTGAAGAGTGCAAGCTTGGAACTACAGTAAGCTTAAAACCACAGGTGCCCTGGGAATAGATTTTAAGCATTTTGTGAAAACATCACATATATGAAAGGATGTGTTACGATATTTTTTTTATAAAATGCTTAAAGTCCATTCCCCGGGCATCCGTGCATAATACAGGTTTAACTAACTTTTTTACCATTTGGTTACAGGAACTGGCGCTAATAACAAAGGTAAGCCCGGATCCACTGGCTATCTCAAGTTTCAATTCCATCACTTGATTGAAAATAAAACATTCGAGGCAGATTGAACTACCAGAAAAACAACTTTACTTTCAAAGTAAATGGGACACTTGCGGATCTAAAGAAAGGTGCCATTCAAATAGACCACAACAAAGAAGACATAGCTGAAAATCTTGCTCTTGCTTTCGCCATTTCATTGTTGCATGTGATGTGTGTACCAAGACCAAAAGAGTGGAAACCAAACGAGACTTTGAAGCCGAAGGCAACAGTCACCCGCGGAACTAAAAACATTCAGTATGTACCATCAGAAAGCATGGTTTTGGTGATGGCCTGCGGATTAATGCTTCAAACACCTTGCAACCATTACATCTACCATCAGTTTGGCGCAAACGCATGTGCTGGATGTGGTGGCGAATTTGTGGGAGAGTTGACTGCAGAAGCTTCAACAGATTTGGCAACTTCAAGTGGTACTGGTGGTGTGGACTGTGACGCAGGGGGTGCAGGCAGCTGTGGAGGATGCGGTGGCTGTGGGGGTTGTGGAGGATGTGGGGGTTGTGGTGGTTGTGGAGGTGGATGTGGAGGGTGTGGGGGATGTGGAGGCTAGTACTGCCTGGTATCTTAGGGAGGTGGTGTATTGTGGTATGGGGATAGGGATAGGGGTTATGGTGGTGGATGTGGGGATTAGTACTCAGCTAAGTATCTTTGAGAGGTAGATTGTGATATGGGTTGGGGGTTGGGGTGGGTTGTGGTAATTGATGTGGGGTTGTGGTAGTTGATGTGAGGGATGTGGATGTTAACACTACTTAGTATCTTTGAGAGGTTGTGGGGGATGTGGAAGTTAGTACTTTCTGGTTTCTTTTGGCGGTGGTGTAAATTGTGATATTAGGGAGGGAGGTTATGATTACGCCAAATTTGTTGCAACTTTTTTTGGTTTGTGTTTATAAATTCAAATTTTTTTTGCTTCAGCATAATATACACTGAACAAGAATACCAAAACAAAGATACAGACCTCAACTGGTATAAATTGTGATAAAATGTCCCCAAACAAATTCCAATTGGTCTCAAAAATGGACCAAGTACAACCTGGTCCAAAAAAAAAATAAATTCATCCCATATTATTCAAACCATTGCTGAAAGTCTTTGACAATAGTTTAGGCGGCAAACAAAGATGAACTAGATTTGTGACTGTGACAAGCACAATAACAGGAAGCCTAAAACTGACACAAACATCAATCAAACAGGAAAAGAAGGTCCAGCATGAAAAGTAGGTCAAATGTATGAAGATTAACCGAAAGACCCAAAAATAGCAAGAAAGAAAACAACGTTCCAAAACTATATCTTGAATTTCTGCTGTTTGGTCATATAACCAGTAACCATAGAAACATAATGTAACCAGTAGCCATAGATACAATATTGAAAAGTGCATTGACACCAACCATGAAATTTCAGCAAGTTTCTCTATAAAATTTAGCCTTCTTGTTTTTATTCTAGACGACAATTTCCATCACATTTTTGTCTTTCATTTTGCTGGACACTAACTGGTTAATCTGTATAAAACTCAATGTCCTATTTATCTTTTAGTTGGTCTTTTAACATGTGACCCAGTTTTTATGCTTGAGTGATTTTAAAGGACTGATGAATTAATGTACATAGAACTACGAAATTGTGTCACTGAAATAAATGATTTCACAGTTTTCTGTTAATTTCAATATAATTCAAGATTTTTTGTAACGGAAAAATAATTAAACTGTTGAGTGTTTGTTAAACATATTATATACATGTTTTACTGTACAGATAAACTATTATTTTATATATCACATAACCCTCCTGCTTATTGATGGAATAAAACGGTGTAATATTTTTCGTATTACACAGGTACCCATGTAATATCACTTGATTGTGACGTAATCAGTTATCACGCTTCTGATTTACGTAGTGGTCGTGCCTAATGACGTCATATGAAAACTGTGTCAGTCTGTTGCTTATTTTTAGACTTTTGAAGACTTTCAGATTCTTTGAAAAATAATTTTGATGCATTCGGAAAAATACTATGATTTAAACTTACATACTGATTATGTCTTTTTACTAGGTGATTACTTTACTTTTACTATAACTAATAGAACAATATTCTTACTTGCGCAGTTAATTTGGAGGTGATTTGTCTGACCTAGATAAAAATCGTCTGTTTCTATATGGCATCAAATAATATGTACATGTCATTATGCCTTGGTATTTTGAGTTATGTGATATATAGAATCTTAGACGAGTGAGGGTTTAATATGAAATTTATTAAACTCGTTCAATAATTAAATATGCCTCTCGCCAAGGCTCTGGCATATTTAATTATTAAACTTGTTTAATAAATTTCATATTAAACCCTCACTCGTCTAAGATCCTCTATATATTAATTGGATGTATAATGAATATTGTAAAACTAATAATACAAGAATAGTAGATTTTTTTCCCTGCCTTTCCTGAAAATTGACAGAGAGGGTTCCATGACTGAGGGATAAAAAAGGCATAAAATTTCTAATTTGGAAGTTCAAATATCAAAATTTCAGGCTTTTTAGTTTTGAAAAGCTTATTTGTAGTTTTATTTAAAGTATATTTTAGAGAAAAATTTGTAAGATAGATGTAAATACATGTTTATACTTTGAGTAAAAAACTGAACTATTAAAAATCAGTGTTGTTTTGGAAAAATGCAACAAAATTTTGGAAAATATTTTTATTTTTATACGTCAATTTCTAGAAACAGGACGTATTATGGTAAGGTGTTGTCTGTCCTAGTCCTCCTACACCGTTGAAGATATTTTTTTACTCAACTTGGTGACTTGGTTTATGTCATAAGAGGAGGTAACTCTCAGGAGGAAAATTTAGAGTTATTCCCCTTTGAAAGTTTAATCAAATTTATGAACTTTGTCTTCATTTGAAATTTTAATCTTTTTTTTTTTTTTACCAACAATTAAAAGGGAATTAATGTAAATCGGTGCAACTTGCTCTGCCTCACTTTTCTCCTGTTACAATATGAAGACGAGGCCCATTTTGGGGTAGAAAAAGTCCTATTAGGATTAAGATATTTTTATACATAATTTCACATGTTAGTATGTTATATCTTTACAATGAATAAATCACGGCTGTAATTCAAGAAATTTTCGCATGTGTTAATTTTTGTGAGAATTATTATTTCGCAACTTTTATTTTCACATTGTTAGATATTGGTCAGTAAAAATACAGTCCAACCTGCCTTAAGGGCCACATCTATTTAAGAGCCACCTGGTTATAAAAGTCAGTAGAATTGCATCTAAATTGTTCTTTATTTATATTGTTTGAAGCTGCATATAAAGGCCACCTGCCTATATAGACCACCTGCCTATAAAGGCCACTTTTACTGGATCCCTTGGGTTGCCTTTTTAGACAGGTTTGACTGTATTAATATCAAAATAAAACAATTGTGAAAGCTTTATTTTCACATATCGTTACTCTCGTAAAAATAAAATTTCCTGATTTTCAGTATATATTTTTTAAAAAAATGCTATATAATGAATGTTAAATATAAAGTAATCTGTGATAATGTTCAGTGAATGTGTTGTGTATTCAAATAAGTGTTGTTATTGATTGTAATATTGTTTAACGTCGCATCAGCAATTGCTAAAGTATTTGCAACAAGATCAAGTCCGTCATGTACAAGAACATGGGGCAAATTTAAGGTGCTAGCCATTGGATTCAATAGGCTGCAGACAAGCATATCACTCCCAACCCCAACTAACAGTATACCTGTATACTGACATCAAGTATACAAATTGATACTCTGTTCTCTTAATATTTAACGAGCTCCAAGCTAGGAATCATTATCTCAAATTTTAAAAAGCAAATAATAAATTAGGATCCCCCACCAGTTTTTTTTTTTTTTTTTTTTTTTTTTTGCGATTTGCACATGTTCAAAGGGCCATAACTCCGAGAAAAATTAGCAAACCAATTCAGGTTAAAGATATGTGCATCTCCTGTCTATGTTGATACTTTGCCTGAAAAATTCTTCATGGTTTTGGATAACTAGTGCAAACAAGAATTTCGGAAGGACAGAAACTTGAATTTAACAGCCCCCTCTTTCTTTAAAAGGTGGGGATAAAAATGACTGTGAATCACCATCACAGGTTTTCAGACCCACAACTTTAAGTTCTCAAGGTGGACTCTCTACCATTCAGTCATAGAAGAAGTACCAGTTAACTTTTGTTGTTTCATGGTTGTGACTTTGACATGAATGGGTACACTTGTTTTATTAGAATGTTGGTTACAATTATATAAGTATCCTACTTGTGAGACTGTGGAGACTTTAGTGTTGGCTAGTGTCCGAAATTTGTCTGTGGACAAAAGTTTATACCCCTGTAACTTCGGGGCCTCTGTAGCCAAGTTGTGAAAAGTACCCGCCTACAGACTTAAAGCAATTCTCACCACCTAGGTTCGAATCCCACTGAAGTAATAAAAACCCCCCCTCCCAGTAATTGTTGACCCATTTAAGTCAAATACTGCTATATGAACACTGTCCTACCACCAATATATAGCTGAGTTTTTGGGGTCAGAAAATGCAAAAATAGGGAACTCCATCCTACCCCCAGTATAGCTGAGTTCCTGAGGTCAAATAATTCCAAAATAGGGAACTACATCCTACCCCCAATATAGCTGAGTTCCTGGGGTCAAATAATTCCAAAATAGGGAACTCCATCCTACCCCCAATATAGCCGAGTTCCTGGGGTCAAATAATTCCAATATAGGTAACTACATCCTACCCCCAATATAGCCGAGTTCCTGGGGTCAAATAATTCCAATATAGGTACCGGTAACTACATCCTACCCCCAATATAGCTGAGTTCCTGGGGTCAAATAATTCCAAAATAGGGAACTAAATCCTCCCCAATATAGCTGAGTTCCTGGGGTCAAATAATTCCAAAATAGGGAACTACATCCTACTCCCAATATAGCTTAGTTCCTGGGGTCAAATAATTCCAAAATAGGGAACTAAATCCTCCCCAATATAGCTGAGTTCCTGGGGTCAAATAATTCCAAAATAGGGAACTACATCCTACCCCCAATATAGCTTAGTTCCTGGGGTCAAATAATTCCAAAATAGGGAACTCCATCCTACCCCAATATAGCCGAGTTCCTGGGGTCAAATAATTCCAAAATAGGGAACTCCATCCTACCCCCAATATAGCTTAGTTCCTGGGGTCAAATAATTCCAAAATAGGGAACTCCATCCTACCCCAAATATAGCTGAGTTCCTGGGGTCAAATAATTCCAAAATAGGAAACTCCATCCTACCCCCAATATAGCCGAGTTCCTGGGGTCAAATAATTCCAAAATAGGGAACTCCATCCTACCCCAATATAGCCGAGTTCCTTAGTTCAAATAATGCCAAAATAGGGAACTCCATCTTTGAGTTTCTGAAATCGTATGTAGTGTGAATATGGAACTTAATCCTACCAATATTGCCCACCTTCCAAAGTCAAATCAAGCAAAAACTCTAGTAATAAAATAAATATAAAAGATTTAATATATAATAAATACTGATGTAGAATTTTTTAAAAATCAGTATATGCCATATGTTTTATGTAAACAAAATGTATTTAAAAGATTCTGAATTTTGTCTGAAGTGACAAGTCTATGAAGTACTGTACATGTATTTAATTTCACATGTATTTATTCTCGAGGTATATGAAATTTAGACATATCGGTGTAGTTAAATTTTAGCATTTTTAAATATGCACTGTCACACAATAAGCATAATATAATTTTTGCTTTGTATTAATATTCATGCAAAACAAATAAACACGAAATAAAGGAAAATAAATACTTTGTGAAAATAAATATGTTTACAATATATGTCATTCGATTGATGTACATGTAAACAAATTGTATTTTAAATGATTCTGAATTTTGTCTGAAGTGACAAGTCTAGCATATATGGTTATTGCTTCCCTTATCTATATGATTGTAGTACTAAATACAGTAAAACCTCGTTATAATGCCCCTCAATAACTTTGCCACCTCGGTTTTCTTTATGGGCCTCCCTCGATTTATTGCCAAACCCCTTTATAACGCCAAACTTTGACTGAACAAATGGTGGTGGTGAATCGAGGTTTCACTGTACAAGCAGATTCCTGTAAGAGACGAGCAAGGTCAGACAAGCACAGAACATTACAATGAGGTTTTTACTGTGGCAGTAAGCAAGGTAACAGTCTTTCAGAATTCAATTTGAAAATCATTCCTTAACTAAGCTTTTCCTTTACTTAAATCTGACAAATTTGGAATCGTGATCATTTTAATAATTTTCAGGATATTTATCATTCCAATAATTTTGAAGACATTTAAGAATTTCAGGTGTCACTTTGAAGATAATTCTAAGTTTATAATTTCTGTATTTAGTTTTGTGAAAAATATTTATTCAAAATTTCATATAAAATTGTAAAAATATTCTAAATTTAAGTTAAGGAACATCTTAGTATAGAAATGATTGCGGAACTTGGGTCATCAACATCATAAAAAGTTCTACAATGGCAATAAACAAGTTACCATGAAACATTATGAAAACGATTTACAGTACTTCATCAAGAATAAAAATTAGAAATAAATAACTGAGTTTGTTGTAAACGCATAAAAGTAGTTTTCCCTGGGCAAAAATGACTGAAATTTCCAAAGTTGACAATTAAAATTCTAAAAAGAATAGTGATATACTAGGAGACTAAATTAGCCAAGTTGTCCACAAAATAAATTGCAGATATTATCACAAATGAGGAACCTTGCTATTGACAGCATGTCAAAATGCAATTTCCAATATAGTGTATTTCAGAACTTCAATTTTTTCCAAATCTTCAATTTTGAAAATTGAAAAAAAAATCACTGCACGATACTCCAAATTTATCACCAGTAACTTGTATGATTATCCCTCTTCTTTTTCCTGTGAGAGTTTATATAATTCTTCAGCAAATTTAAGAGCATCGTCTACCCCTTCACAACATTTCTGCCATGATTTCGGGATTGATTCTATTCCATAACAAGCACCTGCTATAGCTCCAGCCATCGTTGCTATGGTATCAGTGTCGCCACCTAGTGATATGGAATATATTATTGTTCTTTCAAATGGATTTCTGTCCTGAAATTGAATTTAAAAAAAATTGAATGAAATTTGACAAGGTTCCTACATTGTGTGAAATGAAACTTGGTCAAAAAGTGAAGCACTGCAGAAGCTCAGTTGGTAAAATGCTAATCCGTAAGTTGGAGGTTGTGGGTTCGATCCCTGTGTCACAGTAATCTTGGCATGATAAAGATCTTACTGTATAATGCCATCAGCGCAATGCACAGACAAAACTTCTGTACCTTCGCTAATAACTGGGGATGTCTCAAAATAAGTGAAATATACTTGACTGGGACATTAAACGCCATTTCTCAACTCAACTTGGTCGAAAAGGAGCAAAATTCCATAGATATCACAAACAGTATCGCACTTTTCATTAAGCAAAGCTCCAGAACAAACACACATACCAAATTTCCCTTAAATTCTGTTACCAATTTGATCTAAAAACATCATACCTCTAAAGTTTCTATTGATTTTGTTGATCTTAAATATGCATACACAGCTGCAGGGACGGAAGAAAGAGCATCAATATCTGTACCTGTAATAAATAAATAAATTAATTAATTAAAGAAAGAATAAATGAATATAAATATTAAATAAATAAATAAATTAAAGAATGAATAAATAAATATAAATGAATAAATAAATAAATAAACAAGCATTCTGAGAGTATTGCAAAACAATACATAGTCCCCTACTGGTCGCATATTTCACTAATCCCAAAGTTTTAGGTAAAATGTACCTTATTATATGGTACATACATATTATATACACAGTGTGTATGTACAACCCTCAGTATCAGGTCAAGTCCTTTTTTCGTAGTCGTATCACTACGACAAGCACGACGAGTAGTGATACAGCTACAAAAAAAGGACGAGACCTGATAAGAAGGGTTGTACATACACACTGTGTATATGATATTTTTATCTAACATTTCCTATTAGATAATTAAAATAATAAAAACCCAAAAATTTATGTGAAAAAAATACATTTTACCACAGAAAACCACTTAACTATGTTATGACATGTTTTGTAGTAATGACGTCATTGTTTACATTTGACAAATCGGAGATTCCACAATGACGTCACAATGAGAAGTGCACATGTACTTTACCGCCAATGTTGTATCACCACAGTGTGGTAATACAAGATTCTGCATCACGCGTGTTCGATAAAACTTGTATTTCATCAAATACAGACAGAAAAACTAGTCTAATGTTAGATAAAAAGATTTATAGTTATAAATTATACGTGTTGTTCAAGATGTAAAGCAAAACTTGATCATAGTAAAATAAAAAACCAGCAATGGAGTTCTCAAAAATTCATTATCTGCAAGCATGTAGCAAAAAGTGCAAAAAACCGAAATTTCATTGAATTTTCAAAGTTCAAAGGGCCATAACTCCTATAAAAACTAGTGGAATGAAACGAAACGTAAACTTGATCTGTAACTCATCATGGTTGACCTGCATACCAAAAAAAACAATTCATTAACTGTAAGCGTGTAAAAAAAAAAGAGCAGAAAACTGAAATTTCAGTGAATTTTCAAAGTTCAAAGGGCCATAACTCCGGTAAAAATTAGCAGATGGAAACGAAACATAAACTTGATCTGTTACTCATCATGGTAGACTCATATACCAAAAATCAATTCATTATCTAAAAGCATTTAAAAAAAAGGACCGAAAACTGAAATTTCAGTAAATTTTCAAAATTCAAAGGGCCATAACTCCCATAAAAACTAGTGGAATGAAACGAAACGTAATCTTGATCTGTAACTCATCATGGTTGGCCTGCATACCAAAAAACAATTCATTAACTGCAAGTGTGTAGAAAAAAAGAGAGGAAAACTGAAATTTCAGTGAATTTTCAAAGTTCAAAGGGCCATAACTCCTGTAAAAATTAGCAGATGGAAACAAAACATAAACTTGATCTGTAACTCATTATAGTAGAGTCACATACCAAACATTAGTTCCATTTCTGCAAGCGTGTAGAAAAAAGTGCGGAAAACTAAAATTTTTGTGAATTTTCAAAGATCAAAGGGCCATAACTCCGGTAAAAATTAGCAGATGGAAACGAAACGTACACTTGATCTGTAACTCATCATGGTAGACTCATATAACATAAATTAGTTTATTATCTAAAAGCATTTAGAAAAAAAGAGCGGAAAACTGAAATTTCAGTGAATTTTCAAAGTTCAAAGGGCCATAACTCCCATAAAAACTAGTGGAATGAAACGAAACGTAAACTTGATCTGTAACTCATCATGGTTGGCCTGCATACCAAAAAAGAATTCATTAACTGCAAGCGTGTAGAAAAAAAGTGCGGAAAACTAAAATTTCTTTGAATTTTCAAAGATCAAAAAGCCATTACTTCGGTAAAAATTAGCAGATGGAAACGAAACGTAAACATGATCTGTTACTAATCATGGTAGACTCATATACCAAAAATCAGTTCATTATCTAAAAGCATTTAGAAAAAAAGTGCGGAAAACTGAAATTTCTGTGAATTTTCAAAGATCAAAGGGCCATAACTCCGGTAAAAATTAGCAGATGGAAACGAAACGTAAACTTGATCTGTAACTCATCATGGTAGACTCATATAACAAAAATCAGTTCATTATCTAAAAGCATTTAGAAAAAAAGTGCGGAAAACTTAAATTTCAGTGAATTTTCAAAGTTCAAGGGCCATTACTCATGTAAAAATTTGCGGACCAGAATGAAACGCTAACTTGATCTGCAACTTATCATGGTAGACACACAAACCAAAAATCAGTTCATTATCTAAAAGATTTTAGAAAATAAGTGTGGAAAACTGAGGCGTGACAGACAGATGGATGGACGGACAGACAGACGGACAGACAGACAGACAGACAGACAGAGTGCAAACCTAAAGTCCCCTTCGGCTTTCGCAGGTAGGGGACTAATAAATAAATAAATAAATAAATAAATAAATACATCAAAGAAAGAAAAAATAGATGAATATAAATAAATATACATGTAAATAAATAAATAAATAAATAAATGAAAATAAAAAAATGATTTATAACATATACACAAATAAATAAACATGTAAATTCGGTTAATTGGGGTCTTCCATCAGTAGGTACTTTTTTCGGGATTTGCACTTATGTTCAAAAGGCCAGAAATGCCAGGAAAATGAGCAAACCAACACAGGTTAATGATACCTGCATCTCCTATCAGTGTTGATGCTAATTTTGTGAAACAGTTACGGAGATTTGTTCCAAACAAGAAGTGTCTGGACATAAAATTTTGAAAACTATTTCCAGTTTTTCAAATTTTAATTAAATTTAACCCACAAATTTCACTAAATGAATGAATTATAAGCTTAAGACTGTAGAGAATTCAAATATCACATCAAATTTTACCTCCTGCAGTCATGGATTTTAGGATATTTAACCCTTTTAGGTTTTTTAGGTAAAGGACCATAATGTATCAGCAAAAACACAGGTTAATAATGTTCGCAAATCATATCAATGTTTGATGCTTTGAACCAAATTTCGTGAAATAACGCTAAAAGTTTTGGAGAATTACTTCAGAAAGAAAGGGCTAGATGACCCTCCTTTTCTTCCGATAAATAAATAAATTTAAAAAAATAAATAAATCAATAAATCAATCAATCAATCAATCAATCAATCAATCAATCAATCAATCCCCAGTGTACTATATTTGCTAGTTCTAAAACGGTGTTTTTTACATGATAGTATGATAAGTAGAGCTTTCAGGAAAAGCAGTTTGTGTCATATATACATAATTATGAAGACTTCATAATACATGATTGACTAGATAAAATCTTCAATTAAATCGGTAATAAGAAAAGTTTTTGTGTCATGTTCTTCCAAGCTCAAATTTACAGTATAGTTAAAACAAGTGTAACAGGAAAAGGGAAAAATGTAATCGCCAAACCAGGACCTTTCAAAAACTAGCTCTACCCACTGAGATGCCCGGTCACCTATGGAGTCTAGCCCGCCACACAAGTAATACCTAATTGATCTTCAATTAACAATGCTGTAGGTAATTCTTCTTGTTGGACAAAACTCCTGATTTTCTCTAGTTTGTAGCAATAGGGGTTTTTAGGTTCCTCTGTCTCTGAAGAGCTAAAACAAAATAAAAGTTATGTTCAATAACAATAATGAAAGCAGTGTTCAACTTAAGAAGGACTCTTTGTGCTACACATGCTACAGGTCCAAATACAATTTTGTTCAATATAATTTTGTTCAAGAAAAACATCCAGCATATACAAATATATTTACAATCCAAATTAAATTCTCTGTAATAAACTATTTGATGAGTGATTCAGTCTATCACAGAACAGATCGAAAGCTTCACATGCGACCTTTTGTTTTCTGATGTCATAGTTTTGTATCGCTGGCAACAACACTATGAAATACATGTGTCAAGTCGCAGATTGTAAAAAAAACATTCACGATAAACGTACATTACAATTTTTAATTACACTAATAATTGTAGTGTAAATATTAATATTAATAGCTCAAACACACATACATGTATTTAAAATAAAACCTTGACAGGTTTATCTGGTGTTGTGGTATTTTGAAAACGGGTGGGCAGAGTTAACCCAGTTTGATCCAATAAATTCTGTTCGGTATTTACTAGAAATTTCCAAGATAAACATGAAGGAATTAATCACATTTAAAACAAATTTGTAAGTTATAAGTATAAGCATTAAACTTTGTTTGTAATCAATCTATGATGATTTATTTCGAATGGATCTCAAGCTAACTTTATTCAAATAAGCGCAAGAGCCATTCGATCTAAATCATCATAGGTCGATTACAAACAAAGTTTAATGCTTATTAAAGAAACTAAGAATGGCAATAATATACAATTATTGACTTTTGACAAGGAAGACATAACGATTTATCAACCTCGAACACATTATATTTACCAAGGACGTATGCTAAGGTGAATATTATGTTTTGAGGTTGATAAATCCTCATGTCTACCGAATAGAAAGTCAACAATTGTTTTATTATATGACCAATGATTTTATCACCATATTATTATGTTTAAATTACAAAACGTAAAAAAGTGTTCTTTGCTTTTTTCAGTTACATCACATAATGTCGTGTGCATTTTTGTACGGTGGACAATGGACAATGCCCATTGGTACGTCACATAACGTCGCATGCGTTTTTGTGCGGTGGACATTGCCTATTGTTACATCATATTAATGTTGTGTGTGTTATTGCCCGGTGAACATATTGATTTATTGGGCTTGCCAAATGCCTTCTAAGCCAATCGGAAAAGGGCAAATTTGTTGGCCATATAATAAAACTCAATATGAAAGGCAATAGCAGGCGTCAAAATGCAGTTCAATTAGAATCATGAATGAACATGATGAGGTCCAACAAATAATCTACCTGGCACTTGGCAGAAATAGAATGACATTTCACTCGTCATCTGGCTGCTTAAACTCAGTCCATGTTAATCCATGATTCTAAATAAAATGTCAGAATGTAATGCTAAAATAAAATAAAATTACATTTTTTAGTGCAAAGGTACTACTACAGTCCAACCTGCCTTAAAGGCCACTTCTATATAAGGGCCACCTGCTTATAAAGGCCACTTTTACTGGTTCCCTAGGATGGCCTATATAGACAGGTTTTTGACTGTACTTGGTGTTGAATACACAACACCTGATTACTTGGCAGAGTGGCACACAGCCCTGCAATAACATATAAAATACAACTGAATTAATAAGTTTTTTTTTGAAAAAAAAACAAAAAACTCAACATTGCACTTTGGATAGTGGACAATAAGATGGACAGAGCCCATTTTTATATCCCCTGTCAACTTTATCGGAGCAAGGGAATAAAAAGTAAAACAACGATATCAGTCTGTGAAGAAATTGGTTTCAATTAATGCAACTTACTCCTGTTCAAGCTTGATTTTCTTGCTTACTCTCTCTGCTTCTGATTCATCTTCCATGGGCTTCATCAATGCTATAAGATTGTCTATAAATAGATCGACATCAACACCACCTGAAGTTCTAAGTGCTTGATCAACTGCAAACACCTCTAGTGCTGCCCCCTGTACTGCCTGAGGATGAGTGTGTGTAATCCTACTTATGCTGCTGGACATTGTCTGAAACAAGCAAATTCAGTGAATTAGATTTCCCTTGCCAGCAGGTTCTTTTTTTGTGGTTTTCACTTATCTTCAAAGGGCCATAACTCTGAGGAAAATAGGCAAACCAATTTGGGTTAAAGATAAGCACATCCCCTATCTATGTTGATACTTTGCACCAAGTTTTGTGAAATAGTGCCAAAAAAGTCACTACCTACTTTCAAGTCTTTGGTCAGACAAAGTCAGTGTTCTAACCCACAACCTCCAACTTAATGAACAAGCACTCTACCAATAGAGGAGTTTAACATTGTTTAATACGCATGCGCAAGGCCCGTGACCTTACGAGATTGGACGCGATTGAACGTGATTTGCAATCGAGGGGGCAGTCTTAATAATGGTCTAAGGCTAGTAACGCTTTTAAATGGTTAAAAATTGCCGTAAATGGGATATATTTACATTCATTCGTGAGTAAATATATATTTTATGTGACAAAACTTTTCATTACTAATAAATTTATATTTTCTTTTAGTCAAATATGTTAATTATTTAATAT